>OU898276.1:129571236-130070719 GCA_918026665.1 Diabrotica balteata
CTTATCGTTTAAACAATGTTATTTTAACATCATAGGCGTTCTGAGATTGACTTTTGTATATTTAAATTAAGTTAAAATATATTTTGTTCAAATTTTTGACATCTTTTTTATCATTTATTGCGTTATTATTTTTTTTTTATTTGTATAGACTCTAGAAGCTCTCTCTTCTTCCTGTTGGGTTCACTTTTTAGGATCTTGGTTTGCTCAAAATCAAATTTATGTTTTTTTTCGTTTTCATGTTTTGTGAGGGCGGTTGAGTTTTTTTTGTCATATTTGTGGGAACGTATTCTTGAATTAAGTAGTTGACTGGTTTGCCCAATATAAACTCCATCACAATTCGAGCAGGTAATTTCATATACAACATGTGATCTTTTTAATAGAGGGGTTTTTGTTTTCAATCTAGTAAAATTCCTTTTCAAAAGATTGTGACCTTTATGAGCAACCGTAATATTATGTTTAGACAGAAGATTTGCTATTTGTTCTGATAATCCTTTTATATAGGGGAGAGACATATAGTTTTTCTTTACCGTGTTGGTTTTATTATTATTATTGTTATTGTAAAATTTATGCAATCGCGATTTGAAAGTGTTGTCGATAAGGTGGTGTGGGTATGAATTAAGTGTAAGTGCTGTTTTTGCTTTTTTAATGGCCTGAGGTCTATTGATAGGATCGGATAATCTAATAGCTCTATCAGCGAGTCCGATAACTACTGATTTCTTTTGAGACAGGGGATGATGAGAGTTGAAATTTAGATATCTCGACGACCAGGTTTTTTTGGTGTACCATGAAGTAGTTATAGTGCTGTTTTCTCTATGCAAGGTCAGGTCCAGAAAATGGATAATTTACTAAATGAATTCAATAGCTTTCACCAAAACCTAAAATTCACATTAGAAATTGAAAAAAAATAATCAAATTAATTTTCTTGCAGTCAGTTTATTTGGCCCACAAGACAAAGAAAACTCTTTGACTTACTGTCAAGCTTTCGAATTTTATTTAATTATTTTTCAAGACATCTATAAAAAGAAATATAAATTAACTAGTTAAAATTGTTAATTGTCTTACTTACTAGTCGTGAGATCACAGGTGTTAATACTGTACTCTACAAAACAAACCATTATATATATATATATATATATATATATATATATATATATATATATATATATATATATGTATATATATATATATATATATATATATTAAAATTTTTTTGTTAAAAATAACTATATTGTCACTATATATGTCATTATCATGGTTTGATTAATGGACATATATGAATGAAAATACAGTTATTTTACGTGGAAAGCAAAACCAGTAACAATAGTTTTTACTATAATTTATTTAATTGTCTATAAAAAATATAAATTATTCCAGTCAGCAGTTTGGATTAAGCACATATGAATTTTTTAATGTTAGGATGTCAATAGAAAATGAGATTTTGACGGTATTTATTGATATGTTAATATGTAACAATAAATGTTACTTAATTTGTCAATATCTGATCTTCTATTTACACATTTTTTATTCTTTTGTATATGTGTCATTTCTAAAAATAACCGTTTCTGTTCATGTTTCTGCCTCTATAGAATTGAAGCCTGTGAAAAATTAAATGTGTGATTTAGATTGATGGAGTGTTCAGCTAATGCACAAGCTTGTGATTTCTTAGTTTTTTCATCACTTTTATGAGAAATAATCCTGCTGTGTAATGTTCGATAAGTTTCTCCTATATAAACTTTATCACAGTCTGAGCAAGGTATTTGATACACTACTCTAGAACTTTCATCAGTTGTTAAAGGATCTTTAGTTTTAGTGTATAAATGTGCTATGGTTTTAACATTTCTGGTGGCAATTTTTATGTTTTCTAATCCTTTAAATAATTTGAGAGGTTTTGGTGTTAAGAATGGAATATAAGGTAAAGATCCAAAAGTTTGTGGTGTTATTGGTATTAAGGTGTTAACTGTCAGGCTATTGTTTATTTCTTGATTTGCCATTTTTACTGTGATTTGTTTTTTATTGTTGGTATTGTCGATTAATGTGATGGAGGTTGGAGAGTTTGCAGTACTAAAAATTAATTTATTGAGTAAGCCAACGGGATAAGAATTTTCAATTAGTATGTTTTTTAGTCTCTTTAAACTTTGTTCTCTATATGTTGGATGAGTTATTCTAGTTACTCTATTTTTAAGCCCCAAAATTAAGTTTATTTTCATTTTTGTTCGGAATAGTAATTAATGAATCTATTGCTAGAAATTGGTTTTCGATACCATTCTGTTTTAAGGCTATTGTCATGTGTGCGATGGACAATCATATCTAAAAAAGGGAGACTGTTATTTTGTTCTCTTTCTGCAGTAAATTGTAATTGGCTACATTGGTTGTTAAAAATATTTAAGACGTCAGTAATTTTGTCATTGGGTACAGCTAGGATCAAATCATCTACAAAACGTTTAACAAATGGAATATGAAAAGGTATTATTTTTAAACATTCCTCAATGAAATCATCAAGAGCATAATTGCAAATGATAGGTGATAAAGAGCTTCCCATTAATTTTAACAAATGCATATAATTTTAACAACGACTTGGTAATTAAAGATTCTTTTTTTTTAGTAATTTTATAAATGATAGAAAAATTCCAGAAACATACATTTTAGTAAGTTTTGATGTGGTATCTTTATATACTAACTTTCTTTCGTATTTAATTCTAAACAGTATAGAAAAACACTGGAATGAGATCCAATCGCACTGTACATTAAATTTAAATACATTAAACGAAATATTATATTTTATTTTTAATACTCATATATGCAAATTTAATAACAGTTATTACAAACAAACATCAGGTACTCCCATGGGAAGCTCTTTATCACCTATCATGTGCAATTATGCTCTTGATGATCTCATTGAGGAATGTTTAAAAATAATACCTTTTCATATTCCATTTGTTAAACGTTTTGTAAATGATTTGATCCTAGCTGTACCCAATGACAAAATAACTGACGTCTTAAATATTTTTAACAACCAATGTAGCCAATTACAATTGACTGCAGAAAGAGAAAAAAATAACAGTCTCCCTTTTTTAGATATGATTGTTCATCGCACACATGACAATAGTCTTAAAACAGAATGGTATCGAAAACCAATTTCTGGCAATAGATTAATTAATTACTATTCGGAACATCTTACAAAAATGAAAATAAACTTAATTTTGGGGCTAAAAAGTAGAGTAACTAGAATAACTCATCCAACATATAGAAAACAAAATTTAAAGAGACTAAAAAACATACTAATTGAAAATTCTTATCCCGTTGGCTTACTCAATAAATTAATTTTTAGTACTACAAACTCTCCAACCTCCATCACATTAATCGACAATACCAACAATAAAAAACAAATCACAGTAAAAATGGCAAATCGAGAAATAAACAATAGCCTGACAGTTAACACCTTAATACCAATAACACCACAAACTTTTGGATCTTTACCTTATATTCCATTCTTAACACCAAAACTTCTCAAATTATTTAAAGGATTAGAAAACATAAAAATTGCCACCAAAAATGTTAAAACCCTAGCACATTTATACACTAAAACTAAAGATCCTTTAACAACTGAAAGTGAAAGTTCTAAAGTAGTGTATCAAATACCTTGCTCAGACTGTGATAAAGTTTATATAGGAGAAACTTCTCGAACATTACACAGCAGAATTATTCCTCATAAAAGTGATGGAAAAAACTAAGAAATCACAAGCTTGTGCATTAGCTGAACACTCCATCAATCTAAACCACACTTTAATTTTTCACAGGCTTCAATTCTAGAGAGGCAGAAACATGAACAGAAACGGTTATTTTTAGAAATGACACATATACAAAAAAATAAAAAATGTGTAAATAGAAGATCAGATATTGACAAATTAAGTAACATTTATTGTTACATATTAACATATCAATAAATACCGTCAAAATCTCATTTTCTATTGACATCCTAAACTGCTGACTGGATTAATTTATATTTTTTGTAGACAATTAAATAAATTACAATAAAAACTATTGTTACTGGTTTTGCTTTCCACGTAAAATAACTGTATTTTCATTCATATATGTCCATTAATCAAACCATGACAATGACATATATAGTGACAATATAGTTATTTTTAATAAAAAAATTTTAATATATTTATAATGGTTTGTTTTGTAGAGTACAATATTAACAACTGTAATCTCACGACTAGTAAGTAAGACAATTAACAATTTTAACTAGTTAATTTATATTTCTTTTTATAGATGTCTTGAAAAAGAATTAAATAAAATTCGAAAGCTTGACAGTAAGTCATACTGAATATATATATATATATATATATATATAATATATATATATATATAATATATATAATATATATATTACCTTATACATATGAAATGTCTTATATTTTCCTTAACGATTTTTCCATTAATGTTAAGAGTGACATTAAGAATCTAAGCGATATATACCACTTCTTACTTAAATCAGATACCAATTACAATACAACATCACAGATAACTAACGTGACTGATATATCTAATAACAACTAATCTACTTTAATAATAATTTTCATTAACTAAAAAAGATAACATTCCCTTGCTTTTCTCAGATACATCTCAATAAGATATTATTTTTTAATTAAGAAAATTCTAAACTAATATCTTTTCAGACTGGGATCTAACTTCATCGGTTTTACCAATGAACCTTAACGACATAAATATTTAAAAGACTATTTGTAATTGTCAGCGCTTGCGTTCTATGGAAGCAGAAGCTCACATTCAAACTTTATAACAATCAAAAATTTAGTTATTGCCGACAATTCAAAGAATTACTTCCGTTTAATGTAGTTACATTGGGTTTTTTGATTAACCTTGGGTAAACCTTTGCGTTTTAAGTTCAAAGCTACCATACATTTCCAATGTTAACAAAAACACTTTTTTGCACATAGTAACAAAAAAAACACCACCATGGTGTTACTAGCTAAAGTTTTTTAACATCATAACTCGACATTTCTAAAATTTACGGTAAGGTAAATGTTTTTTATTAGATAATATATGGTAGCTAATTATAATTTATTCTCTTTCAGCCCTGAAGAAGCCAAATTAATTCTCTTTGGCGAAAACGTTCGGCGAAACAATTGATATTCATTAGCGCTTTTTTTGCAGATTTCCCCAATTTTTAAGAGTGTACTATTATATATATATATATATATATATATATATATATATATAATATATATATAATATATATATATATGCTGAGAACATTAGTGACGTAACCTCAAAAACGTAGTTTGTAGTAAAGTGCGTTTAAAGTTTTGGGGGAAATGCAATCTTTGATTGCTCGGTAGCTGACTGACTTATTGACGTAATTTTCGATTTTATTCATCTAGGTAAGCTGACAGTTCACATAATACAGTCGTTTAAACTGATGACAGGGGTATTTTGACAATTTTTTTTTTTCAAGTTACGTCATTAATGCATTCAAGTACGTGGAACTTTTAAGATTTTGTGCGGTATTAGTGACGTATTATTTTATTAATTTGGATAAATTTATTAAAAACATGCTAATAGAGTAACGCCTGTCAATAACGGTCACTAAAAATGACAGAACTATTGGCCGATATAAAAAGGTGGCCGCTTATACCAGGTTGTGTAGTCCACAAATTTTGGTTTGGGGAACTTTGTAACTTGCCGGCTAGTACAGGTGGCCAGTTTTGACAGGTGGTCGTTATAGATACCATTATAAATAAAAACTTAAGTATAAACATTCAAAACTTAAAATCAAAAATATTCCATAGAGTCGAAATACATCAGATAAAGAGAGAATTTTTTCAACGGAATATTATCCTGCGACCTTATAATTCAATGCATTGAGGAAAGGAGCATGTATAGGTGGTATAGATTTATTTTGGACGTGAGATTGTATGTCATCATACTTTTTCTTAATAATTTTGACTGGGGATAGATCATAATTTTGTAGTAGTTGAGTTATTCCGCTCCTTGTTTTATTATTTCTGATTATAACTTGCTTAAATTCTGTGCTGGTAACTATATCATTAAAGTTAAACTTTTCACCATTAATATTTACATTAAATGGCTGATCAGTACAATCGGATGTCATTTTTTTTAAGTCAACAAACTCATTATGAGCCATTTCATTGATTTTAAACATACTTCCTCGTTTACTAGCAATACTTATTATTGCTGAGTATTGAGCTGGTAGGAAAATGGGGCCCGATTTCAAAGCTCGTTTGATGTTTTTTTCGATTATGGAGTGACTACTGTCACCTTCGTTTTGACCATGTCCCACTTCAAAAAATTTATGGATAATACTTTTTATTTTGAAATTAGTAACTGCATACAAAAAGGTGGTTACAACAAATTTATTTTTGCCTTGTCCTCCACAGTTATCTGAAAAGAAGACTACTTCCAAATTTTCAGAGTGAGCTCCATTAGCCGTTTTTCTTAAATATTTAAGTAGGCAAGAACCTATTTCAATGGATCCACGACTCCCTTCTCCTTCATGCCAAATATAGCACTCTACAGGACCAAGTCCTTTTGTTGAAGGCTACAAACTGTAAAATTGTAGCAATTTAAACGAGACTTATAATAAAAGGCTGAAACGTTACTTTTAGGAAGTGGTAGAGCTGCTTGTAAATCGAAACAAGCTACGTGGTATAAGTTGGTAATATTGCTTTTGTCTGCATTTTTTCTTGTCTGCTTAAGTTCTTTTCTAGAATATGAGATTCGTAATCATTTTTAAGGGCATTTTTACCATCCAGGTCAGAGTTCTCATAAGTTGTACATCTAAGGCACTGGTTTTTTTTGGTGTATGAAATGACATGTTAAAATCATAATTGAAGATATGCCTGTACATAGACAACTTTCCATGATTTTTCCCACTATCATTACACCACTGAACATAATCACGGTACAGATCCATCACTGTCTTGCCTCCATCGATATACTTTTTCTGAGTATTCGCTCTTGTGTAATGACTCTCTACTGCAGGTATTGACGATAAGTGTTGATGCATACCTTTTTTATTTTTTCGGGTACCTTATTTTTGCCTGTTTCACCCCTCTTTTCACTTTCCAAAAATCCGTCTTGCCGTTTTGAAGCTGTGGTTCTAATGAATCTTTCAGTGATCCCTAATGTAGATATAAAATATCTCTCCCCTCGTACTCATTTTTGAGACAAATTGGCACAAATTTAATGTTTATAAGCAATTGACACCAATGATTAACTAGTTTAAGTCAACAGTATATTAGTATTAACTGATTTGTTTATCATGCACTACTGACAAGTTATTGCACTACTGACGTAAGTCAAGGTTCGTCACTAAGTATCTAAGCTTATGCTCAAACTCTTGTCACTGTCCAGCGTACACTGAGTTGCGCCACTAATGCATGCAGAAGTGGAACTAAAAGTCACAGAATATTACTGACGTATAGCGCCATCAAGTGATTTATAGTAGAATTATACTTCCGTCATTAAAGCATAATATCAAGTTCAATATTAGGAGTATGTCTAATAGGTTAAGTCAAAATTGGTATTTTTTGAGTTACGTCACTAATGTTCTCAGCAAGCGATATATATATATATATATATATATATATATATATATATATATATATATATATATATATATATATATATATGTATATATATATATATATATATATATATATATATATATATATATATATATATATATATATATGAACCTATGTTAGAAGTGTTTTGTTTGTAATAATTTTAGTTTTTCTTTGGATATTTCTTGCATGGAAATGTTTTTAAAGTCTATAGTATGTCCTATTCGTAAAGTTTATTTTTCTTTTAATTTATTAGCTTGTTTTGTTGGTAGTAAACACTATCGAGCCAAGATATGTCAAGATATCAACACGTTCAAAGATATAACTTCCAAAGACTTTTCCCGTTTCTCATTTGTTATAAGATCCTTAGTACCCAACATGTACTTGATTTTGTGTGTGTTGATGACTAGGCCGACCTGTATCGCCACCGTTTCCAATTCTATAGCATTACTTAGCATCTACCTTGCTTCGCCCTATTATGTCAATGTCATCAGTGTATGCTAACATTTGTATCGATCTATTGTAAATAGTACTGCCGTTTCTAATTTGTGTGTCTTGAATTACAATTTGCAGGGCAATATGAAATAGGAGGCAAGCAAGGACATCGCCTTGTTTAAGTTCATCATTTATCTCAAAGGATCGAGAATTTTCTTCCTGTATCTTAACGCTGTCTTTTAAGTTAGTCATTGTCGTTCTCGTTACTCGGATAAGTTTTTCTGGTAGACCAAACTCATGCATTGGTTTGTATAGTACTGTTCTCTTGACACTGTCGTATGCGGCCTTGACGTCGACGAATAGGTGATGGGCTTCGTATCCGGTATGGTATTTTCCAACTATGACAACTTCGTAAACTTGTAGCCTTTCGTAGTAAATATTTGCTAGCAATTTGTAAGCAGTGGTTAATAGAATTGTACATCTGTAGTTATCATACTCGTGCTTCAAAAAGGACAAAGACTCACGTGTAAGAAAATCACTGGTACAATTAGATCGTGCTTCATAGCAATCTTAAAAATAATGCAAGACCTTTTCTCTTATTTAGTTATCCCAGATATCTACGCTATTAAAAAAATATCTCCCAAAAATTTTCGTACACATCTGAAGTAGTATAGATTTCTACATAGTCATATAAAGATATTCATTCTGACCCAGCTTCTTACGTTTTCTAGGAAGATTTTTAAAATTACTATAATAGTAGTGTAGAGAGAATAATAGATATTGTCTGAATACGCTCCATTCTTCATTGTCTTCGAATTTAAATCTTCCAAAGTTTGTGTACTTGGCGATATTTTCATTGTGTTTATCATGTAGGTATTGTCGTTAGATCACGCTAGATCACGTTAGATCATTGGGTTATCATGTATCGTTAACACCACCTATCGTAATCCTTCTTCTTTTAAACACTTTCTCTTGTTCTTGTTCGAGCTGTATTTTTTCTTGAAATTCCTCTTTGAGATTTTGTGATTGCACATAGTATCTATAGTAATATTAATAGACTGCCCGATGTAAAGTCAATGGTAAACCTAAAAAGAGTGAAATACTAACACCGTACCCAATTGCGATGTTTGTTATTCTAGAAGCTGAATTAATCACTGTTTGAGCAAAGTTCTATAATTATCGCTATTTTTCTGAATCTCATGTTAAAGTGCTGATTTGGCATTCGTGCCTTCTATAGAAAAGATGTTCGTGTATATAAACAATAAACAGTTCTTTGAGTCAACATAAATTCGACAAGTGTGTTCTTAAGCAATCTTCATGATTATTGTACGCTATAATTATTAGTTCATTTAGAATTATTCATGACATTTGTTATTTAGTGAGTTAAATAAAGCTAGTTAATCTACGTGTACTTCACTTACCCCCTGAACCCACAGAAAAACGTAAGACTATTATATTTAAAAAAATATTACAGAAAAAACTAATGAATATACAAGATACTACAGAACAAATACATCGAATAATTTGCTAAAGGTATTTCATTAGAAATGTTTAATTTTGATGTCACCCATCACCACCTAAAGCTAATTTTCAAAAAAATTATGATAATTTTTTTAACTGATTTTATAATTTTTGCTATGGGAAGAGCTTTGATAATATTTTTAAAGTTGACATTGTTGTTAAAATTTTAATAACTGAAACATTTTTGCTTAACTGCTAAATCTAGGATTGTATACTTTCATATTGTATACAAGCAAATTTAAAACAATAATTACCAATGCAATTTCTAGGTCCTGCACTAAATGGAGTATAGATATAAGGGTTAGTTCCACGTGTATCCTCGAATCTCCCAGGATCAAATTTTAATGGATCTGGAAAGTATTCTGGATCCCGATGAACTGCGAACGTAAATAATATTACAGTAAGTCCCTTTGGTAATACTTTTCCATCTAAAAGTAAAACAGGTACAGGTAGTTATTAAATCAGATTACAAAAGTTTGATGATAATTCTTCCGATAAATCAATAAAATTGTTCGATAAAAAATGTAAATAAATGTCACCATTCAAGGTAATTTGTATATTTCCAAAAAAAGATTACCAATGGTTCCAAACCATACGACATGCATTTTAAATATAAATTTTAAATAAACGTATGGTCTGAAAACATTGATTGGTAATGATTTTTTACGGATATGCGAATTACCGTGTAATTTAAATGGTGAGATTTATCTACATATTTTATAAAATGATTCTATTGATTTATTAGAAGAATTGTCATAAAAGTTAAGGCCAATTTATGTGCTTTATACAAGATGTACCATTACATTACAAAGACAGGAGATTGAGAACAGTATTTAAATACAACTTTCCTGGACGTTGGATTGTTCGTGATAGTCATATTCCTTGGTCATGCGGTGAGATATTAACATAATTATTTAATGTATAAAAATCCCAAAACAATAGCTATTATTGTACTTATATAATTATATAATACTTATAATATCTTACTGCAACAGTTTCTTTAGAACCAATGATATTATTTAATATGAGACGATCTTTTATGGAATATATTGACAAAATGAATTAAAGAACATGGTGGACATATTGAACACCTACTTTGACAAAAGTAAAACAATATAGTTACACTTTTTTTAGTGTTACTATTTTTTAATTTGGTTTGTAAATAAAATGTTTTTATTATGACTTTACTTTAATATAAAACGTAAAATGTTTGATGTAAAATAACATTGTTCTTTTATTTTTCAAACCTATTATTAATTATTCTGCTGATATATTTATTTTATTTATTATTTCGTTAACTTTACTAAATGTATTTTATACAAAATTCCAGAAGTATTGATGTTTTTCTTTAATTTTCTTTCGTTGCCAGGAGTAATTGCGTTAAATCAGAATTATGTGGTTGATTTATAAACTACGATTATCTCGAAAACTATTGAGTTTTGAAGGTATCGACAAGTATACCTTTTTTTTGTAAAAATAATGTATCTTTAATATTTTTCTATTAAAAATACCGGGAACTTAAAGAGCAAAAAAGTGAAATGTAAATGTATGCCACATATGTGGCTTATGTGGCGCCCTCTATTAGCTACAATAAAATATCCCTCAAATGAACAATGATGTTCAATAGTACTCAGTTTTAAATTTTTATACATAAATGTTAACAAACTTGAAAGTAATAGCGAAAAATAAAATTTTAAATTTCCACTTTAACACCGTGTATCTTTCTTAATATCAAAATTTTATTAAAGAAATTTGGCTTAAATCCTAATATTTTAAAGTGTAGAATCTGCGGTTTCTTTTTGTACAATTTCTTAAAGACCACTCTGGATATACATATATATCTCAGTATCAGTAGTCTATTGAATAGCAATTAAACTTTTCTTATTAACTGGTTATCAAACCCATCTCTCATATGATTATTTCGACAAAGTAGAAAAAACTTACCGTACTCTACATCTTCAGTTAATTCTCGTCCTATATACGGCACAGAAGGGTACAATCTTAGAGTTTCCTTGATTACCAACTCTAAATATTTCATATCATTTAAATGTGCAACAGTTGGTTTAGCTGTTTTTAAATCAGGAAAAAGGTATTTCTGTTCCTCATACGCCTGTTGCTGTAATTAGTAGTACTGTTTATAAAAATTATTTTATATACATATATATATATATATATATATATATATACATATATAAATATATATATATATATATATAATATATATAATATATATATATAATATATATATATATATATATATATATATAAACTAACCTAAAATAAATATAAAAAATAGAAGAGATATGGAAACTTGTATTCACTACATAAGCAAATATTAAGTCGTCAATTCATTTTGTTTGAGCATTGCCATAAGCCAAACGAAATTTGCCAAAATGTATAGTTTCGATAACACCTCATTCGTTTATGTAAACAATTTTTGTTTTTATTCATGGCTCGCGATTCAATCACTACTTAAAAAGTGACAAACGAGGGAGGTGCTTTTGGAGTTCTATTTTTAGACTCGCGAGAAAATAAAAACGCACAGCACAATTACAATATGTGTGATTGTGTTATAGTATACCATAATGCAGTTTGATTGAAACATTGATTGTATCAAGTAGTCATTTGAAAGATTAAGTTTTAAAAAATGGAGTCTTCCACATCTCAAACTTCAAAAAGAAAACATGTTGTTTTGCAACTGAAAACAAATTAAAAAATTATTGTGGAACTAAAGAAAGCTGTTTCTGCTGCCGCCTTGAGCAAAAATTATGATATTCCAAGAATATCAATTAATGATTAAAAGAATATGGCTGAAGACAATAAAAAAACCCACAAATTAATCACTCGAGCTGGTCTGTATTTGTGGTTCGTTCAAAAAAGAAACGAGGCATTCCTTTGTCCGAACCAATTGTTGCCGAAAAACCGTTGTTTTTAAACATGAAATTGAATGGCGTTTCTTCATTCAAAGGAAGCAGCGGCTGGTTCGAAAAGTAAAAAAATCGTCACAATATACATGAACTGAAAATCGAAGGTAAAAAGTTGAGCGCGAAAGTGTTGAAGATGTTACGAATATAAAATAAAGTTTCGAGCTAAGATCGACGAATATGGTTTAACAAATTACTATTTACAAATACAAACTACAAATTAAGGAAGTTATGGCTGAATCAACTGTTTTGTTTTCACTGCCTAAAGATGACATTAACTGATTAATTAGTTTTTGATGAGGACGCAAACGGCTATCGATTGCTGACAGATGATGAAATCGTTGAAATGGCAGCAGAGGCGAACGAAGCAGATTCGGAAGTTGACACGGCCATTTGGGAAATTGACGGTATTGACCACACGGGTGTTTGACGGTAGCGATGTCGATGATGCTATTGCAACTGACAAAGATTTACGCTACCCAATAAGCACAAGTACGTACATAAGACATACTAAGTATGTACTGATGGGACATAAAGTACGTACAATGTACGTACTTTGCTGTACCAAGTACGTACTTAATATGTACATAAAACGTACATTTTTCAAATTATGGTACGTACCTAGTACATATTGAAGGTATTTACTTAGTACATACTATATATATATATATATATATATATATATATATATATATATATATATATATATATATATATATAAGAGTAAGAAAAAAGAAGTACTTGTGACTCGTTTGGAAAAAATATAACACTGTTTTTGATGGGTTGGAGTCAATAAAAGGGGCTATTTGTTGACTATTTTTTACTCGAGCTTTCAATTTTGATTACAATTTTTATCAAGAGCTTCTAAAAAATACAAAATATCTTACCAAGTTGAACTAGAAATAAAAAATTTTTTGTTAACTCACCAAATAAAATTAGTTTTTTATATAAAACTACTGCTTACATATTAAATACAAAAAATATTAATAAAAAAATGTCTTATTCTAATAAATGTTTCTCTGAAAAATTTTGATGAAGTTTCTTAAGAAAAAAATTGAATTTGTAAACAAAAATAGAATAGCGACAACCAGCCTAAATGTCATAAATACTAACTTAAAAAGTTTTATTTTTGACATATTGTCAAAAATAAAATTTTGTTTAAAAAATTCTTCCTTGTTTAGTAACAAAAAAGAAGAAGATTTATTCACCATTGATAGATGCCCGAAAAAATGTAACAAATACATGGAAAATTCAAAATGTGATATTTTACTGACTGCATATATAAATTAAATAGAAATTATATAATTATAAATTTTGCTTAAATTTTTAATTTCTGACCTTTTGTTTAAATTATTATCACTTTTGCTAATACAAACCATTTCCAAAAAAGTTCTTTTAAATTTATTACTTTCATTACATAAAATTTTAATATTATCAAAATCCATAATATGGTTTTTGTCTATTACATGCTCTACCAAAGCACAAGATGGTTTCTTAATTCTACAATCACTCTTGTGAGAAATAATGCGATTTGAGAGGTTTCTTCCAGTCTCACCAATATAAAGGTCAGAAATTCAAAATTTAAGCAAAATTTATAATTATATAATTTCTATTTAATTTATATATGCAGTCAGTAAAATATCACATTTTGAATTTTCCATGTATTTGTTACATTTTTTCGGGCATCTATCAATGGTGAATAAATCTTCTTCTTTTTTGTTACTAAACAAAGAAGAATTTTTTAAACAAAATTTTATTTTTGACAATATGTCAAAAATAAAAATTTTTAAGTTAGTATTTATGACATTTAGGCTGGTTGTAGCTATTCTATTTTTGTTTACAAATTCAATTTTTTTCTTAAGAAACTTCATCAAAATTTTTCAGAGAAACATTTATTAGAATAAGACATTTTTTTATTAATATTTTTTGTATTTAATATGTAAGCAGTAGTTTTATATAAAAAACTAATTTTATTTGGTGAGTTAACAAAAAATTTTTTATTTCTAGTTCAACTTTGTAAGATATTTTGTATTTTTTAGAAGCTCTTGATAAAAATTGTAATCACAATTGAAAGCTCGAGTAAAAAATAGTCAACAAATAGCCCCTTTTATTGACTCCACACCCATCAAAAACAGTGTTATATATATAATATATATATATATAATATAAATATATATTATATATATATATATAATATATATATAATATATATATATATATATGTATATATATATAAAATATATAATATATATATATATATATATCGTCATCTAGTTCAATACTGCCACAACTCCAAAAATTCCAATTTTGAGTTAAGGCTTTAAAAAGGTTGCATATATGATACCCCATCTAATGCAATACAACCTTAACTGAAATATTGTCTTGGATAAGTATAAAGTAAGATATTTCGGTATTACACTGTAGGGTTTTGAAATGCAATATGGCCATAACTAGGAGATGTGGCGATAATACACTCCGCCACAATACAACCGATGTAATTCAATACGGCCACAACTGCAAAAATTGTTAGATTAGTGGTACGATTTTATCAGTTCTCAATTATTTATGCACGAGGTATCCACGTTTTTAGTGTACAACTATTTTATTTAAAGTCTGAAAACAGTGTATAGTGATATTATTATTAACTTTATCAAACACGATGCCAAGGGCAAGAAAAATGCTTGGACTAGCTTTGCAAAGCTATCTTAAAGATGATGAGAATCTGAGAGACAATTCAGAGGTTTCTGAGGTTATGAATGACACCTCCTTTGTGTTGACGGAGGTTTGTATTTCAACAAAAATCACAGTGAGGTTTTACCAAAACCAAGTGAATGGAAACGAAATACTAAGAAACTGCGAGTTAACTCTGGGCTACCTTACATTACAGAAGGCAACAAAGAAAAACGTGGGAAGACTTTAAAACCTGCATGTGAAGAAAAATGTCGTACAAAATGTAGCCAAAAATTCAGCAATGCAGATAGATATGATATACATTCACGTTTCTGGAATTTGAAAGACAACGCTCTTCAAAGACAATTTGTTGCTTCCCATTTGGAAAAGTTGGTTACTAAATACAGAAAAACGGTTGAAGGCAGTAACCGCGGTATGAATTTAGCGTATTTTTTTAACAATACACGGAGTAAAAGTTAAACATATCCATAATAAAATTAGAAGCAGAGAAAAAAAAGCACAAGATCTAGCAAGAGCAAAAGATGATTCTCAAGTATTGGTAGCTTGTTTTGATTTGCAGGCGATCCTTCCTACACCTTGTGGAGATGTTTCAAGCTTCTACTATAAATGCCGCCTGAACTGCTTCAACTTTACAATTTTTCAGATATTGCAAAAGACTGGTTACTGTTACTGTTGGCACGAGGCTATTGCTAAGCGCGGCTCAAACGAAATAGCTACGTGTCTCTTTTACTATCTTTTAAATCATTGTAATGATAAAGACGTTATATTTTATAGCGACAATTGTGTTGGGCAAAATAAAAATAAATTTATAGTTACCATGTATCTCTATGCAATTGAAAAAATTAATGATAAATCAATCACACATAAATTTTAACAGAAAATACCTAAAACAGGTCCCATTTATGTTCCTGCACAATGGCCTGTCATCATAAGATCTGCAAAAAAAGAGGGAAATCCTTACAATGTAAAAGAAATGTCAACAGAAGACTTTTATGACTTTAAAGATCTCAATTCAAAAATTGGAGGAAATTTTACAAAGAATACAAAAGATGAAAAGGTAGTCTGGAATGATATCCAAGTTATTAAAGTTGTCAAAAGCAATCCTGGATCTTTCTTCTATAAAACAGATTATAATGCCGATGAGTTCGAAGAGGTCCATTTTAAAGCATCGACAAGGGGGCGTTCAGCAATTGTGGAAGAAGTAATCGATTTAAAAAAGGCGTACATAAAGCCTCCATCGATATCCGCAAAAACCAAGCAACACCTTTTGGAACTGTGCAATAAAAATTTAATATTACATGTTCATCACAATTTTTTTAAGGACTTGGTTAATAGTAATTAAAAAAAATGTTCATACACACTTGTGATAATAATAATAAAAATATTTTTTGTAAGAACTAGTTGATTTTTTTTATTATGTTGCCGCCGTATCTCCTATTTATCGTTTTATAAATGACTTTCTTCACAATGCAATATCGCCATAACTATCAAAATACAATTAACGTTTTATTTTTATTAAATTGTAATAAGATCCAGCGAATAACTGTATAATTTGCTAACTAAATTGTAATTTTGAAGCCAGTCATTCTAAAAATAAATTATTTACAAGGCATAACTCATTTGCTACAGAACGTTTTGCTCATTTCTCGAAATTATTGTATTTTGGACTTGTGGCACTATTGAACTAGGTGTGCGATATATATATATATATATATATATAATATATATAATATATATATATATAAATATATATATATATAATATATATATATAATATACGTCATATTACTGCGAAAAGTCACTAACTGACATTTTACCTTAAAATGAGCTAACTGTATGGTAAGACTTATTTTTATATTTTCTTACTGTGCATAAAATCATTAACTACATCAGAACGCTCTAAAAGCTAATACTTAAGCGGTAAAAATCACTAAGTAAGAATTAGATAATAATAAGATATGCTAAAACTGTTTAAGTGAGTTAATGAGTTTTCGCAGAACTGAACTGCTGCAAATGATAAAAATGATAAATGCAAAATCTCAGTAACAGTAGTTAGTGACTTTTATCATAACATATTTATATAAAAATGTGCAGTCGTCAGGACAGTCAGCAGTTAGATAAAATTTAAGTCTTCAGTCGGTGTTAGGAATTAGTGGAGTGACTACATTGGTGATTAATAGATTCTAAAAAACAATAATTTTATATTATTACTAGTGCAACATTGTGTAAACACACACGGAATAATGACTTCTAGATCATTAAAACTGGTTCAGTTAGCGTTGACAAAGGTAAGTTAGAAAAATAAATATTATTGTAACGAGTTTGTATTTTATATCATTTACATTTCGGAGAATGTGGAGGTGGGAGGACCTGCAGACGTGACTTTAGAGGTCTACCCTTGTATTGAACCGCGGAACATAATTTGGGTAATTTAAATAGGTACACTGGAGTTTTGCTAATACAATGCTCATAGATTGTAATTGTGTGTTTAGAATTAAATAAATTCGTAAAATGCTAGAAAAAAAAAATATACAGGGTGCTTAAAAAAATACCACGTGTATTTATTAATATTTTTAATAAATTACCCTACACAATTATTGTTAGATATCTAATTTATAGTGTCAAAAGAAAGCTTTAGCATGTACATCCTATTCGAATTTTCAATATTTTTTGAGACCACTCGATTCTAAAAGTAACATTTTTTTACACTTTGGAATGATCTAGTATCTAAATGGTTTAGGTTAGGGCAAAATAGTTTCTACTTTTCTATCATAGATTTCATCCCTCTTCATTAAAATACGAGTAAAAATATCAACTTTTTTGAATTCTAGAATGCAGTACATATAACCGCAGACCAAGAAATAAGTTTAGAAGACGACCGTAAGAATATGATAAACGCAAACAACTCCGAGATAAGGCCAAACCAAATGTGTGTTGCAGTAGAATCACAGGTTGATGACCAAATGGCCGCGGAAAAAGACATAGGTATAAACGACAGTTCCATAAATTCAAACAACTGTGAGACTGGGTTCAGCCAAACATATGGTGCAGCTGCAACAAAGGTTGGTAATTGTAATACTGACTGGACAAATTTATTTTCTTGTTCCAATTTTTTTTACACTTTAAAAAGAAAGTAATCATTATTTCAGGAAACGACCCGTATAATTGAGATGGCTTCATGCAGTAAATTTTCAAACCCTGAGGAACAGTTCGAGTACTCGACTTTACCCGTGGAAGACAATTATGCTGTAAGGATAATTTTGTATCTTATGATTGTTAATTACTAGAACCTGGTTTAAACACTGCTTTATTACGATGTTTTTTTACTCTAGGATGAAACGGATGACGACGACTCCGTTAAGGATAAAAATTGGGAACCAAATGAGGGGTCAGAAAGGACCAGTGAAGGTGAACAAGAAGATAATTTATCAAATATTAATTTAGAAGAAATCCCTTTACAAGGTCAAGCAGCTCCTCCCAAGAAAAAGCGATGTCGTTGGATGAAAGCAGATCCTTCTAATTGGAGTAGAAATATTGAGAGGAAAAAAATGTTTGATTGTTTGCCATATAAAACAAAAAAAGAAAGACCTGCAAAAGTTCCTCAAAAAGTTAAATGTGACACTTGTAAATTTAAATGCAATACACATTTTAATGATACGGATAGGCTTAATATTTGCAAATCATTTTGGGGTCTTTCTAGTTATACCAGGCAAAAGGATTTTATCTTAAAATTTATAACACAAAAACCACCAGCGCGACCTGGAGCAAATGTGGAACCTTCCAAAAAGCGAAAGCATAGCAGGGAATGCTACCTAATGAAAAACGAGGTAAAATACAGGGTATGTCAGAAGTTTTTTCAAAAAACTTTAAACATTAGCAATGGTCCTATAAATAGAGCTTTTGAAGGTAGCGAGAATGGAAATTTTACGGCAGCTGATAAGCGTGGTAAGAAGACTCCTCACAATAAGTGTAAAGACGATGATATGGCTTTTGTTAAACAGCACATTGAGAGCTTTCCTGTAATGGAGTCACATTACTGCAGGAAAAATACTCAAAGGCGATATTTAGACTCAAAATTATCCATCACAAAAATGTACTTCTTGTATAAAGAGTACTGTAATGAAAATAATCGCATTCCGGTATCACACTCAATGTATAGAAACATATTTTGCAAGTCGTATAACTTATCATTCTTCGTCCCTAAAAAAGATCAATGTTCCACGTGCCATACCTTTAGTGAAGCTAAGAGGACAGGGACATTAAACGACCAACTTCAAGTCGATTACAATAATCATATAAAGCGAAAAGATGAGGCAAATTTAGCTAAAGTACAAGATAAAGTCAGATCTAATGAGGATCCAACATTTATGTCTGTTACAGTCGATCTACAAAGTGTGCTCCAAATACCTTCTGGTGAAGAATCGCTTCTATACTATTGTAGGAAGTTAAGTATTTACAACCTAACAATTTATGAGTCTAGAGTTCCTAACGAGGCATACTGCATTGTTTGGTCGGAAGTAAATGGTAAACGAGGTAGCAACGAAATCGGTACTGCCCTAATGCAGTGGATCACCAAACTTCCGAACAGTATCAAAGAAATATCCCTGTTTTCTGACACATGCGGAGGGCAAAACAGAAACCAGCACATAGCAGCCCTACTGCTGTTTCTTACTCAAACCACAAACGTTGATATTATTGAGCAAAAATTTTTGGAGTCTGGCCATTCTTTCATGGAAGTCGACAGTATGCACAGCGCAATTGAGAGAGAAAAAAGGCATGTACCAGTTAACTCTGTTATGGAATGGATGACCATAATGAGAAAGGCCAGATCCAGCAGAATTAATAAAAAGGCTAATCCGTATCATGTTAATCAATTAAGTTTCTCCGATATAATTGACCTTAAAGACCTTAGTACAAGAATGATTAAAAATCGCCTTAAAGATACTGACGGTAATACGGTAAAATGGCTTAAAATAAAGTGTCTACGTTATGAAAAACAATATCCAGGTCTAATTAAATTCCGTTACAGTCATACTGGACCCTACATGACTCTTAATGTTTGTAAGCGAGGTCGCCAAAATACAATTACAAATATCAAAAAAGCTTACCATCAACCACTTCCCATAAGCATTCTGAAGAAACAAGACTTAATGAAACTTTGTCGTAAAAGTATTATACCAGAAGAGCTACATCCTTGGTATGAATCGTTAGCCGTCACAAACAATACTTCAGAATATACTGCAGAACCTGCTAGAGAAGACGACGAAGAAGATCAAGAAGAAGAAAGTGAATGATTTTTTAAAACCCTATTTTGTATTCTTAAAGGTATTAATTAATAAAGTAACTAACTGATACTTCATGTAATTTTGTTGTGCAAAAATTCACTAACTTCATATTTTTCTCAAAACATTATGAAAAAATAAACTTTATTTGAAAAATGATGGCACAACTTTTACAGCAGGTGTTTAACTTTGTAAAAAAATATAGTTCATAAATTGTTTTTTAAAAGATAATTTATAAAATCAATTTTCATCTTTAACTTCCAATAACTCGAAACTACAAAATTGTTAGTTAGTGACTTTTCGCAGTAATATGACGATATATATAATATATATATATATATATATATATATATATATATATATATATATATATACAGGGTGGGCCGCCGGTAACGCCTCGGTCTGTACAGCCGAAACAAATTTTATTTTCAAAAATTCATTTTCATTACGAGACCTATATCCAAAAAAGCTACTTTTTCAAAATAATTTCAATTATACAGGGTGCTTCAGGAAAGTGCTACACACCAAAGTTATGTTTTTTTAAATGGGACACCTTGTATTTTATTGCATTTTTGAATTCTAAGAACAAAATAAGTGTCACTTTTTTAAAGGTTTGTTATACCTAGAGTCTACCGTTTTTGATATATCCAAGTATTTTTAAAAATAAGGGATGTTTAAAACATGCCAATAACTCCTAAATTTCCTAATATTTAAAATTATTTTTTTTTATGGAAGATTAAGAATTAATTGTGCTCTAAAATCAAATACTTACTATTCAAAAATATTTTACAGGGTGTTTGCGAATTAGATATTTATTAGCGGCACCTTTAAACATTAAAAACTGCTCTATTTTAAATGTGACACCCAGTATATTTTTTAATTTTATGAAAGATATTTCAAATACCTTTCAAAAAATATAAATATTCCCTATACCCATATTAGACAGTTTTGGATATAAAACCAAAGTTCTGTGATAGCTATACTTTATAACAAATAAGTAAATTTCTTTAACCAAGGTAGCTATGAACTGTCAGTTTACAAACTGTTGTACTATTTTATATTACATACATAGTTTTAGACATTTAGAATCGTATACAAAACGTACTCCTCATAACAAATAATTAGTCAACTAACTGGTAGTTTACACACTAGTGTGCTATTTTATATTACATATTTTCATTTAGTTTATTTTGATATAAAAAAAATGAAGCAATATTCCATTCAAGAACGGGTGGATATGATTCTCACCACAGGTGAATGTAACGAAAACTGTTTTTTAGCGGCAAGGGTTTATGCCCAGAAGTACCCAAATAGGGATCGACCAGATAAGAGAACTCTAGAACGAATTTTAGATCGGTTTCGTATAACAGGTAGTGTTGCATATTCAAAACAAACTCCGAATAAACCTGTCATTGACAATGAAGAAAACGAATTTAATGTATTAGCTTCAATAGCAGAGGATGCTAACACTAGCGGTAGAGAAATTTCAAATTAAATAGACATACCCAGAACCAGTGTAAGGAGAATTCTCAAGAAACACCGACTCCACCTATACCATATTGAATTCCATCAACAACAATGGCCTAGTAAATCGCCATAACTTCCATTGTTACGACACTGAAAATCAGCACCTATTTAGAACTGTTGACCGCCAAAATAGAGGGAGCCTTAATGTTTTTGGAGGAATTATTGGGAATAAAGTTATAGGCCCATATTTTTTTAATGGACAATTAAATGGCGATAATTTTTTAAGGTTTCTTCGATCAGATTTTTGGTTGCTTCTCGAAAATGTACCATTGAATGTTAGGCAACAAATGTGGCTACAACTAGATGGTGCTCCAGCTCAATTTGCGCGCAATGTGAGAGATTACTTAGACCTTAAATTTTCCAATACATGGATAGGAAGAGGAGGACCATGTCACTGGCCACCTAGATCACCATGTTTAAATCCACTGGATTTTTTCCTATGGGGTTACATTAAAAATCTTGTGTTCAGCACCCAACCCACCACAGCAGAAGATACGAAGCAAAGAATTAAGAATGCTTTTGAAGCAATTACTCCGGATATGTTAAGAAAAGTACAAAGTTCTTTTCAACGGAGAATTACACTGTGTATTCAAACAGATGGTCATCATTTTGAACATTTATTAGACTAAGAACATCTTTGTATTAGTATTACTGATCTTTATTCCTTCTTTATATTTGCCTTTGTCTGCTAGTAAGCCAGCTTTTTATTATTTTTCTATTTTTTATTTTTGTCATAGTAAATTCAAAAATAGTTTCTTGTTATTTAAATATTCAATCCCATAACTCTTGAGTAATATTTTTTATTTTAAGAATGTAATTTGAGATTATTTTTATTTTATTTAATATTTTGGTAACTCAAAAAGCTTTGATATTTTGTTAAATTATTTTATGCACAAAATACATTATACATCTAAGTAAGTGAACACTTGTTTCTGTAAAGTACATACATTAAAACTTGATGATTTTGATGAACCTACTAATATTCTTAAACGATCTACTTACTCCAGATATAATTTTATTATTGTTAAGCCTGATGATGGCATAGTCCGAAACTAGCAGCCTACACTTTTTGTTAAGCACCATTAAATTTATGTGGATTGATTTTTTGTTTTTTTTTTAATTATAATTTATTTTTTATGAAAATTTGTGAAAATTTAGTTTTAAATAACAATTTTGGTTTTATATCCAAAACTGTCGAATATGGGTATAGGGAATATTTATATTTTTTGAAAGGTATTTGAAATATCTTTCATAAAATTAAAAAATATACTGGGTGTCACATTTAAAATAGAGCAGTTTTTAATGTTTAAATGTGCCACTAATAAATATCTAATTCGCAAACACCCTGTAAAATATTTTTGAATAGTAAGTATTTGATTTTAGAGTATAATTAATTCTTAATCTTCCATAAAAAAATTAATTTTAAATATTAGGAAATTTAGGAGTTATTGGCATGTTTTAAACATCCCTTATTTTTAAAAATACTTAAATATATCAAAAACGGTAGACTCTAAGTATAACAACCCTTTAACAAAGTGACACTTATTTTGTTCTTAGAATTCAAAAATGCAATAAAATACAGGGTGTCCCATTAAAAAAAACATAACTTTGATGTGTAGCACTTTCCTGGAGCACCCTGTATAATTGAAATTATTTTTTAAAAGTAGCCTTTTTGGATCTAGGCCTCGTAACGTAAACCGATGTTTGAAAATAATACTTGTTTCGGCTGTACAGACCGAGGCGTTACCGGCGGCCCACCCTGTATATAAATATATATATATATATATATATATATATATATATATATATATATAATATATATATATTATATATATATATATATATATATAAATATATATATTGTTATGCTATTTAAATTGTATTCTATTGCTTATTTAGAAAAAATCCTGTCTATATTTATTAAATGATCTAATCTCCAATTAATCACAATAAATCAGCATTAATTAATTACAATCTCAGGATATTTAACTTGTACTATTTACCTTTGATCGTGGATTCAAAATATTTTCCAATTGGCTTCCTAATTGGGATAGGTAATATGACCTGAATAAATACACAGAATTTCAACTGAAGTATATGTGAGATGTCCTTTATTTTATTGAAATTTTATATAACAATCAATCCGGTAATATTTGCAATACAATACTTTAAATATATGAGAAGTTGTTTTCTATCATGGACCCAAATGTTATTTTACATTGATTTTTAATATGTGTTATAACTAAGCTCTCTTTATAATTTTTTCTTTTTTAAATGATCGCAAAATTAACTGTCTCTATAATTTATTCAATTTATTTAATTTATAAATGAAAACCACACTCCTGCTCTAATGAAAATTGACTGACCTTTCGTTATCTGCCGTTGCAATTCTATGGCCACGCCATAAAAAAAAAAACCTTTCTCTGCTTCTGCTCCTATTTTGGTCCAGAAGACGTACACCTTTCTCCTCTCTGTCCTTGTATCTGCAACCCAACAACTCGTGTAATTCTATGCAGCCTCCTTTTGAACCAATCTCCGCGCCTGTTTATAACTTCAAATGTTTCCGGCTTCGTCTGCTATTAATATTCTTATAACCTTTTGGTTTTTCTATCTCTCTGTACCCCGTTCCTCACACTCATCAGCTTTTACACCGCAAATAAACACACACGGTAAATTACGTCTTCGGGACTTCAAACAAACACAAACCACAAAGCTCCTTCCTTCTTGGGCGACGAAAACTGACTAACTCTTTTCCTCTCTCCTATCTCATAGCCAAAACCACTCCCTCCTTCTATTCAAAAATTGACCAATAAAAATCTTCTACCTCTGTCACGTATATCGTTACCAACCAACTCTCTCTATAAAACGTCATTCGGGTAATTCCAGAAAACAACATTCTTTAATTATTCTAACTAAATCTATCTGCTTTACAAATATTTCTTACTAATAGCTACAAACGATACCTGTTTCTCAATTCAATGTCTTTTGTTAATAAACTTTTACCGATATAATCTTTCGGGGGGAAAAACCACCGCACATCCCGGTCTATTGTTTAAACACTTTCTATATACACTTTTATTACGGGTAAATCCATTTCACAATAACCGACTTATTTAAATTTCTTATCGATAACATTTGAAAGTCTTGTCTCTGAGGCCTAATGAACAATTCTTTGAACAACTTAAAATACATATTTTGTCTTATACAGGATGTTTGAAAATTTATATGCCCGTGTCTTTATGAAATATCAATAATCTTAATTTTTATTTAAGTAATAAAATTTGTAGATCGGTTTTTTATTGCTTATGGACATTCAAAAGTACAACAATATATATATATATATATATATATATATAATATATATATATATATATATATATATATATATATTATGTACATACTATACACACTTATGATGATTTATGTAAATAAAAGTAAATATAGGTGAATATATTTTATTTTTTTTAAATACCTAAATTCAATTTTTATTCTTTTAAAAATAAGAAGGAAAGTTTTTAAGCGATCCCCGACTCTCTTTAATCATCGTCCAATTTCTTGCTCCGCCACTTTCTTATCACTACATTTTTGACACAAAAATCACTCGACTGAATAAAATAACAGGAAACCACAAGCACCAAACACCAAAAATAAGTAAAAACAATCTAACTGAAACTGTCTTGCAATGAATTATCACATCACAACAACTGTACTCGAGGTGTAAAATTCCTAACTAAATAAATTAGGTTAGGTTAACATAACCTAACATAATAAATATGCTTTAACTCTTCTTTCTCATGGTACATACTTAAGACGTAATAAGTACGTACGTACTTAAAACGTACATTTTACATCATGTACGTACAGTACCAAAATTGTACGTACTTAAAACGTAGGTAGCTAAAAATTGTAGCTACTAAAAATTTAATACTTTTTTTATATTCTATTTGATATTTGATTTAAAATATTTTAATTATTGCATATATTAACGTTAATAAAATGGGAATAATATAATTAAATTTAATTATAATACCAATACCTGTTTATATAATTATAAAATAAATATTTTAATCATTACTGAAAAAATATCAGTGACTGACATGCAATAATCCTGCAATTATTTATATGGAAGTTCTTTTATTGATGCGTTTAGTTTAAGATTATAAACAAGTCAGTTCTAATGGGTACATTACTGACAGTATGCTATATGTTCTAATAAAAAAATACATATTCAAGGCCCTTTTTTTGGTTAAATTAGTGCATATTTATGCGCATATTTTTCATTATTTTTTTTCTTATTTGCCTAAGAGTATAATGATGCACGTATCATAAAAAAAAGAAAATTTGATATTTCTGAGATATGTATCCAGAGGTGTATTAAGTAGATATATAAGGTCATTTATTTTAACAGATGTTGAAAATACCACCACCATCCTCTGCACAGTATTAGAGACATTGCTTAAATTGTTTTATAATATTTTGAAGCATTTTAAGAGTAATATTATTACACTCAGGTACAATTCATTATCGCAAGTTTTGTAATGATCGGGACTATGTTGCATAAATTTTTGACCTGTAATTTTTGACCTGTAACATCACGATAGATAACATCAATATAGAAAAGGTAGAACAATCTTTATTTTAAAAGACAGAAAAATCCCAATTCACTTAAAACGAAAAACCTATGACGCTTGTATACTACCAGTTGCTACTTATGGATTGGAAACTATGGCAATAACAAGAAAAATGGCAGGACAATTAAGAGTAACTCAACGGGCCATGGAGAGGACCATGTTAAATATAAGCCTCAGAGACAACATTCCTAACACCTAAATACGTCGAAGAACTAAAGTAACCGACATCATGGGAAAAATAGCGACATTGAGATGGCAATGGGTAGCACATGTAGCAAGACAAGACACCAACACTCAACAGATGGTCTCATAAAGTGACATTCTGGAGACCTCGAGAAACAAAAAGAAGCATGGGAAGACCTAAAAAGAGATGGATAGACGATATAACTGCTGTAACTGGAAAGCAGTGGATGAGAATTGCAAAAGATAGGGAAGCGTGGAAGCAATTGGAGGAGGCCTATGTCCAACATTGGATAAATGAAGGCCGGGGAAGAAGAAGAAGAAGAAGAAAAAGAATGGCCCCAAAGAAAAAATACATATAGGTGAGCTTAATAAATGTGCAGTCCATTTAATACATCTTACATTTTCGTTTCGTCTTGAAATTTCACTTAAAAATTATCTCTGCGGTACAGGAAAATGCGGAGGAGTGTTAAAATGAAGTTTTCTTCGATAGTGTTCGTTTTGCTTAATTTTGTATGATAAGGCAGGATTGCTGACATTTTACAATATATTATTCAGAACTATTCTATTTCAGATTTCTGAAAATTCTTGCCTAAAAGTTCTGTCGATTTGTTTCTTATGAATATTTTCGGATTTTTATCCCAACAATAACGACAGTTATAATGATTTACTTGGTAATTAAGGTAACAGATGCACTCATCAGAAAAAGAAATATTAAAAACATAATTAGGATTACCAATAATTTGTTCAGTGATGATTACACCCACATCTAATCGTCGATTAGAATCATTTTTATATAGTTCGTGTATTGAGCTAAATTTAAAATTTGTGTTGTTTTAGTATTATTTAAACGAATGTTGTAGCGTTTTAAATTTGTTAATATTTAATATCTATATAATAATATAAATTCTGTATAAAATTTTGTAGTACGCCCCTGAGTTGCTTATTGGCGTTTTGTCTCTTCTAAAGGAATTTTAAAACGACCAATATATTATGGCATTTTAAATTGAGATAAATAAGTAATAACGCTGAGAATATTTTTTGTCTTTATTTACATTCAAAATACCCCATTTTGTACGTGTTATTTCTAACTATTTTAAAGTAGAACATTTTAAGTTTTTTTTTGATAATATAGGCAAAATATGGTTGTTTTTGTCGTTGAAAACGATTTCTTTACATTCAAGTCTCCTAATATTCTGGTTGAAAAAGAAGTTTTTACAAAGAATATTGCAAGACAGGTATTCAATTTTTCTATAACGCAATAAAGCTGGGAATATTTCAAGGTTATTACGAACAGAGAGTTGTCGAGGGTATTATGTTTGTTTTAAGTTTGTAGACCACAAACTGGCTGAGAGACCTAAGGGGATTTATTTGGCGTTGAATCTTTGAAACGGAACTCAGATAGTGAGTGAAGCAAGAGATTTCAAACTAGAAAGACGTTTGGCGGATTTTGAATCCACAACCAATTCTTTGTGTGTATTGTCTTAAGACTGGTAAGGTGACAATACTCTTTGCAAAATATGGTAGTTTAGAACAGAGTAATTATCATAAGATTTGTGTAGTGTACCGGAGGCTGATGAAATTTTGAGATTAAGTATATAGGTTTTTTTTAGAAAACGTTCCACCAGTTTTTTTTTGTTTGTCTGTTTGCTCCAACACCATCTACGTCTTAGATACTCGTTTCTAAGTATAGAAATGGCTTCCTTTGTTCCTGTGGAAAATTTGTCCTGTTAGTTTTAGTCTCAGAGATGTAGAAAGTTTCAAAGTTAAGTGTAAAAGTTTGTAGATTAAGGTAACATTTAATATATTAATTTTTCCAAGTAAAATAGACAATATTTTTAATAATTGCTTTCATTAAAAATTAAAAGAATTTGTAATAATTAAAATTTTATATTATGTTGGAGGCGTGGCCAAACAATGTCATAATTTATTCTGTCTTAAAATGTTATGTTGACATATGACATTTTGGCTTAAATCTGCTGTTGTTGTAGAACAATTTTAATTTAATTATTATATAGAAAAGATATTTCATATATAAAGTTAAATTTTATTTTCATTAACAAGGATATCCTTAATTTTTAATATTCTATTTTGGCCATATTAATAAATAACCTAGGACCCAGTTAGAAAATTTTTGTAGCAATCTTCTTTGTAAACAGATAACCACGTAAGTTTTTGTTAATTTTGTATTATGGTTATATAGTATGCTTCTTGTGCAATCTGTATTTTTGATAACTGTTTGTTTGAGACAAAAAAAAAAAACGTTTGATTTGTTTCTCTGATCCATTTTTTTGTTTTAATTTAGAAAAGTCTTCTAACCCGTGTATGTATTATTGATTTTAGGGAAGAAGAAATTTTCTTTCTCCCCGCAGGAAGTTTTCTTCGAAGCGGCGTCCGAATAGAAATAGCTAGAGGTAACCTTGTCTGCCATATCTTGTTTCGTTTTTGTTCCAGGAGATTTATGTAAGTAT
Source organism: Diabrotica balteata (assembly GCA_918026665.1). NCBI lineage: Eukaryota > Metazoa > Arthropoda > Insecta > Coleoptera > Chrysomelidae > Diabrotica > Diabrotica balteata. The sequence goes on from OU898276.1 coordinate 129,600,509, forward strand.
CCCTTTGTTGCAATGCAAAAAGTTCTATGCAACCGCCAGCTGGGCATCTCATTGAGAACTAGAATACTTAAGTGCTATGTTTTCTCCACCTTGCTCTATGGTGTTGAAGCCTGGACAATGACAGAAGCAACACAAAAAAAATCCAAGCATTCGAACTCTGGTGTTACCGTAAAATGCTCAGAATATCCTACATGAGCCATACGACAAATGCGGAAGTGTTGCGAAGGATGAATAAGGAAAGAGAGTTTATACTAATAATAAAAGAACGGAAAACACAATATTTTGGTCACATCATAAGAAATCAGAAGTATGAACTGCTCCAACTTATAATCGAAGGCAAAGTCAATAGCGAAAGAGGACCAGGAAGAAGACGCAACTCCTGGCTTAAAAACCTGCGGCAATGGACGAACATGACCTCCATAGAACTATTCAGGGCTGCTACAAATAAGATTAAATGGGCAAATGTAATGCCCAACGTCCTTAAGGATAAGGCACCGTAAGAAGAAGATCCCTTTGTTTTCTTTTTGTTGATACCCCAATCCGACCCATTTATTTCAACTTATCTACGACCCAGCTCTCCAACAAACCCCCTAAGTGTCGTACGCACCAGTTTCGATTATTTTGTTTGCCCAATCTTCTACCCTCATGTTCTTACCTTGAGGTAAGCAAAATATGTCGTTACAATGTGAGTCAGACAGAAGCATTTAACAATTTTTTGTACTTAAGGTAGATTTCATTACAATGTAACCCAAAACATCTACCTTCTTCTTCTCACGGCGCCGTCTCCTTTCGGCGTCAAAGGTTGTCAATCCAAATGGCAATTGTGGTTTTGGAAATTGCTGCGCGAAAGATTTCTGCGGAAGAGCGGTCGAACCATCTCCTCAGGTCTTTCAGCCATGAGTTCTGGTGTATTTTTACTGATCTTTTGCCCTCTACTTTTCCTTCCAGTGTAAATTTAAGTATTTTATATTTTTCGCCTCTCTGCACATGATCAAAGTATTGCATTTTCCTCTCTTTGATTATTCTTAGTAATTCTTTTTGTTTACAAGTCGACGAAGTACCTCAATATTCGTAATTCTTTGTACCCATGGAATTTTTAACAATCGTCTATATATATATATATATATATATATATATATATATATATATATATATATATATATATATATATATACATCTCAAAGGCATCTATACTTTTTTTTATTTCAGAGTCCATTGTCCAACTTTCACAGCCATGCAGTAAGACAGAGAAAATATAACATCTAATCATTCGGATTCTAAGCTGCAGACTAAGGTCTGATCTTTAAAAAAAATGTTTTCATGTTCAAGAATGTTTTCCTTGCTTGTTCGATTCTTGATAGTATTTCTTTCTTGAAATACACTGACTATTGATATTTGCTCCCAAATATTTTATGGAATTTACCTGTTTTATCATTGGACCCTTGGCATACATATGTACGTTTATTGGTGTTGTTGGAGAACTATATCTCCAAACCAATAATTCTATTTTGTATCAAATAATTCTATTTTCGCGTCGGTTACCTAAATAAATCCAGTCTACCTAGACCTTGTTTTTGAGAATGTTAATCCCCGCCCACAGCGCCTACTTGACGACAGACCGGCTTTTCAAAATGCATAAACAAAAAAATATTCTAGCGGGGCTAGTGATTTAGCGACTTTCGTAGGGCTAACATCTACATTTCAAAGTTCAGAGAGGATTCTCCACGTTGCAGTTTACGCAGTTGGCCGGGAAGCCGTAATATGTGAATAAGTGTTATGGTGTTTTCGCTTTCGTTCGCAAATTGTAATATTCAAATTAAGTTCCTACGATAAGTTACACACTCAAATTTTATAAGCTCTATTTCTTGCCCTTTCTTTCTTTTTTCAATTACAGTTTTTTTCTAAACAAGTAATTGTTTTATTTCACTATATCAATTCAACAGGCCAGATAAAAGCAACTTTGAAAGTCCATTTTAGTTTCTCTACTGAGCTGTCGAAGGCTAGCGGACTAATTGGACTTGCAGCAAGAACAAAGCCGCTGAAAGAGACACTGTTGCATACAAGCCTCTCCATGGAAGGGATGTTGTAAACCGGCAGCCTCCAGGTGTCTTTTAAAATACTAAAGTTTTAGTTTTGGTAACGTATAGAAGTAAACCAAACATTTCGCTGTGGTGAACTACAGCATTAATTATATTTTGTAGTTCTTGTGCGTTGCTTGCTATTAAGACAGTATCATCAGTATATCTGATGTTGTTTATGCTGATTCCGTTAATCTTCCGCCTTGGACCTGGTCTAATGCTTCTCTGAGTATAAACTCCAAATATAAATTAAACAGTAGCGGTAATAAGACGTAACCCTGTTTCACTCCTCGTTAAATTTGTATATCTTCGGATGTTGTGTGCTTTATTTAAATTGTTGCCGTTTGGTGCCAGTATAGTTCTGAGATAATTCGCAAGTCTTGTTCGTCAACTCCAGTTGTTCTCAGAATTTCGATCATCTTTTGATGGTTAACACAGTCAAATGCTCTTCGATAGTTAATAAAACATGCATATACATCTACATTCATGTCTGTGCATCGTTGCGTTAACACATTTAAAGCAAAATGAGCTTCTCGTGTTCCCAATCCGTTTCGAATTCCGAATTGAGTGTCACTCATCTGGAACTCGCACTTCTTGTAAATTCGTATATGGATAATTCTGAGAAAAGTTTTAAGGATATGAGATATTAAGCTTAATATTCGATAATCATCGCATTGTGAGGAATTCGATCTTTTTGGTAATGCTACAAATGTTGATTTTAGCCAGTCTGTTGGTATTTTACCTGTGTCATATATCTTATTGAATAGTGCTGTTATTAAGTCTAGGCTTTAACTTTCGTTATCTGCAATTAGTTTTATTATTTCGACATTGATATTGTTTGGACCGGTGACTTTTCCATCTTTCTGAAATTTTACTGCGTGAATCACTTCTTCTTTGGTTATTTCTGGGACTTATTCATTTATTCGATTATCTGTGTATGGTGGAGAACAAGGTATATCGTCGTCCAAAAAAGTTTGTATGTATTCTTTCCATCTCTCTAGTTTGTCTACTGTACCCATAATTATTTTGTTAGTATCATTTTTTAATATCGGTGCTTGCCGCTGTTTGTGTCTACCTGTCATTTCTTTTACTTTTTTATGAATATTAAAGGTGTCGTATTTTTCCTGAAGTTGTTCGATTTCTAGGAATTTTTTGACATCCAGTTTTCTTTCGCCTCCGTGAACTTTTTCTAATGATTTTATTGATTTGCTTGTATTTTATTGGGCTTGTTTTATGTTTTCGTCTTACGTTCATTAGGTTCATGATGTCTTGCGTTATCCATTCTTGTTTTTTGTTGTGTTTTATAAACCTGATATCTTCTTCTTGTATCTTTGTTATTTTTGTTTTTAGAGTTAGCAGTCCATGTCAGTTGAATGTTTGACTGTGCCAAGTTTGCGATCGTTTTTATTTCTTTATCAAGCTTGATACTTATTTCTTTTTTCTGATCAGGGTTCTTCAAAACATCTACCACAACTGGTTTATTTCTTGTAGGATTTTTAATTACTCTATTTGGTTGTCACAGAACTAGCTTCATAAAATTTTACACCTAACTTTTCACATCTTTATTCTGTGACTCTTCTGCGGTTAGGCGAACGACTGGACTTGTTCAAGGAAATATTTAATAACCCTAAATATATCCCAATTGATCTGTTTTTACTTAGTATTATAAACAAAATTTTAAAACGTATACATATTTAATAAAAAAGTATAAATACCTGAACTTCTGGATTATTTGCCAATGAATGAAGAGCAAAACTAATAGCAGATGATGTCGTGTCATGACCCTACAAAAGGAATAAGTACTAATAAATAAGAATATAAAATTTTAAAGATTTGTATAATTTGTATAATTTTAAGCTAAAAAAAGTTTCAGGTAATTCGGCAATTGGGATTTGCATCAATTCTCTTTATGAGTTGTATCATTTTGTTCTTTACTATTTTTTTTTATTACTGCTCTAATAGATATTATTTTTATCAATTTTACAACATTAGAAAACGGTGACAACCTTGAATTAACTATGTCTCTTATTAAAATAAATAGAATAACAAATGGAGTGTCGAATGAAAACTTATAAACCAAATGGTATTAAAGGTGAGTAATTTGACCTCAGACGTCCGGTTCGGAGGTTGTAACCGAAAGTACTGTTTTAAAGTCACCAAAATATTACAAGCGATATACTATTCGACAGGTCTTGGCAAGACGAGAACAAATATCTACTTCCGGTTTTTATATCACTTCCAGTTAAAAAGTTCTGAAATTTTTTAAAATTACTTAAAATTAATGAAATCATAAATCAATCGACGTAAAGTTACACAAAGAGTTTAAATGTCGACTTCCGGTTCTACTTCTGGTCACGTTGGGTAAAAGTCTTGGGTAAAAGTTGGATAAAAAAATAGGACTTATACAATCAAAGTCCTTTTTTAGTTCTTGTCTAATGTATACCACCTTAAATAATTGTAATGACCCACTTGTTCACATAACATATATAAACTTTCTTCTTTTTCAATAAAATGGTGTAAGAGCATTTGAAGATTGTCTTTGGCCCGCAGCGGGGGCCCCAGGTCTCTGAGATCCAAGCATCGTACTGGACGGTATAAAAAGAGTGGTATTTAAACTATGAACTCTTTGCTCTTGATAACTTCCTAATATTTATTATTGTATCGATCGTTGATCAACATTGTGAAGAGTCGTAAGCTGGAGTACCTGGGACATATTATGAGAAATCAAGGCAGATACGAACTACTCCAATGCATTTTGCAGGGAAAAATTGAAGGAAAAAGAGCCCCGGGACGAAGAAAAGTATCTTGGCTTGCTAACCTGAGAGCATGGTATAGAAAGACCTCAACACAGCTATTTCGTATAGCAACCAACAAAATCATCATAGCCAGAATGATCGCCAACGTTCGGAACGGACAGGCACCCTAAGAAGAAGAAGTATCGATCATAGATCCGATAACTTTTGCAAGATTTTTGTCTTGATTTTTATAGTCTATTTGGGTCCATTAGACTTGACGCCACCACCTAAGTAACTAAGGTGACTGTTTTATTTTCATTTTTTAAAAATTATTTTACAAATGGTGAGTAATTTTGCTGATGTTATGTATTTGATTGTATTGTATATTCGATACGTGTAGTATTTTACATTTTACTTTGTAAAATTTATTAATATTTTGCACAATGAGTTTAGAAAAAGCTACCTCATCTAATTTAATTGCTTTAGGAAGTAGAAAATGACACAGAACAACTTTTAATCCCAGTAAAATTTTCACGGATTGCTCGTTTTATAGGCAAAGATGGAGCTGTCTTGAAAAAACACTGCCCGGTGCAAACGGTAATAATCCGCCAATTTAATAAGTTTTTTAATCACCAGGTGTAAAAGCATCTGGCAAGAATGCCAAATCCGTAATTCATTGTGGGAATTTGTTTTTTTCCGAAAATACTTTAAACATTATCGTTGAAAGTACGATCTAACCTATAGATCGAATAAGAGATGTACACCAGACCCTATTCTGCTAAAAATACTGATGTTATTAAAATAAAAGCTTTACTGGATTGCTGTATTTAGCTGGAGGTTTGCAAAATAATTGATTAAATACAGAAGAGTCGAAATGACAGCGGAGTTGAAATGTTTTGGTTAGGTAACCTTATCACGGTCACGTTATTTAATTTTTTTGACAAAAAAGATGTTTTATATTTGATGATTTAGAAAATCAAGACGAAAGAAAATTGTATGACAAGCTAGAGTCTCTAAGACAACTGTTTATGACTTTTGTAAAAAATTATAAAACTGCCTCCTAAATTAACGAGTATTGCACTATTGACGAGAAAGTTGACGCATTTTGAAGAAGATGCGGTCCTAAACAGTAAATTCCTTCCAAAACTAACAAATACAGATTAAACATTTTTGCCTTCTTCTTCTTCGCGTGCCATATTAGAACTATCCGACGTTGGCGATCACCATTGCGAAGGCTTTTCGATCTTCTGCAATATGAAATAATGGAATTATTTCAATAATGGTTAATTCAAAAACCAGATATACTTTCAATCTATAGTCATATGTTCGTTTACAACCAGAGGAACCAAATGATTCAGCTAGTATTGTCGAGAGATTAATTGGTCCAATATCGGGTAGATACTGAAAGAAATCTTACGTATGATAATTGATTTACTAGCTTTGAGTTTATTACAAAACTGCGTCGTGATCACAATCTGACATACATCTGTACAGGAAGAAAAAACAAAACATAAACAAAACATAATTACCGTTGGAGTTTATAAACTTCAAAAATTGACCTGTTTATTCAAGATTTTTGAATTCCAAGAAAATACTATAGTAGTCTCCAATGTACTTAAGGAACAAAAACAAATCATACTGCTTATGCTCCCTAGCCTACATTTTTTTGAATTTGCAGATAACTTTTTACCAATATTATTGCATTATTAGAAATCCTACTTTTGCTTATAAACAAAAATTGACGTTAAACATGATTTCAGGGACGCTCACGATTTATTAAAGCCACGTAAAAGTTTTTAGTGCGATTTTAATTTGCAGCAAATTTTTATCCTTACAAGATAGCGGTGTATATCTTGCCGTCTTAGCAGACGGTTTTTCAGTTTTAGTCATTGTAGTTTTATCCAATCCAAAAACTAAAATAAAAATCGTGCAAGCTGCACGATACGTTGAACGATACGAAGACGTTGAAAAAGCTATAGACAACAACAAAGAACCCAAAATAATAATAATGGGAGACTTTAACGCCAAAATTGGAAGTAAGATTGAAGACTCTGAAAGCAAGATTGGAAATTTTGGATTCGGCACAAGAAACACAAGAGGAGAAAAACTCATGCAATTCCTGAAACAAGAAAACATGTATGTTATGAATACCTTCTACAAAAAGAAACCTAACAGAAAGTGGACATGGGTCGCACCTAACAGAACTACCAAAAATGAAATAGACTATTTTCTCTCAAACAACAAAGGAATATTTGAAAACGTCACAACAATAAACAACGTAACAAAGGGCAGTGACCATCGTATAGTCAGAGCAAAAATAAATATTAACATGAAAGAAAAGAGAAAAAGGATTTTTAAAAAACAACGAGGATAGATGGTCTTAGCGGATAAGTTCGAATCTGATCCTTCACATATTCAAGATCAAATTGACGAGATTAATAAAAACCTAAATAAAAACCTTCTCGCAGCAGGACTACAGGTCGCAAAAAAAACAAGGACTAAAGAAGACAAAATAAGCAATAAAACTAAACAACTAATGACGGAAAGAAGAGAACTACTCGCGCAAAACAAACGCCATCCACAAATATATATTGTACTTAATAAAACAGTTAGAAAAGAACTAAAACGCGACATACAAAAATGGAACGAGAACTTAATAAAGCGAGTCATTGAAAACAACAGAGGCTTAAAATGTCTAAGACCCGCACATAAATATAAAATAACAAATATTGTCGAAGACTTCTACCCAGCCTTGTACAGCTCGCAAGGCCAGCCGAATGAAACAACAAAGGAGAACGTCAAAAGAAAAATAAAAAACGTGGGATTAGAAGTACATACTACCAAATATAAATGGATACGAAATAGAAAAAGTTTTAAAAGAACTAAAAAATAATAAAGCTCCAGGACACGACGGTATAGCCGAGCTCTTGAAACCAAGCAAGACATTAACAAGCCCTATACTAACAGAGCTATTTAATAGATGTCTCCATAATAGCCAGATCCCTAAAGACTGGAACGAGAGTCTAGTAATACTCTTACACAAAAAAGAAGACAAATGTGATCTACAGAATTATAGACCTATATCGTTGCTCAGTCAAGTATACAAACTATTTATGAGAATTATTAATAACCGGTTAACCTACAAAATAGATACTTACCAACCGGTTGAACAGGCTGGCTTCCACAAAGGATATAGTACATCAGACCATCTGCTGACAATGAGAACATTGATAGAGAAGGCAAATGAATACCAACTACCCGTATTACTTGCCTTCATCGACTATGAAAAAGCAGTTGATAGTATCGAGATGTGGGCCATAAAACAAGCTATTAATAATTGTAGAATTGATTAGAGATATAGGCAACTAATACATAATATATATGAAAATGCAACTATGATAGTACGAAAATACAAATCCCATCCCCATTAAGAGAGAAGTAAGACAAGGAGACGTAATATCGCCAAAGCTTTGTAACCTAGCCCTAGAAGACGTCTTCAAAACTACAAATTGTTCAACCTATGGCATTAACGTTAATGGCAACAAGTTAAACCACCTCAGATTCGCTGACGACATAGTGATTATAGCGAGCACATTCGAGGAACTTCAAATTGTGTTGGGGGAACTAGCAGCCAGCTAAAAACAACAAAAATAATGACAAATAGTGAAGACCCCAGACATATAACTATAAACAACAATGGTATAGAAAAAATTCAGGAATATATCTACCTAGGCCAAATCCTGAGACTTGACAAAGAGAACCAAAGTGCGGAAATTACTAGAAGAGCAAGACTATCATGGGCAGGATTTGAAAAACTTAGTTGGGTACTTAAGAACCGCAAAATACCCCAATACTTGAGGAGCAAAGTGTTCAACCAATGCATCCTTCTTATCATGACATATGGATGTCAAACCTAGACCCTAACCAAGGCAAACATGAATAAACTAGCCACAACAGAAAAAACAATGTAAAGAGCAATGTTAAGTATACGACTGTCAGATAAAAAGAGGAACGACTGGGTAAGATCCAAAACAAAAGTCGAGGATATAACAATAAAAATTGCAAAACTTAAATGAAGCTTCGCGGGCCACACTGCTAGACAAAAAGACCAACGTTGGAATACTACAATACAACATTGGATACCTTACAAAAGTAAACAACCAAGAGGAAGACCACAGATGAGATGGGTTGATGACATTAGAAGAATAGCCGGAACAAATTGGAAATATGTTGCCCAGGATAGAGACCGATGGAAGGAGTTGGGAGAGGCCTGTGTCCAAACATGGACGACAGAAGGCTAAGAAGAAAAATAAGAAGAAGAGTTTTATCCATAATTTCGATTTACCTTTCTTTGTTTTACAAATTATAAATTTTCAAGTTCAATTCGAACAAAGCAGAATTATATTCATTTTTAGATGGCTATTTTACCCATTTTGGGGCCGGTGTAGACTTTTCTTGGCTGGTGTTCTAGGCACTTCGTCGCTACTACTACTTCCTACTACTACTGCTTTTCAACTATTTATTTCCCTCTAAAGAGACATTCGAATGCAAAAAAAAATCATCGTGGTTATTGCTTTCTACCTCAAAATCTGACTTCAGTTTATTAAGGACATTATTCACCCGATCTGGATTGGCTGCAAGCTTTTCCAAGTTCAGCAAAAAAATTAGACGCTGCATAAAGTAAAAACATACCGACCTCTTCTTTTCTGTGAGTATTAGCTGCCAGCCCTTACATTTGTGATACCACCTCAAGTGATAAGCATTTGAAAAAACAAACCCTAAAATATTTTTAAATTTTCACCTTATCATGTAAAACAATGCATTTACTAAATAAATTTACATTCTAAACTCCGCTTAAATTATTTTTAAATAAATCCCGCCTTTATTCATTATTACAATTATTGTCATAAACACAGAAAAACAATAAAACTGATATTGCAACCTCGAATTCCAAGATAAATATGGGAACAAAATAAATCATGTACTATGAAACCGATAATCTATATCCAACACAATATTGTCGTATCAGTGCAAATAAGTGACTATAAAATTTTGATTCAAATTGCACGTGTTAATAAGACACACACAATTGTGACGTCTTGGAACTAAAGGGTTATTGGCATCAACTATACACAAGAATGATCTAATAGACGAATCAATAGGTGATCTATAGAAGCCCATGATTATATTATTTTATAATAAAGAAAAGGTGGGTATAACCGTTGACGAGCTTTGTGCCACGTATAATGTAGTTGGTAATACCCGGAGATAACCAATGGTGATTTTTTATTTATTTATAAATGCGGCTTAAATAAATTCCCAAATTATTAATTTGGGCAATATTAAAAATTATAAGTTGCTTCGTAGAATATACATGAAACAATTGGTCGCAGAGCTACTCAACCAGCATCTAAAGCGGTCATTCAATGGTGGAAAATATCTCTCCATCTATTCGCAACCAACGCCAAGAACTGACTGGAACTGTAAGTGAATATCCTAGGAGTTATCCCGAAAATACTGTCTACAAATCATTTTTTTAACCTATTCTATATCCTTCCATTGTTGGATATAGGTCTCCCCAGTTCTCTCCATCTTTCCCTGTCTTGAGCTGTTCTCTGTAATGTGGGACCTCCTTGTTTCCTGATGTCATCTTTTCACCTCATCTGTGGTCTGCCTCTTGATCTCTTTGCAGTGCATGGACGCCACTTTCCGATGGCATTGTTCCATCGTCCGTCTTGGAGATGTTCATCGTGTCCAGTCCATTTCCATTTCAGTTTTGCTGCTTGTTCTATCGCGTCTACTGTCTTTGTTCTGGTTCTGATCTACTGGTTACGTTTTCTATCTTTAAGTGATATACCCAACATTTGTCTGTCCATCGCTCTTTGCGCCTTCCTTATCCTATCCAAATTGGCCTGTGTAAATGTCCATGTCTGTGCTCCGTAGGTGAGCACCGGTATTATACAGGAGTTATATACCTTGCTTCGTAAATATAGGGGGATTGTTTGATTATTTAGAACGTAAGAAAGTTTGCCGAACGCTGCCCATCCCATTCTTACTCGTCTCGATATTTCGGCTGTTTGATTTTCTCTGTTAGCTCTGATTGCTTGTCCTAGATAGATATACTCATTTACCTGTTCTATTATTTCTGTTTGTATTTTTATTGTCTCTTGGTCTTCCGTGTTTGTCATTACTTTTGTTTTGTTGAAGTTAATTTTTTGACCTTTTTGCAGTGATTTTTCATGAAGTTCATTCAGCATTAATTTCAGTTCTTGTTCCGAGGAGATCAGGAGTATATCATCCGCATATCTAAGGTGATTTAGGTATTTTCCGTTAATACATATTCCTCTGTTTTTCCAATCTGTTGATTTTATTATTTCTTCGAGGGTCAAGGTAAACAGTTTAGGTGAAATTATATTGCCTTGTCGGACTCCTCGTTTAACTTTTACATCAAATCATATGTTCACCAAAAATAAATCACATAAAACAATCAATATATTGAAAGTTATTACACACAGCTCACTTCTAACGACAGAACTAGCTTTTGGCAACTGACCTATTACAACATTTATCTTCTAATGGACAAGTAAAGTTATTAGACCCTCTGAGATATAGCAAACTGATCACCGACATCCTTTAAAGATCGGTAAACGCACCACCACAGATAGATAAACTCATCACCAGCATTTTTGCCCCAAGGCACTGGTTTCTAATGTGGAAGATTGTCTGTTACCTGTTACATTTCTTGTTTACTTGGCAACATATTAAATTAAATTCAGAAATTGAAAAAAATGCTTTAAAATGTAAAATTTAAAATTTTAAAATTAAATTGATATATTTATATCGTGTATTTCAATCTAAACGAATTCTAAATCTACAGATTTAGCTGCTTAGGTTTATAATAGTGAACTATTCAATCAAAATATTTGTGAGCATGTGCTATTTACAGTTATATCCAAAATAGTCACCAACTTCGTTATTTTATTGGCATTCGAACTTGGATGATTCTTTAAAATTATCAAACCTTAGCGGACACGGAGTGAAGGTAGGCCAGTGATCAGTTTGCAAATGGCTCTGGGTCTATTTTACAATCACTGATTTTATTGCGAAGATGAGGTTTACCCCTCCATCCGTTGCTTGCTTGAATTTTGCAGTCGATAATATCGATCTTCTTAGCATCATAAATTAAAACAATAAACAACAAATTCCTATAATATAATTTATAACAAAATTTTAAGTACCTATTTCTATTGTCGCATAGACCTCATACTATTCGAGATATATAGTAAAGGACTAGGAATACAATACAATGCTTAGATAGATATAAAAATAGAGAGACAAAATAGTAAACAATATGTAATATTAGTGGAATCAGAAGTACGAAGAAGAGTATAGATTATTTAAATAAGTCATGCATAAAAAATACCAAAATAGCTAAATTGAATGAAACGAAAAAAATACATGCTGACACCAACCTCAAACATAAAAGTGTCTACTTCTTCCCTTATATCCAATCGAGTCAGAGCCTTTCCATCTATTGTACTTTCTAATAATAAATCCAAAAACGCTAACCTTTTTTTCTGGTTAAACTCATCGACACTATCTTTGTCTTTAACACATTTATTTCTTTCCGTAATTCTTTGTTCTATAATATTATCTGTGTGAGCATGAAGTATCTTAATTGCCTTTTTTTCGACATAATAATTTAATGTTAGTGGATATAAAGAAGGATGAATGATACTATATTGCCTCATTCCAAAAATTTTGCATACTTCTTTAACGCTTCTTACATATTTAGAGGTTTTTGTAACTTGAGAATTTAGCTTAATGCCCATTGCAGCCTCTGAAATAAAAAAAACAAATTATTTTTATTAATATTGATATAAAGTTTTTATTTAGGTACGTAATAGTCACTACAATTTTTTACACTACAATAGTGAAAACTTCTTTAGCGACGTTGTACACTTTTTGGTTGGAGAAAATCATTGAATACGCGTAAGGTTTTTGCGACCGTCACCGCTACTCAAATTGGTCGCAAAGTCGCACAGCTCTAGAACGGCTCGACATAATATCGTGACTTCTGAGGCCTCGTTGGAAAGAAGAATATCTAGTGCAATGACGGAAAAACCAAATATAGCGGCAATATTAAAAAGGCTTTATATTATATCTCCGTTGTTTTTGGTCCCATTGGAGCGTGTGATGCGTTAAATTAAGGAGAACGACATTACAATTATATTAAGATAGACCACGACCATCAAAATACACTACACAGTAATTTGATTATTAATGAACGTAAATTTACATATAAGATATCATAGTGCACCATAGATGAACATAAATTTACTATAAGACAATTTTTAATTTATTGACTTTAAGAAGGATTCTAACTAAAAACAAAATGAACAACTTATCAAATACTGACATGAGAAATGGCAAATAAAGTAATATAGCATAAGGAATATATTAAGGAAGGAAAAACAAACAAGGCGACTACTAAAAGGGCACTACATGCTATCTTCGTTATTCATGAATATAGAGTTACGTGGGAGATATTTATACACTATACTTTTTACACTACAGAAGATCATTATGGTCTGTTTTTTTTTTTTTTTGGACAAACAAGTTTAACACTTTGACTCCTATGTGTATCATATATAATACACAACAGGTACTCTCCCTGAGCCTATGTGTATGAATTTGATACACAAGAGTAGAACGCATTCAAGCGACTGTGTATGTGGTCCGAACGCAGTTGTAATGTATTTATACGTGTATTATTATTCCTTTAGGCTGTGGTAACCAATTTTCAATGTTAGTTCGGTAATCCTAGCATACTAAAATCGGCAACATTGTAGATAAAATTTGGAGACACAAAATCGTCGAGTGGCATACCAGTTACTGTTAGAAATTTATTGTAGTGAGGTTTGTTTATGTCCAATGTCTAAAAATAACAATAGATACCTTCCTTTACACGAACTTGAGCATCTGGCTGTAAATCTTAGCAAAATAAGTGATTGTGAATTTGATGACTCAGATGTCGATCCATTATACACTGATATTTCCGATAGCAGTGAATACTATTCAGATTGTGAACCACAAACAAAACGGCAGAAAGTGGAAACACTTAAGGTAAGTTTATAGTTACGTATAAATTTCAAATGTTTTATCTAATTTTGAAATATTTTAGGATGATAATGTTACAAGTCAACCTAGAATTCAAGATAAACAGTTAAATTTGCAAATAAGCGAAAGTGAATCTGAAATTGAAGATCTAAATAATATAGATATGGTAAATCTTCATATAGGGAATTTACAGGCAAATGTTATATGGAACAATGTTGATGGAAATTTGAATACATTCGACGTTATACAGGAAAATACTTCTTTTGGTACAGTTGTAGAAAGTAGGGAAAATGATACACCTTTAACATGTTCTCGTATTCCTAACAGACGAGATACTCGATATTTTAGTGCAGGAAACAAATCGATATGCCGAACAAAAAATTATTGATGCTATAAATCGTGAAAACTTTAAGACAAATTCATAGACAACTAACTGGAATGATACTAACAGAGAAGAAATATTAAAATTTTTGGGAATTTTGATATGGATGGGTTTGAATACAAAGCCACGACTACGAGATTACTGGAGCACTAATTTTATCCATCATTACTCAATATACAAGACGACAAACATGTCGAGGTGTAGATTTGAGGCTCTTCTTACTTGCTTCCATTTATCAGATAATGAAGCTTGTCCTGAAGGAAGCAGATTGTTCAAAGTTGAACCATTGTTGCAGGCGTTCATAGAAGTTATTAATCTGCTTTGGTACCAAAAAAATACGTTTGCATTGATGAATCGATGATTCCCTTTAGAGGACGTTTGTCATTTTTACAGTACATACCTGGCAAACGTAATAAATATGGAGTAAAAGTTTTCAAACTCTGCGGAAAAGGCGGCTATAAATATCACGCAAAAATTTATGGCGGAAAGCAAAAAAGAAAAAAAAGAACAATTACTAGCATACCTAGTGGTCATGGAATTAATGCAACCTTTTCTACACTCAGGAAGAACTTTCAGAACTAAGTCAGTGTTTGAAGCAAAGCTAAATAAAGGAGATATGATGGCGCTACAGAGCAACACAAAAGTTATTGTAGGAAAATGGATCGACAAAAGAGCGGTATCATTTTTGACTACAAAATCTTGTCCAGAAATGGTCGACGTTCGTACAAAATCAGGAATAAAAAGAAAACCGACTACAATAGTAGAATATAATTCTGTTAAATCTTACATTGACGTCTCTGATCAAAAAGCTTTGTACAGTAATCCCATCAGACGTTCTATAAAATGATACCATAAAGTGGGAGTAGAGTTATTGACAAATACAGCCGTAGTGAATGCTTTAATTCTGTACAACAAAGCTTTAAACAAAAAATGGATGTAACACAATTTCGCGAAGAATTAGTGACTGCCATTTTCAAGGACAATATTGTTACAAACACACAATAGACTGGAAGAATATGACAAAAGAGAACGATGTGTTATATGTTACATCACACCGGCAAAATCCTTTGGTCGCGCACATGCATCTAAGAATTCCAAACAGTGCAACATTAGGTGTACTGGCACTGAATGTAGAGAAAAAAATTTATTTGTAACATTTGTTTTTTTAAAACACATAATGTATATTTAAAATAATTTGTTTAGATGTTTGCTTATGTTTTTTCGTAATAAAGTTTCATAAATAATGTGTATCAATTTCAATACATATGAGTAATGATTAGACTTCGGCAAATATGCATATTGCATATTTTGCATATTGTGCCCATTTTTTTGCAAATTATTTCATATTTTGGCATATTTGTATAAAAGTTTGAAATTTCAAAGAAGATCAATTAAAGTAGCCCTCAACATTCTTAGAAAGTCTCGGTCACTGAGGCATTCAGTTATTGGATAATCGCTAAGGGTTCGCTCATTTGCATTTTATGATCTAATCCCCAAATCTATCTACAATTTATTGTATCTTAATAGCAGGTAAACGGCAAATAGTTTTGTTCCTAATTTAGGGATTTTCCAAAATCTCCCAGTTTATTTAATTAGGTACCTAAACATTTCTAATTTGATGCTCAGTTTGTAAATCATTTTTGTTTTGATATTCAAAGCGTAAACACTCGTTGTGCGTAACAAAAAGGAAGATTGTGATTTTATAATGCCTAAAACAACCAGTGCTTCAACTTGGATTAAACCTTATAAAGAGCTGTCTATGGATATGGGAAAAATCTACTGTTCAGTCTGTGGCAAAATTGTAAGTATCTAATATTTTCTATTAAATATCTAATATTTCATACATACAGGGTGTTTCCAAATGACACTTACAACGTTTGACTGTAGATACTTCTCGAAAAATTGAACAAAACGATATAGTTAATGAGTGGTCAAACTTATTTACTTTTCGAGATACAGGGTGCTAAAATTAAAAAAAATTAAATTCTTTTAGTTAATAACAACAATAACTTTAAAACCAATAAACGTATTTACTTGAAATTTAGTACTCGTAGGTTGTTTTTAAATGAAAAAATAGCTTCCTTTAGTGAGAAAAAATTGTCCATGGTACAATACAATGGTGTGTATTTAGAAAAATTTTTCACCTTTACTTTTTTTATGAAGTCAGCTATTCTAAAACATAATTATTTTTATTGTAATTGAATTAACAAAAAAAAACTTTGTTGAATTTTAAAATAAGTTATATGATGTACTAATGGTTAGTAACAAAAACTAATTTGTAAATTAATACTGCATTTAAAACACTTAGCGAGTGTTTTTTTTCCAAACCAGTTATTTGATTAACCAAAAACACCTTGTATATTTTTATATTTTAAAGGTTGGGTTAAAATAAAGGTTTTTATTTTTATTTATAGATAGCATGTGAGAAGAAATTTCAGATAGACCAACATGTGAGAACTGCTTCACACATTGCAAAAAAAGGAAAAATAGGAGTAAAACATCAAACTTCAATGGCTAAATGTTTCCAATCTACTTCAAAAAAATTAGATGAGCAAGAAACTTTTAATGAAGACTTGTGTCGCGCATTAGTGTCTGCAAACATACCGCTTTCAAAATTAGCAAATGTAAATTTTAGTTCGTTTCTAAAAAAATATTGCACACTTAATGTTCCAAGTGATCGGCCAAGAAATAATGTGAACGGGCTATACTCGTCGGTGTTAATTAATATTAAGGAAGAAATTGCAGATAATTATTTTTACATATCTGTAGACGAAACCACTGATTCCTCAGGAAAGTATATTGCTCATTTATTGATTGGTGTTCTTAAAGAAGATACCTTACCAAAATCTCATCTTATTTCATGCCAGCAACTTGAGAAAACAAATGCTTTAACAATTTCGCGTTTTATACAAGAAACATTAGCAACTTTTTTTCTTCCGACAACTATTCCTTCTAATAAATTACTGCTTATTTTATCGGATGCTGCTCCTTATATGGTGAACGCAGGACAAAATTTAAAAATATTTTTCCCACATTTAATACATGTTACTTGTGTAGCGCATGGATTAAACAGAGTTGCAGAGGAAATACGAAAAAAGTTTCCTCTTGTAAATACCATGATATCCAGTGTCGAAAAAGTATTTCTTAAATCTCCTATAAGAATTCAACTTTATAAAGAAATGCTACCTAACATTCCTCTTCCACCACAACCTATTTTAACGCGATGGGGAACATGGTTAGAAGCAGCTAATTTTTATGCAGATCATTTTGTTAAAATAAAGAACATAATTGATACGTTAACAGATGAAAGTTCCCAATCTCTTTTGGATTCTAAACAAACTTTTCAGAGTAACTTGCTTCAACAAGAACTTTCATTTATAAAATCAAATTTTAGTTTTGTTCAAAAAACAATTACTCAGTTAGAATCACCAAAACTGTCATTGTTCGAAAGTACAGCATTAATAAAAGAATTTTCATGTTGTCGGAACGTTAGAGGTAATATTGGAAAAGATATTTTAAAAAAATTTGAAGCTACTATGGAAAAAAATAAAGGTTACCATATTCTTTCTGAAGTAGTCAGTGTTCTAGCTGGAAATATTTCGGAAACAATTAATTTAGAACCAAATGTTTTGGTTAGTTTGAAAAATGCTCCCGTTACATCAGTTGATGTTAAACGAAGTTTTTCCATATATAAATATATGTACTCAGACAGAAGCCATAAGTTTTTGTTAGAAAATTTTGAACACCACTTGGTCATTTATTGTTACCATAATTCTAAATAAGTTTATTCATACTTAAAAATGATGTAGTTACTTAAAATAAATGTAAATCTTAATGAATAGTAGGAAATATTTAGTTATGTACACTTTTTTTTAAATAAAATTGTTACTATTTTACGATTTTTTTATTTATTTGTATGCATATTTGTAAAATATTTGCATATTTTCGAGTAAACATGTGCATATTTATGCGCATATTTTCTACATTTTTATTTGCATATTTGCCGAAGTCTAGTAATGATATTATGATAAGTCGTCTAGGTTTTTAAATAAAAACCCGTTTTTAAATAAAAAAAAGTGTTTATTAATGAATTAACTCATACATATAGGACATTTTATTAAAGAACATGAAAAAAAAAAAGGTTGTGACAACTTATGCGGATAAATAGGCCCAGGAGTTAAAGTGTTAAATGTTAATTTTTATTGCACATATTATTTAACATACGTACCACAAATAATATCTAAAGTGCACAATGCAACAAAAGAGGTAATATCTACGCTTGGTTTGTCTACTTCCTTTTTTAAAAGATCAATAAAAACATTTCCATTGGTTTCGAAAACATGTACAAAGTTTTCTAGTATTGAAAAATGGAAAGCTGGAGTTAGAATTTTTCTGCGTTGTTTCCATTTTGTACCTGAAATAACACAAATAATTAAAAATTCACAAAACTATTTATTACAAATAGCAAGTCAACAAAATCGTAATTAGCGTAGGTTGTAGATTTTACGTTCTTAATTTAAGCGCTGTTTATAGACAGATTATATTCAAAGTTTAATTTAAAACATTGTAAACAATAGATAATATTTTGACCCATGGCTATTTTGCCATGAGATATAATTTTAAATACTATTACTTTATTAATTTAAATTAATTTACAACGATAGCTTGATAAAATGTTTATTTCTTGCTATTACTATGTTTACATGCTCACAATGGGTAATGATACAAAAACAATGTTCTACGTTACAAAACTGGATAAAAAATGTCTAAAGGAGGGGTAGTAAAAATTAGTTCCCGCATGTAAAAATATACCGTTTTAATTTTACTAAAATTTCTAAGGTTTCTAAGGTTTTACTAAAATTTCTAAGTCTAAAGTTACAACTATGTATTTCATGAATGCGCGTCTCCAAACTCAAGCAACAAAGTGTCTAACGAAAACTATTCACAAACAATAGCCGGCTTATTACTTTCTGTTACGCTAAATTGTATAGCCATTTATAGTTATAAACATAGCAATAACAAAAATTATCAAACTTCTACAGAAATGTATTAAAACTAATATTTTAATCCTTTGAAATTTTTTTAAAGAAAATAAATTTACCAAAGGAACGTCAAAAATTGCACATACAAAATCTAACTATGTAATAAAATTAATTAAAATATAAGGAGACGGAACATGCCACTAGCCTTGAACTACTGAAGTTCAAAATACGAGTGTCGTTTAACATCGATGATCTAGCTCAGAATTTCTCAAACCTATTTGAACCGCGACCCTTTTTGCTAAAAAATTTGTTCGCAACGCCCCAATTTCCCCCATTCATTTATTCAATAATATTTGACAGAAATAGCATACAATTATCTGATGGTTTCTCAAATTTAATTTTAATTTACTGTTTTAAGTTTAAATCAAAAATAATTATTTTATTTTAATACAATTATTTTAATGATTCCGATCTGTCACACTAGTAATTAGTAGTAGGTACTTCTGGCAGAATTGCATTTACAATAAAAATAAATAATAAGAAGTCGACTACACATTGTACACCACGACATATTAGCTTGTGTCTACATCGCAAAACTCTTCCATGATAATCGCGAAAGCGCTCGCTTTTAGATGGCACTCTGGAACGTTCTCGTAGCCTCGTTTTGGCTTTATATAAGCGGCGATGCGCAACGAAACCTCAGGTCGAATCCAAACAGCCTATGGTGGCGAACGCGGTATTGAGTAATGAGTAAATATTTTACGACTTACGTATTCCCGTTTACGTATTTACGTCTACGATAAATTATAAATTATGGATAATTTTTTTAAAAAGAAGTGCAGAACCACCTACGTCTGAAAGTGGCAGTAGCAGCAATAAAAAGAAAAACAGATGCTACATTGATAAATATCTTAAATATGGTTTTACCATTAGGTATTTCCAACAAACCACAATGTGTTATTTGTGGACAAGTTTTTGTCAAAAGAAAGCATGAAGCCATCAAAGTAACTTCGACATTTAAATAGCATCCACATCCAGATAATAAAGACAAGCCCGTAGAATTCTTTGAAAGAAAGCTGAACGTCCTTCACAAACAGCAAGACAGTTTTCCCTTGGCAATTACTAATAATAAAAAACCATTATTAGCAAGTTATAAAGTTGCTTATCGTGTTGCCAAAACTAGTAATCCGCACACAATTGCTGAAAATCTGATTTTTCCAGCAGCTGTTGAAATGGTACATATAATGTGTGGGGAAAGAGAGGCTGCAAAATTACATACAATCTTCTTTTCTTACGGTGCCTATCCTCTCCGAATGTTGGCGATCAACATGGCTATCTTAACTTTGCTTGCTGCTATTCTGAATCGTCCGGTTGTCGATGTATTAAACCACTTTCTCAGGTTTTGAAGCCAAGATATTCTTCTTCTTCCTGGTCCTCTCTTTTCAAATACCTTGCCCTGAAGAATGAGTTGCAACAAGCCGTATCTCTGTTCATTCCTCATAACATGGACAAGATATTCTAGTTTGCGCTCTTTGATGGTGTAAATAATCTCGCATTCCTTGCCTATTTTACGTAGAACCTCAACATTAGTCACACGATCCACCCATGAAATTCTTAAGATACGTCTGTAACACCACATCTCTAATGCCTCGAGTTTTCTTAAGGAAACTTCGAAAAGTGTCCAGGCCTCTACTCCGTATAATAAGGTAGAAAATATATAGCATCTAATGAAAGGGATTTTGGTAGCAAGTGGTAAATCATGACTTCTGAAAAGAGACTTCATCATTATGAACGCTGATCTCGCTTTTCCTATGCGTTGTTTTATTTCACTGGAGTGATCCCATTGGCTGTTAATGTTTAGTACCAAGGTATGTGTAGCTGTCCACTCTGTCAATTGGATGTTGGTTAACCAAAAGCTGTGTATTTAATATTTCGCGCTTACTGACTACCATGTACTTTGTTTTCTTCGTATTAAGATCAAGTCCGTGTTCTCTACTTATATGTGATATACGCGATATTATTCTTTGCAAACCGTCCAGACTATCTACAAAAACTACTGCGTCGTCGGCATATCTAATGTTGTTTAGACGCATGCCGTTGACTAATACGCCTTCTTGTAGTTCTCCCAGCGCTTGCTCGAAGATATATTCAGAGTATATATTAAATAACACTGGGGACAGAATGCATCCTTGCCTCACTCCTCTATCTATGGAGACTGCCTCTGTCAATTGATCATTCACTTTAATATTGGCTGTTTGGTTGTAATATAAATTATAGATAATTCTCTAGTCCCTATCATCTAACTCCTCTTCTTTCAATATGTTTATAAGTTTATCATGTTTTACTCTATCAAATGCCTTTTTGTAGTCGATAAAACAAATATACACTTTGCAGTTAACATCCCTGCATCTTTGCATAAGCACTTAGACAGCGAATAGAGCCTCTCGGGTGCCTAAGGAATCGCGGAATCCAAACTGCGTCCATGATACTTGTTCTTCGCATTTTTTATATATTCTGCCATGTATCACTTTTAAGAACGTTTTAAGTAAGTGGCTCATTAGGCTAATTGTTCTGTAGTCTTCGCATGTCTTGGCATTTACTTTTTTTGCTATGGTCACGAAGGTCGACTTTAACCAGCTTTGGGGTATTTTTCCAGTTACGTATATGTTGTTGAATACAGTTGTTATCCATTTTATTCCCTGTTCATCCATAAGTTTAAGGAATTCTGCACAAAACTCATCAGGCCCTACCGTTTTACCATCTTTAGTTCTTTTATTAGCTGACGTGACTTCTTCAATGGTAATCGGGGGTCCTGTTTGGCATTCAGTGTGTTCAATGTTAGTCTGCCTTTCATCTGCAAAAGTTACTTTCACATAATTCTTCCAAGTGTCTAGTTTTTCTTCCACAGTTAACAGTGGTTTGCCTTGGTTATCTGCCAAACACGCAACTCTTCTAGGTTTTTATAAGCCTGCGGCTTCTTTAACTTTTTTGTGCATAATAAATGTATCGTGTTTATGTAGCAATTTCTATATTTCCGAACACTATTTTCTTAGATGTGTATCCTTAGCTATATGAATAGCTTTTTTGATCTTTTTATCGATTCTTTTGTATAATGACATGTCTTGATCTTTGAACTTTCGACTCTCTTCCATCATATCCAGAATCTCATTTGTCGTCCACGATTTCTTCTTAATTTTGGTGGTTTGAGAAATTTCTCTCGTATGTCTTTTCTGTATGTATCTTTTCTAGCTCCTGGTCCATTACATCCGATTGAATAACGGTATTCAAATTGTTATGTATATACCGCTTTACACTATGTTCTGTGTGTTGGTATTTTAATAGCTTGATGTCGAATTTTGGATTGACACTACGTCTAACCTTCTTTAGCCTGAGCCTAATTTTGCCAATCAGTGGGTTATGGTCTGATTTAATATGAGCTCCTGGGTATGTCTTGACTGATGTTATGCTGTTCCGGAATCTTTTATTAATCAGAATGTAATCTATTTGATTACATTCCCCAAATAATAGAAATATAACACCTCTGTCAAATAATACTATCCAAAGAAGAAATAGTAATATGGCAGAAGATATTCAAGCTCAAGTTGTGGAAAATCTTAATAAATGTACGTACTTCTGTCTTCAAATGGAGGAATTTACAGATATACCTAACTGTGCCCAATTCATTACGTTTGTAAGATATGATACAAATAACGGCATTCAAGAAGATATTTTATTTTGTTCCCCATTGGAGAACAATACCACTGGAAAATGTTTACTCGACACTTTTGTGAAACGTACAAGTAAATATAATATTGACTAGGGTAAATGTATTGCTACATGCACAGATGGCGCTAAAGCTATGACAGGACATAAGTCTGGTCTTGTCATCAAATTACAAGAAATAATGCCTAATGCCAAATGTAGACATTGTTTTTTATATCGAGAATCTCTTGCGTCCAAAGCTTTACCTTCTGAAATGGACTGTGTTATGAAAACCATCATTAAATTCCATTAAAGGAAAAGCTTTGCAGACCCGTATTTTTAGAAAAATTTGCGAAGACATGGATGCTTTATTTGAAAATCTTCTCTATCACACCGAAGTAAGGTGGCTTTCAAGGGGCAACGTCTTAAAAAGAGTATTTCACTTAAGAGCAGAGCTCTTAATGTATTTGAAAGATGAGAAGTCTCCATATGAAAATCAATTTTCCGATCCTATTTGTCTTCTGAAGGTTTCCTATTTGTCCTATTAGGTTTCCTTGCTAATATTTTCGAGCAATTAAATATTTTGAACAGTAATTTACAAGGTCGCGACATTAATATAATTACAGCCACAGATAAAATTAAGGCGTTTTTAAAAAAAATCGATTTATGGTCGACCTCACTTGACAAAAAACAACTTGATTCATTCCAGTGCCTTCAGGAAATTATGGAAAATGTATCCAATTACAGTGTTACAAATTTTGAAGAAGTTTTTGCTGACATGCATGTTACTTTGCCCAGTTTAAAACAACAGCTCTGTGATTATTTCCCCGAAGAAATTCAAAACAGTTACGACAGTTGCAGATAGATACTAAATCCGTTTTTAGCCGATTTCTTTCAGCATATTGAAATACCAATAAACATGAAATAAAAACTTATTGAAATATCAAGTGATGGAATGTTGAAGCTCCAATTTTTTTTCCAGAACTCGGACCAATTTTGGACCGAAAACATGCAGGAATACCCCCAGTTGGCGAGTGAAGCTGTAAAATGTTTGGTTCCATTTGTAACATCATATTTGTGTGAGTTAAGTTTCTCGTCTATGACTGCCATTAAAACAAGAGTTAGAAATCGTCTCGTACTTGAAAATGATATAATTGTGTGTGTCTCAAATATACAGCCTAGATTTGAAAGATTAGTTTCACAGAAACAGGCGCATATCTTTCATTAAGATTATAATATTTCACTTTGTTTTACTCTTTCATTTTTACGTACTTTAATATTAAATCGTCTGATAATTAATATATTAATTAAATATATTTCGTCTCATAATTAATTGTTAATTTCTATTTACGGCGTTGTTAAAATAAAAATACATGATCTAACAAAGTGGTGCTTTTGTCTTATTTTGGAAATGTTCGGCGACCACCCTAGTACCTCATGGCGACCCCCCAGGGGATCGCGACCCCCACTTTGGGAAACACTGATCTAGCTGATCGAAAGTGGACACAATTTCTTTTTACATCGCTTGTGTTCTGTAGTTTTTAGCGTTACCATTCTGAAAATGCCATCCTCTCGAGCTTGCACTGATGTGATACCTCCACTAACCATTGCAACGGTGGCAAATTGTCTTTAAGAGTTAACACCAAAGCATCGACCTTTATTCCATTAGTAGTAGCATTAATATTATTGCTGCTGAACAATTACTGAAGATATTCTTTAAAACCATCGTTTCTAAAAGTGCTGTTTCAATTTCTAGAAATGCTACCACGCTGGTAATTTGTTAGATGACATATCCGAAAAGTTACTCTCCGGATAGCTTGTTATCGGACCACCAATCTAAAAATATCCAGTGGTTAAGGTAAAAGGTCATGAGGGTTAGACGACATAGAAGATATAGGATGGGAATTTAATATACAAGTTTTTAAGTAGTAAAGGTACCGATTTGCTTCTACCAATAAAAAAACCTTTGTTTTTGATATTGGTAGACCAACTCTTGAGAATTTAATTTATTTAAATTGGGCTTATCTTTTCTCCTTAATTTAGCGTTGAAAATAAATCGACGAACATAGACAATCACGCAGATTAATTTATGCATCAAGCTTTTCTTCTAAAAAAGCATCTATTCCTGCGTATTTGCAAAATTCTGCAATCCTGTCCAGCTAATTAAAGACAACGTCAGATGCCATAAGCATCATTTAAAAATCTTTTTATGTAAAGCTATAGGCAATATTTTTTTTGTTTGATTTAAATTTAGTATTAAAATTTTTAATTGTTATATCTATCTGTGTAGAATAAATATGTCCAATGATTAGTTAATATCTTAGTTTATTAGTCCTAGCCAAACTGATTTTTCCTATTTACTTCTAAGAAAAGATTTTTTCACACTTGAAAAACTGAGGCTCAAAATTCTCTCCCAAAGAAAATTGTGAGTTTTTTGTTCTACATTGGCTCCCAACTTTTAGAGTTACTTATATTATCCATTGGCACCTACCATTTCTGATGGGTTGTTCAATGGTTACAACCGTAAAGTTACCGCCGAAGTCGGATAGGATAGAATAATATAAGTATTACCACAGTATAGTGCTTAAAGCACTATACTAGTATAGTGCTTCTATAGGTATATATATATATATATATATATAATATATATATATATATATATATATATATATATATATATATATTCTTTATATAGGCTGCTATAGGTAGGTACTTCAATGTTTTACACTTTAGCCGCTTAATAAGGCATAAAAAGTTTAGGGCACACAGTAATTTTAATATAATAATAATCTTACCTGTACTTGTTAATAATCCTGTTGATAACCATTTATGTAGCCACTGATATTGCCTCGATTTGTTTATTAGCTTTGTTGAACTTAATATGTGTTCGATCAATTTAACGTCTTTAATGAAAAGAGCGGTACTAAGAGGTCCATCGTGAACTCTTAGAACCGGCCCGTACATGTCATGTAATTCCATCAACATATCCATGTAATCTGAAATAATAATAACCAATAATAAATTTTAATTACAACTAATTTTTAAAAAAGGGATTAACTTCCCTTAAAAGGAAAGGAAAGGTTATCCAAAATAACCGTAAAACAACGTTTTTTAAACTTGCCAGTTTTTCGAATATGAAAAATAATTCTCCCGGGGAACAGGAAAAAAAATTACTGATTTTGCAATTTTTTAAATGGTTTTTTTAACTTTTTTTCGGTTTTTCAATAGTTATTAATAGACTTCGGCAAATATGCATATTGCATATTTTGCATATTGTGCATATTTTATGCAAATATTTCATATTTTGGCATATTTGTATAAAAGTTTGCATAAAGTGCATAAAAGTTCAGATTTTTATACTGTATTTGAAAATTTTTAAACATACCAATTTATTTAAATTCTTGTATAAAATTTTGTAGTCATTTTAATCAAGAAATGATCTAAGTACGTAATCTCTACAGGTACAAAACATTTACAATTTCAAAGAACATCAATTTAAGTAGCCCTCAACATTCTTAGAAAGTCTCGGTCACTGAGGCATTCAGTTATTGGATAATCGCTAAGGGTTCGCTTATTTGCATTTTATGATCTAATCCCCAAATTTATCTACAATTTATTGTATCTTAACAGCAGGTAAACGGCTAATAGTTTTGTTCCTAATTTAGGGATTTTCCAAAATCTCCCAGTTTATTGAATTAGGTACCTAAACATTTCTAATTTGATGCTCAGATTTGTAAGTCATTTTTGTTTTGATATTCAAAGCGTAAACACTCGTTGTGCGTAACAAAAAGGAAGATTGTGATTTTATAATGCCTAATGCAACCAGTGCTTCAACTTGGATTAAACCTTATAAAGAGCTGTCTATGGCATGATATGATATGGCAAAAATCTACTGTTCAGTCTGTGGCAAAATTGTAAGTATCTAATATTTTCTATTAAATATCTAATATTTCATACATACAGGGTGTTTCCAAATGACACTTACAACGTTTGACTGTAGATACTTCTCGAAAAATTGAACAAAACGATATAGTTAATGAGGGGTCAAACTTATTTACTTTTCGAGATACAGAGTGCTAAAATTAAAATAAATTAAATTCTTTTAGTTAATAACAACAATAACTTTAAAACCAACAAACGTATTTACTTGAAATTTAGTACTCGTAGGTTGTTTTTAAATGAAAAATAGCTTCCTAGCTTCCTTTAGTGAGAAAAAATTATCCATGGTACAATACAATGGTGTGTATTTAGAAAAATTTTTCACCTTTACTTTTTTTTATGGAGTCAGCTATTCTAAAACACAATTATTTTTATTGTAATTGAATTAACAAAAAAAAAAACTTTTGTTGAATTTTAAAATAAGTTATATGATGTACTAATGGTTAGTAACAAAAACTAATTTGTGGATTAATACTGCATTTAAAACACTTAGCGAGTGTTTTTTTTCCAAACCAGTTATTTGATTAACCAAAAACACCTTGTATATTTTTATATTTTAAGGGTTGGGTTAAAATAAAGGTTTTTATTTTTATTTATAGATAGCATGTGAGAAGAAATTTCAGATAGACCAACATGTGAGAACTGCTTTACACATTGCAAAAAAAGGAAAAATAGGAGGAAAACATCAAACTTCAATGGCTAAATGTTTCCAATCTACTTCCAAAAAATTAGATGAGCAAGAAACTTTTAATGAAGACTTGTGTCGCGCATTAGTGTCTGCAAACATACCGCTTTCAAAATTAGCAAATGTAAATTTTAGTTCGTTTCTAAAAAAATATTGCAAACTTAATGTTCCAAGTGATCGGTCTCTAAGAAGAAATAATGTGAACGGGCTATACTCGTCGGTGTTAATTAATATTAAGGAAGAAATTGCAGATAATTATTTTTACATATCTGTAGACGAAACCACTGATTCCTCAGGAAAGTATATTGCTCATTTATTGATTGGTGTTCTTAAAGAAGATACCTTACCAAAATCTCATCTTATTTCATGCCAGCAACTTGAGAAAACAAATGCTTTAACAATTTCGCGTTTTATACAAGAAACATTAGCAACTTTTTTTCTTCCGACAACTATTCCTTCTAATAAATTACTGCTTATTTTATCGGATGCTGCTCCTTATATGGTGAAAACAGGACAAAATTTAAAAATATTTTTCCCAGATTTAATACATGTTACTTGTGTAACGCATGGATTAAACAGAGTTGCAGAGGAAATACGAAAAAAGTTTCGTCTTGTAAATACCATGATATCCAGTGTCAAAAAAGTATTTCTTAAATCTCCTATAAGAATTCAACTTTATAAAGAAATGCTACCTAACATTCCTCTTGCACCACAACCTATTTTAACGCGATGGGGAACATGGTTAGAAGCAGCTAATTTTTATGCAGATCATTTTGTTAAAATAAAGAACATAATTGATACGGTAACAGATGAACGTCCCCAATCTCTTTTGGATTAAAAACAAACTTTTCAGAGTAACTTGCTTCAACAAGAACTTTCATTTATAAAATCAAATTTTAGTTTTGTTCAAAAAACAATTACTCAGGACAATTACAACAAGTACAGCATTAATAAAAGAATTTGCGTCATGTTGTCGGAACGTTAGAGGTAATATTGGAAAAGATATTTTAAAAAAATTTGAAGCTACTATGGAAAAAAATAAAGGTTACCATATTCTTTCTGAAGTAGTCAGTGTTTTAGCTGGAAATATTTCGGAAACAATTAATTTAGAACCAAATGTTTTGGTTAGTTTGAAAAATGCTCCCGTTACATCAGTTGATGTTGAACGAAATTTTTCCATATATATATATATATATATATATATATATATATATATATATATATATATATATATATATATTTACTCAGACAGAAGCCACAAGTTTTTGTTAGAAAATTTTGAACACCACTTGGTCATTTATTGTTACCATAATTCTAAATAAGTTTATTCATACTTAAAAATGATGTAGTTACTTAAGATAAATGTAAATCTTAATGAATAGTAGGAAATATTTAGTTATGTACACTTTTTTTTTAAAGAAAATTGTTACTATTTTACAATTTTTTTATTTATTTGTATGCATATTTTGTAAATATTTGCATATTTTCGGGTAAACACGTGCATATTTATGCGCATATTTTCTACATTTTTATTTGCATATTTGCCGAAGTCTAGTTATTAACATTTATTGAAAATTAGGAATTCTTAGGTATTTTACAGTTGTCTAAGCAACATATTAGTAACTCAACATTAAAAAATTAGCATTTTAAAGTGCTATACGTATATGTCCAAAATGCATTACTTTTTACTGCTAGAATAAAGTTCTTAAAATGAATTTTTTCGCCTTAAAAGTCTATTGAATTCACTGCGGACAACATGGAAGTTTAGATTAATTACTATTTAACTGCTAAATGAGGCCAATTGTGTTGCAAATTCCTCGGCAGAATGTAGTTGGATCTGGTTGCCAATATTGAAAGAGGAAGTTATTAATAAGAAAATACCCGTATTAGTAAGTCAGTAACATATAGAGGATACATCATTTATGTTTTTTAAATAACGAAACATATAAAATCAGAATTTTGGTGTTTATTGAAGGTAAACTAAATGCACGAACAAATACTTACCATGTCGGGATAGTATTATGAGGTTTTTTTCCTGGTTTTTCCCTCATAATTTACTATGGAATCACTAACAGGAGAATTTTACTGTCATCATGTCATGTGTTTGTCTTTTTAAAGACGAATTACATGCTATGATTTTTTTCTGACGGATATTCTCAAGTTAAAGTTGATTTCATGTAATCGAATGAACTATCTTATAAGTAAAGTCGTCCCAGGAGCGCAACTCAACAATATTGGCAATATCATTTTAAAGTCGTCTACTTTAAAATGCATAATGTATGTCTGAAGTGTCAATAAAAATGAGTCAGATAAAATTAAATTATTAGAAGAATTTTTCACTATGTAACAAAAAACAAAATTTGTTTAATTTACTGTTTGTATTTTGAGAACGATTTCCGAAGTGGAAATTGAAACGTCAATGAACGTATTTTTATCTTTAATTGTGGCTTATTCCCAGTTGAATAGTAATTAATTTAAAATGCCACAATAAAATACCTTTAGAACAATATGGAAGTTTAGGTTATAGAGGTATAGCTTGTCTCAAAATATATCTTGTATTATTGTTATTGTCAGCAATGGAATAACCAAAGTTTTTTGTTATTAGTAGCAAAACATCAGGGTTATACTCCAGGTTAAAATAATAATACAAAAATTTTAATTCAAGACACTCCGTTATATACTCCACAATACACCTACATTATATTATACAAAAATTGTTTCATTTTCTAAATTGGTCGCTATAGAAATCATATAATAATAATACAAGCAATAATAATAAATATCTAACCAACATCAACACCAACACTGCGCTCTAAACAATATCATAGAACCTCAACAGAAAGGATGCGCTAAGGGTTCCATGGGTTGCAAAGAACAACTTATTATAGACTCAGTCATTTTACTCAGTGCCGCATGAATGGCTGGTAGATATATTAAGAATATTTAAAGTCGATGATAATATATTGACCTTCTTAAGATATATAACGATAGATTGGAAGAGTAAAATTCACTTCCAAATACTAGGTGAAAACAATATCTAAACGGAAAATATCGCAATTAACCGCGGCCTATTCCAAGGAGACTCGCCGAGTCCCTCGTGGTTCTGTCTAGCGGTGAACACACTATCCCAGCTATTGAACTTCACTGACTCAGGTTTTAGCATTAAAAACAACAACACCATAGTAGCGAAGCTTAATCATCTGTATATGGATGATTTGAAACTAATGGCTTCCACTCGAAATCACTTAGATCCAAGTCTTAAAACTGTAGAAACTTTTTTAAATGATATCAGCATGCACTTTGGGTTAGAGAAATGTCGTGTATTAAGTATAGTCAAGGGAAATGTTTAGTCCGGAAGATTCGATATCCAAAATGGCCAAAAGATCGAGGTTATGGGCGAAAATGACATGTATAAATATCGAGGAGTGAAGCAAGCGCGGAAAATTGACCATAAACAAATGAAAATTGAATTAACATCAGAGGTCATACGAAGGGTAAAACAGCTACTCCGCTCACATCTTAATAGTAAAAATTTGTTTAAGGCACTAAACACCTACGCATTTTCCGCGCTTAGCTACTCATTTGGGATTATTAAGTGGACTAAAATGGATATAGAAACTATTCAGACAAAAATACGAACACACCTCACAAAAGCACAAAAACGCCATCCTCGAAGTATAGTAGAAAGAACGACATTACTACGGTATTTAGGAGGACGAGGACTTATTGATATAAGCGAGCAATTAGAAAAACAGATTACTAATTTAGAAACTTATTTTCAGGTGCAGGGAGAGACATCTACTCTTCATCGCGCGATTTATGCAGTAGATGACACAACACCAACCAAACTGAGGGAACAAGAAATGCGCATCTGAATGAAGTCAGTCAAGACTATGTCGACAATATACCGTCAAACTATTGGCTGACATCAGGAAAGATGTTCCCTGAAACATGTAACCGAAAAATATTTTTGCCTACCACATGGGGTATTAATACAAGGGGTAGAAAATTCGGGACTGAAACTAAAGGGGTGGAGATAAGGCAAGCAAAATAATCGCTACTTGTGCGAACAGAACTCAGGGTTTGTTAGGAGAGCTGGGGTCGTGGATAAGTAAAAGATAAGGGGGTGGATTGGGGCAACTACAAAAAAATAAAATAAGAAGTCATGAATTTCTTGGGATAAAAAAGGAAAAATAAACAGGAAACACCTCTAGTAATTTAATATAGGGCGCCACTTTAAGGTGCCTAGTTATACCTATTAAAAACACTAGTTGTAACTAGGGAAATAATTATTAAACATAAAAAACTTATCTTTATCAAATAAAACTCAAAAAAGGGGATAGTTAAGAAAATAAACAAAATGTTAAGAAAACAAAATTTAACATTTATTGTGTCTTACCACAAACAGTTAAAAAACATAGAGAATACAAGAATACTCAAAAAAGACAAAGACAAAAATATTACCTCAATAGTCGCAAAATACAAAAATACAAAAAACTTACATGTCATCCATTTACAAACTCTAGGAGTTGGAGATACTACAACAAACTTACAAATGTTACTGCATAGAGATTTGCCATTTTTTTTTAAACAAAACAAATAAATATCGAAAATAATAAATAATAAATTTTAAAAACTGAAAACAAATAAAATAACAGCTAAAGTCAAAACCCAAAATTTACAATATTAAATATTACTATTTTGAAATTTTAACGAAAGCAATTATTCATTTAAAAAAAATTGTCTCTATTTACTTTAAAATTTGATCAAAAAGTTACCTTGATTTTTCACTAACAAACTGCACTAAAATTTATGGAACCAGACGCCACTGGAACCTCCGAAACCATAACTGGAACTGGGGGCTTCACTCTTTCTGCGTAACGAACAACTCCATCTCCAAACTGCCAAAAAGCCTTGTATGATAAACAGGGAGAAACAAAACGAGGATGGAAACGAAGATTCTTCCAATCGTCACTCAAAACATTAATTGAAGCATTAACTGCCACAAAACTACTTCTCACTGCTACATATTTCCATAAAGAGAAAAACAGAAAACCACAAATTCAACGGATGAATTTGGATCCATAATTGAGCCTACAACGACTCAAGTAAGAATCTATTTGCTTACATACCTGAGCATACAACGACCCAAGTAAGAATGACGAAATTCTTTTAAAAATCCGTTCACGACTTAAAATAACAAACACTTGACAGGAATTAAAACGCAGAAGATTCCATTTCTACGACGTACAAAAATTATAAGGCGACTTTGAATAAAACATTAAAATAAATACCGAGGAAGTAATATCTGTAAAATATAAACAAACTCTAAAATGGTTTGCATTAACATCCAGCAAAGCAAATAAAATTATTGAAAACACTTTTGGGTATTTTAACTTGAAAGATACGAACTAACAAACAGGTAAAAAATTCTTCGTTTTTCTTTTAGTCATTTATGAGGGAATTTCAATATATTACATATACGAGTGGATTTCAATATACACCAAAAAAATCAATGAATTGCAAATGCTACAAACAGAAGGTTTATTACTCGCCATTCAGGATCAGGTTATACCAACCAAAAATTACCTGAAATATATCGTCAAAGACCCTCAGGTCCAAAACGACAAATGCCGATATGGATGTCAAGTCCAAGAAACTATACAACATCTTATTGAAGGCTGCCAGGCATTTGATGCAACTGAATATAAGAAACGACATGACTCAGTGGGGAAGATCCTCCATCAAGAGATAGCTTTTAAACTGGGACTTTTACAAACAAACCATCTCCCATATTATTAATACGTTCCTGAGAGTATGCTTGATAATGACAACTACAAGCTATACTGAGATCGCACTCTGCTCACAGACCAAACTGTAGCACATAATAGACCAGATCTCGAGCTAGCTAATAAACTAACAAGACAAACAACTCTAATCGATGTGGCGATACCTAACAACAATAATCTGTGTTTTAAGTACAATGAAAAGATCGCCAAGTACAGAGATCTGGAAATACAAATAAGGAGACCATGGAGAATGGAAAGTACCCAGACGATACCTATTATTTTTTCTACCACTGGAGTCATTCCGAAGAACCTCCTTCTTCTTCATCAAGTTCCACTCCTATCGGAGATTGGAAATCATTCTGGCAATTATAATTTTATTGGTTACTCGCCTGAATAGTTCAATTGAACTGCATCCAAACCATTCACGGAGATTGCGTAGCCACGAGATTTTACGTCTTCCTATGCTTCTTCTACCTTTGGTTTTACCCTGCATTATATTCCTTAGTAGTTTTTACTTTTCACGTCTCATGATGTGCCCCAAGTATTCCAATTTCCCGAATTTTATGGAATTTAAAACTTCGCATTGTTTTCCTAGTGGTTCGAGAACTTGTTCGTTTGTTTTGCGATCCATCCATGATATTTTCAAAATACGTCGGTAACACCACATTTTGAATGCTTCTAGGTTTTTAATGTTGGATTTTTTAAGTGTCCAAGCTTCAACTTCATACAAAAGGGTAGAGAAAATATAACATCGAAGCATTCTTATCCGGAACGATATATTCATATCGCGATTACAAAAAAGTTTTCTCATTCTATTAAAAGTTGACCGCGCAATTTCAATTCGGCATCTTAATTCTTTTGTCTGATAAGTATCTTCTGTGATCCATGCTCCAAGGTATTTGTACGAAGATATTTGTTCAATTTCTGTATTATATAGTACTAGCTTAACTTTGATGTTTTGTGTTTTTGTAAATACCATGCACTTGGTTTTCTTCAAATTGATTTTTAGTCCATAATCGTTGCAATATATATTTAGTTGTTCAGCAAGGTGTTGCAGTTCTTCTAGTGTTCTAGAAGTAGTTTTTCACCGTTCATTATAAGGCCCTCACTGATCTCGGCAAGCGCTAAATCTGAGATGGCTTCACTGTAAAAATTGAATAACAAGGGTGATAAAATACACCCTTGGCGGACCCCACGGCGAATCTGGATATCCTTGGTCAGTTCGTTTTCAACTTTCACTTTTGCTGTTTGATTCCAATAGAGGTTAAAGATGATTCTAATGTCTCTACTGTCTATGTTTTTATTTAATAAAATTTCTTTAAGTAGATTATGCTGCACTCTGTCAAATGCCTTCTCAAAATCAATGAAACAGGCATATACTTCCTGATTAATATCTAAGCATCTCTGCGAAAGAACACTTAATGCAAACAGTGCACCTCGTGTTCCCAGTCCTTTCCTAAATTCCATTTATGTATTACTTATGCCTTCATCTAATTTCTTATGTATTCTATTGTGAATTACTTTTAAAAACAATTTCAAGATATGACTCATTAAGGCTATGGTGCGATGTTCTTTGCACTCCTTTGCATTGGATTTTTTGGGAAGCAGTATGAATGTTGATTGGAGCCATTCTTTAGGTATTATACCTGTTATATGGTATTGAATAGATCTAAAAGAAAATCAATATATTCAGTATTCACAATTTTAAGTAATTCCATAGGAACTTCATCAGGCCCGGGAGATTTACCACATTTAGCTTGTTTCATTGCATATTCAATTTCTTCTCGTATAATGTCAGGACCAGTATCATCCTTAAATTCTTTTGGTGCTTCTGTTCTCTCTTTGTCTTCAAAAAGTTGTGCTATAAATTGTGTCCATCTCTGCATTTTTTGGTTTATATCTGTTATAAGTGCACCCCTTTCATCTCTTAGTTGCCTAGTTTGAAGTGTTTTTCTCATTCCTGTTAATTCTCTAATTCTTTTATGCATGTTAAAAAAGTCATATTTTTTCTCAATTTCTTCTAGTTCTTGGCAATGCTCATGTAACATTCTCTCCTTAGCTTCTTTTATTCTCTTTTTTATTAATCGATCAGTTTCATTATATTTAATTGGATTTTTTGTTTTGAATGATTTTCTTTCATTCATTAAAAGAACCTCCTAGAAAACATAAAAAAGCTGGGTCTACATGAACATCTATATAAGATCATGCAGAAAGCTGTGCTACTTTCAGTCACCTAGGACTCAATAACATGGAAAGAGTCCCACCAGAGCTCAATCCTTTTGATACCGTAGGTATCTGAGTGTGAGTCGTATGGCTAAATCTGGATAATAAATATTATTTCATGTCTAATTCTCCATGTCCATGTCTCTCTGTCTGATTACTCATTTGGATTATTTACAATGGGTTGTATATTATAACTTTGCACAGATAGGACTATTTATATTTGCAGTTTTTTACCAACATATTATTTATAACAACTTTAATTAACCATATGACAGTGGCACTCAGGGTAAGAGAATTTTATAAAAATTGGTCAAACCATTTTGGAGAAGTAATAATAATAATAATGATAACATTAATATGCTGATTTGCAAATGATGATTTACTGTGCAGCAACAGCAATTGCTAATGTTATGGGCATTAAGATCAGAACACGACGGGGTACCAACATCGGACGGACTAAGAAAAACGACTGCTGAGCAGTGCATTATTGTGCAGAGATATTGGACAAATTACGGAATACATCCGAGGAGTAAGAAGGCGAAAAGTAATTAAAAGAGCTGAAGAAATAATTTTGAACACTCTAAGAAACTCACAACATGATCCAGAAAACAACACAGCTTAACACTGCCTGGACACATTAAAACAAAAACAAAGTTAATAACATCCCGAAATGCGACAATAGTTAGAGAATTTGATCCTAGTTTTGAAAAAGCAGAAAATGGGATAGGATTAGTTAATTTAAAAAAAATCAATAATTTCATTTCTTATTTTCTTCTTGAAAGTGAGTCATTTGAAGAGAAGATATAGTTAAAGTATTTAAGAATAATTGTCTCGAAAATGTAATATAGACATGATCATAATTATGAAATTGAAATGAATTATTATAATAGTATTAATATATAATATATATAGTATATAATTAAGTAACAAATTCCGAAAGTGATATTCTACGAGATGCGAAATCAAGTCCTGGAGTCTTGCGAATCCTGCGAATCTCGTAAAATGACTTTTTGACCTTATTAGGTAAAATTTTTTTCTGCAGTTGTTAATTATAATGAAAAGAATCTAAATAAACACATTATAAATTACATATAACATAACAATTGCTCTTATCAATATATTACATATGAATATTAATTATAAAGTTAAGTGATATTAATGGAACTGGCAGTATTGAAATTACATTTAGAAGAAAAGGCAATTATATTACCTTACTTACTAAATATATATGTTATCTCCAGCTTCTGATATAAAGCTATTTATTTTTCCTTTATTCAATACTCTTGATTTTTTTGGTCTGTAGCCAGAGGATTTTCTTTTAAGAAAAGCAGTAACTTTAAGATATCGGTTTACACTGTATTATTTTTAATGTTAAGTGTGGACTTAAGTATTAGCAGATGGCTGCAAAAAAATAGTTTTTGCTTTGTTTATATTCCATTGTTATTAATGTTTGTATCTGTTTCTGTAGAGTATTAAATTTCACCCTTTACAGCACCAATTGACCCGACCCGTTGTACATCATAAAGGAAGCTTTTAACGATAACTCATGGCATGCGGATAGGACATGCTCTACAGTTTCGTCTTATGTATTATTACCATCATACCTCGGTATGATGGTAATACCATCCAAAGCTTGAATTACTGAATAGTGACACTCCATTACTAACCCTAATTAAGGTTTGTATTAATTTAGTTTAATTTGTATTCCGCAGACATATTATGTAAAGATAAGGCAACATTTTGTTTGTCTAAGGTGTATTGATTTTCGTGTATTATTATTTTGACACATTTTTTTGATTGTTTGATTCATGACGGAAGAAATCCAACGAAGAATAACCCTAGCAAACAAATGCTATCTCCTATAGCTAAAAAGATAAAAATATCTGCTTACATGTGAACAAAGGATCCTAGAAGAATATTCGGTGGCATCTGTGAAAGTGGTGTTTAAAGAAGGATTTACATCTACGAGATATATCACAGATATACATATATATTTGGTAGTAAACACATAGTATCTCTTATAAAAATACGAAGACTAAGATTGGCAGGATATCTGGCAAGATCACAACAGAACAACCCTCCTAGAAGAATCGTTATGTCAGAACCTGTGGGAAGTAGAAGTAGGGGTAGGTCAAAACTCAGATGGAGGGATGGTATAGATGAGGATGGTAGAAAAATAGGCGCATCAAACTGGCAGTAGTTGGCAATGGATAGAACTAACTGGCGTTATAGACTTGGGAAGGTCAAGGCTCTTATATATTGCTGTAGCACCAATGATGATGATGATATTTTTTTAATTATTGCATTTATTTTCTATTGAAGATTAATTTTAGGAAGTAAAGGTGTTTCTGATAACGCACAAAAACTCTGAGAATCAAGATTAAAATATAACTATGTAATAAAAAATTGAAGGTTATTATATATATAATATATATATATATATATATATATATATATATATAATATATATATATTGTAACGAACCGAACTATTTTGCTTATCTCAGGGTAAGAACATGGGGGTAGAGATAGGGCAAACAAAATAATCGAAACTAGTGCGTACGGCACTCAGGGGGTTGTTGGAGAGCTGGGTCGTGGATAAGTTAAAATAGATGGGTTAGATTTGGGTATCTACAAAATGAAAACAAATGAATACATACATAAATCTCCTGGGTCAATAACGAACAAGATATGGCAGATAAGGTTTTCTTTACACCTTCTATTTTTTATCACATTTTTCCTACATATTCACTATTCCCGGTTTATATAGACTTATTAGTAATTTAATCACTTTAACTCTAGTCAATAACTGATCGATTACTGGTCACTTCTCATTCAGTAAAGAGTACGTATTAGGCATAAGAACACAACCGATCTTCTATCTCTTTTACACAATAAGCCTTTTCTCACTCCGAAAACTCGACATAGTTGTCATACATTATTATAGTATATGAATCGAGCTTAGTAGTGACGTATATGGTTATCATTTTACTTTTTCAGTGTAATTCTTAAGTAAATTTATTATCAATTTGCTGGGCTGAGCTTATTCATCGTGTATTCCAGGGCTTAGCTCCCCAGTTCAAAAACCATAATTAGACGAGCAATATTGGCGGCAAAAAATACAAGTGTCGATGATCTGAATGCGGTCTTTCCGAAATTTCTTCCAGAAAAATTGTTTTCTTTAATTCAATTGACACATTTATAAAATTTAGGCTGCCGTTATGAACTATCTGGTTGTTTTTGAACGCACTGTTGTAAAAGTAGTATCAGTTGTCATCATGCTGCGTAACATTAATTAACCTCGACTGTCCATTGAAACAAGACTGATTGTAAAAAAACTAATGATGTCGTTGGGGCAACGATCGTCAAGGAAAAATGCAAACGATGTTCTGTTTTGATCTCGCGTATACCGATGATTCCAACGAACGTACCATTATTTGATTTTAAACGATTACAATGTCTCGCACTTTTACAATGACAATAAACAAATAACAAAGCCAACCGCCAAAGTTTGTGGAATTAACTATTTTATCAAAAACTCCCAAAGTTTGATTTTTAATTTTTATGATTTTTTAAATTTCACACAAAATTTTCTGTGGCGGTTTTAACTGAATAAAATTCGAAAGTTTGTTTTGTAAGCGTACTAAGACAGAAAATTAACACAATCAGTAAATAGTTGTAGAGATCATGATATTTATAGTTTTGTATAAAATAATATATATTATTATGTAATAATTCCTACAAGCTAACAAGATTCCTAAATATAATATAGCAATAAATAGAGCAACCATTGCAGCAACATAACCAAAATATTATTAAACACAAAACTTAAGATTTATAAATGTTTCAGGTATAAAAGAAGCATTGTCGACGACGACGTCGAAAAACGATATAATAAAAAGAAAATTAATCAATAGTACTAGATTTGCAGTGATTAGATGATGATTGCAGCCAGACAATGATTGGATGATATTTAAACAATGATTAGGGTACTTACCGTATAACGGCTTAAACATTATCATATAAACATTTCCAAAAAATAAATTAGGTTCTGGACCAGGAAAGTCTTTTAGTGCTCTCTGTCTGATATATGCAAATATCAAAAAACATATTAATGAAATAAAAAAAATTATCGCAAACGTAAATGGAATCATTATCATCTAATTTAATTCACGAACAAAACCACTTTAATCTATTTTGCACATTTCTAATTATTTATATGTTCAAAGTAAATATTATAGGGTCATCGCT
Organism: Diabrotica balteata; assembly: GCA_918026665.1. Taxonomy (NCBI): domain Eukaryota; kingdom Metazoa; phylum Arthropoda; class Insecta; order Coleoptera; family Chrysomelidae; genus Diabrotica; species Diabrotica balteata. Next base: position 129,640,394 of record OU898276.1, read on the forward strand.
GATAACGCACTTAGGATGTTATTCTGGCTGCTAATATTTAACTGACGCCTTTGCGAACACCAAGCAATTTTAACTAATTTTTATTAGCTTTATCTAATGTAACAGGTTTTACCCAAATACAAAAAATGACGATACAGATAAGTAGTTCTGGATGGACCATGAGGTAAAGAATAAAGAAGTTTAATACAAAACTGATGTTTTGGAATTTAACGGTAAAAGCGCAATAAATTTTCTTATATTCTGGTTAGTTTAGTCCCTGATTTTCTAAAATGATTTTTTTACTAATTTCTAAGCTGATATTTATAATTACGCATAGAAAAACTCTACAGAATGGTACACTATGCTTTTGCTATTATGTGGCCATATTATTTTAGATGAATTTTAAGGCAGCTACAGATCTAATTAACTCTTTATATTAAACATACTTTTATGTTTAATGACATTGACCCACATTTAATGACAATAAGCCCTACTAATGATACATTGGTTCTAAAAATTGGCAATTATTTATGTTATGCGTGTTTTAAAGACTACTGTTTCAAACTCATGGCCACTGATGGTGCTAAACCATTTAAACATATTTTTAACCAATACCTTCTTATTTATCTTCTTTCACTTACCTTTATTTGAACTAAAAGTTCACTAAATACTAAACTACTTAGTATTTCTCCATTAGTGATTAGTAAAAGGTAGAGCAGTTTCATTTTCTAGCCTCCAAGGTCCACTGACTCCAATTTGTAGTATTTTCTATATCTTCAATTCATCTCGTCGCGTATCGACCTGTTTCTATTAGCTTGTATTTGAAGTATCTACTCTAAATCTCTTGTTGTCCACCGATCATTAACTGCTCTTGGTACATGACCTACTCGGTCCCATTTTGGTCTTGTTATTCTTTTGTAACATTTTGTAATTTTAATTTTCTCTTTTTATTTTTTTATGTAACTATAATTCCTCAACATAGGGATACGCTACTAAGGTAGTTATTTGCAATTTTCAAACCGCTTTTTGCTAACTAGTGAAAGCATGGAGCGATTCCTGTTAAATCTTATGAAATTTAAATTGTATATGACTTAAACCCCCTTAGCCGCGTGGATTAGATTGAAAACGTCTCCAATATTAGACACATTATACTTTTCTTAATTAATAAATTTCAATGGCTTAGAAAGTTAGCCTATTCTCTAGCTAATAATAGTCGGAATAAGAGAAAGTGGCCATGTGTAACTGGTAATTTCTTAGGGAAGTTGAAAATATTCTGAAGAAAGAAGAGACAATTCTGTTAGTACTTCAAGGGTGAAAACCTACCATCCTCTTGTGAGCTAGTTCGATTTTGATCTAAGTGACGAAATCTTGGTACAATTATTTCTGTTTGTAAATACAAGTATATAGTTAAAATTTTAGCATTGATAAAATAAATACATTTTTATCCTTAGTAATAGTTAAAATAGTTGTTATTAGTTAGAGTCAGTAAATTTTCAAGGAGCAGACAGACATCAAAAACAACTGTAAGTTACATCCTTATATTATCTTCGAAAAGCTTGAGAATTGTTGGTGGGTCTTTGGCAAATTTATGACCATTTCTTGTCACCTGTTAATTACTATAAGTCCAGAGTATCTAAGGACGAATACTTAAACTTCAGTTTACTATCTTTCTCAGTTGCATTTTGATAAACTACGAGTTCTATTTGATAAATGACCGGGCCAGTTTGGTTTTCGTTGGTTATGTATATTGCTTTGCTATTTATGAATAATTGCTTAATTATCTTAAATTGATAAATATAGTTTAAGATTTAAATTAAATTTTTAAGTTCCCTTAGAGTTTCCCTCAACTCGAAATAGATCCTGATCCAGTAAAGAATTGATTTGTTTTTTGTTTTTTTTTTTTCAACCGACATGTTTTAGTTATTCTACTACCAACAAATATTCTGATTAAATATTAAATTTTAACAATTTACCAGTTATATATCAATCAGGAAGAAAGATCAGATATCCACGACTTGCTTTTCACCAACCATCTAGCTACCGTTCGCAGTATATCAATTGGTGATCTTTTAGCAACATAAAAAAAAGGTTACACATTGGTTTACTTTCAATAACGTCTACTACTCCTGATCTTTCATTAAAAGTAACATTCAATATTCTATCACATAGAAAAACTCATAGCATTATTCTTCACTTCCTATATAGTAGAAAAGATCGAAGGTACAACACGGAAAATCATCAAATTTCTGCCTTGATTGATGCCTTGACTGCGCTGATGATATCGATATTGTTGGAAGAAGGCAAAACAATGTACGGATGGTACCCATATATTGCACTAAAATAAACAGTCAGTAAAAAGAATTTATAATAAATAATACTAATAATATTAAATTTATAATAACAAAACAAAATAAATTTAGACGAAATATAGAAGACGACGCTATCCAGTCACGTGACAAATTTGTATACCAGGGTACATTTTCCAGGGACTTTTTCTTTCTTTATTCTTGATTCCCAGTAGAAAGTATAGTGGTCATCGTGATGTCGGGTATTGTCTGTCTCCAAATATTACTGTTAATATTTTACGACAAACAATTCCCTTTCAGGCACAATTTCCTTTTTAAATTCTCGCATCGAGAAATGAAAAGCTAGAACTTCACTCAATAATAATATGTCTAGTCCTAACACACGACTCTAAGACTTGGAAGAATTAACAAGGTACTGAGGAGTATTTACGGAACGGTGAATATCGGTGGTGTGGATGATAAAACTACAAAATGTACTGAATATACGGGGAACTAGATATTATAAAATACATTACAATAGGACACCTGAGAAGGGCAAGGCATGTAAAGGCGCGTACTAAAAACGCATGTGGTGAGCAGCCACGAATACACATACCTGTGCAAATGTGGACGGCACTTTCGTAACCTCTCTCCGCATGCGTTGCTTCTCGGGAATAACTTGAGCACACATGCTGCGAGCCAGAATGATGTCGGTTTTTTAGCACATATCAAAATCAAAGAAACATAAGTTCGCACTCAGTTTAGACGGATAGCGTGGAGATTTGTTGCATTTGCAAGAGAAGTTCGGATATATTAGTTTTATTAATTTTATTGATTTATGTGTAAAATGGAGGGGTCAAATGAACAATGTTTGCAATTAATAAATTTGTATGAAGAAAACCCTATATTATGGGATCTAAAAAATAAGTTTTATTATTCAAAAACAAAAAAAAGAAGATGCATGGGAGTCAATTTTAAGAATTCTTGATATAGGTTCAGCAGTTGTGAAGAAGAAAATGAGTAGCTTACTTGCGTCTTTTAGGGCTCAAAGGAGCAAATGCAAGGACTCCGTGGGTACAGGAAATGGTATTATGTTTTTACAGTAAGTATAGGGTGTCCCAGTTCGGACCTTTTTATAGGTTATTTAGGTTGTTATGGAAGATAAAGAATTGCGGTTTTAACGAACCTGTGTTACTTTTTCGTCAAACTTTTATTGCTGCAAACAAAAATGGGCTACCAAGGTTTTTGAGATGCCGGTTGAAAAAACTCTCATACAGGAGAAAGTAACTCCCATACAGTCTTCGTAGACACACTGTCTCAAGACTAGCAACTTCAACGTGGTCAATATGTCGCCATGTTACCTAATCCAACGGTAACTTTAACATCTTAAACCATTATAAGAAATTTTGTAAACTAAATGTAATTAATTATTTGTTAACGGGTTTTTACCCATATATTTAGTGGCTACATTCATGTACTCTTAGACACTGATGATGGAATATGGATTCCGAAAACGTTTTGTCTTTTTAACTTAGCCCGATTGGGCTCTTAATATATACCTTTTGCAGAGGATTTTTTATAATTTTTTTAATATATGGTATACAGCCAACTACAGGAACGTAGATTCCTTGTGAATAAATAATCTTACTTATCTGCCGATACAAGGAATATTACTAAATGTTTGAGAAAACATAGTTTACAAATCCGTTATGGTAACCTAGTGATAGTTGATCATCGGTTTTACTGCAACTATTTAACGAGTAACGGGAAAGTGCTCGAATGGAAAAGTGATATTAATAACTAGAAGAGATATATTTTAAAATGTGTGATATTTATTGAAATTAATAAACTTGAACAGACACCACTGTAACAATATACAATAAGATAGCTCTAGCACTATACTTTGGATTATTTGCACACCCAAACTAACATCAAAAAGAGAGCATTTATCTATAGCGCAATTTGCATATTTTTATAGAATCGTACGTTGAGGTTAAATAACCTAAAATGGATTTTTTTTATTTTTTCTGATAAAAGCGTTATTTTTTAATATGGCGGCAGGTCCAATTTTTTTATTTTGTGTATTGGATCAAAAACTATATCTCTGATTTTTTTCAGATTTTTCGTGAGGTGTGCCATCTCCAAAAACCCAAAAAACTGGTTTTTAGAGCTATTTGAGGATTTTCTCTATTTTATAGGGTTCAAAATATATCAAATCCCGTAAGTAAATTTGTACTTAGTGTTATGTTTTGATTACACAAAAAGTAAAAATAGAAGAAAATTGATTCAGGTTGTGTCAATATCAAAGAATTTAAAATTTGGTTTACCCGTCAAAACTGAAAAACATGGTTTATTTCCTAAAGGATTTATTTAATTTCAAATATATACATATAAACTATAAAAACCATTGATTTAACTTTAAACTATATTTTTATGTTCATAAAATAAAGAAAACCCCCCAAAACCATAAAAAACAGTTTTATGGATTTTTGAAAATAGCACTACACGGAAAAATCAGAAAAAATCAGAAATACGAAATACGCAAAATGAAAAAAAAAATGGACGTGCATCTACTTCCAAAAAAAAGGTATAGACTTTTTTCGATAAAAATGCATTTTTAGGTTATGTACACTTAACCTATGGGTTATTAACCTATAAAAAACCCTGATTTGATCTATTTGAAGTCTACAAAATGTAGAAAAACCACCAAAACCCCTTTCGAATATTTGAAGATGGCGCAATATACGCAAAAATCTAAAAAGACTTTTTTCGATAAAAATGCATTTTTAGGTTATGTACACTTAACCTATGGGTCATTAACCTATAAAAAACCCTGATTTAATCTATTTGAAGTCTACAAAATGTAGAAAAACCACCAAAACCCATTTCGAATATTTGAAGATGGCGTAATATACGCAAAAATCTAAAAAAATTAGAGATATAGTTTAAGAATAAATAAATAAAATTAAAAAAAATTGCCTGCAGTGGCCTCTAAAAAAGGTTATACGCTATTTTCGAAAAAAAAAATATTTTAGGATTGTGTACACTCAACCTACGGGTCTCAATTTACGTGTTTTTTTTTTAATTTTTAAATTGAATGTTTCCCATTTAAATAAAAAATAATAAAAACAAAAAATGAGCGATTTTGACTTGACATTACGTGTGTTTTGAACCTTGAAAATCGTAATTTTTTTTCTTTTAATATTAAATTATTTATAACACAAAACGATCTAATGTAGAAAATAATTGTAATAAACTTATTTAAAATAGTCTAAAAAATATAAAAGAAATTGTAAGCCAAAAAAGTATATTTTTACAATTTCTTTAATTTTTTGTTAATAAAATTGAGACGCATATGTCACGAATGTGGTTATACAAAAAAATTTTAAGGGGATTTATTTCTATTAAACCCGAATTTTTCGCCTTATCTATTAGGTAACTAAGTCCCTTTAAACGAATATATAATCCTGTTGTACTTAAAACATAAATAAAAATAGTTTACCCTTTAAATTGATAACAGAACTTATTTAAATACTTACCTCTTACATTATTTTCAGTTTAGGTAACAATCCTTTATAAAATCTGCAACAAGTTTTTAAAAAAAAATATATCCCATCAGGAAAATCAAATATGCAATTTTATATCAATAAATGGCATATGATTTAAATTAAGATGATCATTATTGTTTGGCTTCATACCGATAATATTATGCAAAAGTAACAACTCTATTACTTCGTCCTTAACGCCAGCCACATTAGCTAGTTCTTATTGCTCATCTATATTGTAAGATTAGTAATATGTATTATGATAGTCTGTAACTGACAAAATAATTAAATGCAACGTTCTACTATTGTTAATAATCTTTTAATTTTAATTTTTAATCTAGAGTCTTATCATAGGTAACAAATAAGATATTATAGTGTAGCGATAAAATTACCAAAGAGAATTGAAGTATCATTATAAAAAAATACATCAATCAAGCATGGGACCTTATCGTCTATGCCTTGCCTAGCTCAGTATCTCAAGTGTTAGTTGGTCTTGTCTTAAACTAGATGTCAAATAATGAACTCTTAGCTAATAGCAAATAAAACAATTTTTAACTAATTATATTTATTAAAAACAAATAAAAAACAAATCAACCCTGCGAATGATTAACAATGAATTAGTGAGGATGATACTTATGGCATCGATGGCATCAATGCGCTGCTTGTGTGGCCTCCCAATTAGACGTTAGGTCCTCCAGAGGGTTGCAGTTATACCATGTGAGTGTAGCCTTCCAATTAAATGGTTAGGTTCCCCAATGGTCAATAAATTTTCATAATTTTTTTTTTGAACCTATTCTCTATCCTTCCATTGTTGGATATAGGTCTCCCCCAGTTGTCTCCATCTTTCCCTATCTTGAGCTGTTCTCTGCCATGTGGGACCTTCTTGTTTCCTGATGTCATCTTTTCACCTCATCTGTGATCTAATTTTCATAATACGGCCAATTAATCCAGCCAATAAACCGTGAATATGGTTAATTAATTCTTGAATATGGTCAATAAAATCATTAATAAACCCAAGAAAATGTCGCAGACTATAAAATGAAGCTTATTATTATTATCCTACCTTTTCTTATAAATTTCACTTATAAACAAAAAATAATCCCACCATTAAAGGTGATAAACAGAAAGTAGGAAGGGACTGCATGAAGTTCGCACAGATGTCAATAGGAGGTTTCTATCTGATAGAATTAGCTTTTCTGCCAACATATAACAGAATATTTAGTCTACCGGACAGAAAGAGAGAGGGCGAATATTTATTTTATGGAACAGAAATAGGGAGAAAAGAAAGACAGAGGGCGACAACTACTTTTTGAAGAAAAAAGAGTAAAAACGAATCAGGAGATAAATCAATTAATAATTTAATAAAGAAATAAATTAAAATATTTATTTAAATATAAATTAATAAAGATGTGACGTTTATAACGTTAAGATAGTATGTTTTTATAGGTATTATATAAAAATATATAATGTCATTTGTTAAAATAAAAGATTCCTTTAACATATTAGCAACAACTCTATTATAGACATATAATTTATTATTGTACTTTATTAAAGAATCTTTTAATAAAGACGGCTTTTAGTTTACGGTTTTAATATAACTCGTATTAACTCTCTAATAAATAATTCGATGTTGTAAACACTATTACTCTCTTATAATCTGAAATGTACTTTAAATACAAGGAACTTTTTCAATACATAAAAGACAACTTTAACTTTAGTATATCCTTTTATAAGTAAAAACGATAAATAAATCAGATAAAAATAGTTGTTTTGCTATTTGCTCTGTATAATAACAACCTCGATAGGTTTTACAATGATGCATGGGTACTTATTATTTTGAAATCCCGAATAAAGGCTGCTAAAATGAAATAGTTTAGAACAATAATGAAATATTTGTACGGTTATTTATACCAGATTCTATTTAGTGCACCAATGTATAAATATTACTGATATAAATTAGGTCAAAGATAAAACTATATTTTTATCACCAACATGAACATCATAACCTTGCATATTGTAAAAAAAAGTAAAGATAAAACCATTGCAAAATAATAACTTACTGCATATTCAAATTTGATTAATCTTATTTTTTAATAATTGGTTTGCTAATTTAATAGTCATCACTTAGCTGCTTGTTTTTACTGATAAAAATGCACTCTCAAAATACCTGTTTTAATTTTTTATCTGTACTTCCTACTATTAATTTTAAGATGATAATTTTATATTTATAAACCAGTGTTTAATTATAAAATATTTATTTAATTATATATAAAGGGTATATAATTAAAAAGACCCTTTCGGTTTAGAAAGATATTCAGTATACAGTCAATATACTAATATTTACTTAAACAATGTAACGTACTCTTTAAATACAAATATTTCTTATTATAAACAAAATATCACAAGGAAAATAAAATTCCTGTAGTTGGCTGCATACCATAAAGCACAAAAGATTTATTTAAAAATCTTTTATGAAAGGTATATAAATAGAAATGCCCTTTCAGACAATATCACAACATAACTTTTTCGGATTTACTAGTTCATCATTAATGCAGTTACCTAGAATAAGTATTACCACTATCCAGGGCCCTAATTCTATTTCATTTTGATGTCGAAATTTAAAAGCGACTTCGCCATGTCAGTCGCAATCAATAGCGATTATCATACATTTCGATTTTAGTTAAGGCCGATCCTCGCGATTCTGGGCATAGGTAAATTCCAATGTAAAAGTTTATATCAAATAACGCAAAAACTATGGCAGATATTGAGATGATTATTTTTTTTATATGGAAGGTCTAAAAAAGTTCTAGTGCACTATTTGATTGTAAATTAATAAATTGTTTAAACAATTTTTTTTTCAAATATTTTTGTTTAAAATAAAGGTAAATTTTTTTTTAAATAGGGCACTACAGAATTTGACCCACTTTCCGAATCTGTTTTTATTTTTAACATAAAGTGTAACACAAAACATCTATTTGATATAATCTTTTAAAAAATTTCAAATTTCTGCTAAATGCAATTTTCTCTCCGTCAGCACAGGCTGTCCTTGTCGGTAGCTTCTGGATTCTCGCCAGGTAAGTAAAACCCTCGGAGGAGGATAAATAGAGTTGAATAACATTATTAGGGCTTATTCCGACTTTTGACAAACCAGTGTGTTTATTGTATTTAAAATAGAAAATTTTATATAAATAAGCAGTAAGTACCTATAATTTTATTAAATTTTTATATGAATAGAAATATTTTCTGTTGATTTTCCATTTTCCTTCTAAATATTTATACTGTTTTTATAGTAATACAATTATTTCAGTATTTGCTTATATAATAATAATTTATTATATAGAAACAGCGTAGAGTTTTGGTCAATCATCCAGTACAATTTTTTTTTGTATTTCAATCAGAATTATTATTTTCTTTTCTTCTTTACATGAGCTCAGAGTAATAACCAAATATTTTGCAGTATTTGAATATGAAATTTAATTAGTTATATAAATATTTATTGGTTAGCAACCTACCAATCGCAAAATCAACTACTGCTCAAAGAAACAATGTACAGTCTCGGAACCGGATTGATACTATGAAGACGACTACGGCAAGAAATAAGGACAAGCGAAAAACATCCAAAACCCAGATGAGAATTACTTGGAATATCAGATCACTCAACTCAAGGGACCAAGAAATAACCTAAGTGATGAAAGAGAAAGAAATAGACATTTGTGCTCTACAGCAAACAAAAAATAAAGGAAAAGGTCAATCAAAATTAGGTGAATACATACTAATCTACAATGGAGTAGCAAAAGAAAACAGGGCCAAAGAAGGTGTAGCCTTACTAATACACCAAAGGTATCAAAATTACATCAAAGAGTGTCAATACATATCAGAAAGAATAGTAACATCAAAGATAAGAATGGAGAAGGAAAACCTGAACATTATCGGAGTATACGGCCCAGAAAATAATAAGCCTCAAACAACAAGGGAAGTGTTTTACGACCAATTACAACAAGTAGTAGATCAAGTCACAGAAAAGATGATAATTCACAGCTAATTTGATTATAATAATTAAGGAACCTCATTTATGCCATGTTAAGGAATGGGATTTGTATTTTTTGTTAAAAAATTTGCACAAACATTGTACCTCTACAGGACCCTCTACGAAATTTTAAAAATGTAGTTCAAATGGTGACTAGGAAGAACCTACAAATCCATACCGAACAAGCAATTTCAAACTAATAAAATTTTCTGTATCTCCGAATCTACTCAATGGATTTTGATAATTATTTTTTTTAATTTGTATGTAATTTCTAAGTACACTAGAAATTAGTAATTTGTTTATATATTAATTAATTACTAAATAGTCTAGTTTGTTTAAACAATTCGTGCAAAAACAATTTTCTTCCAAAAATCTATTTTTTTTTAATACTAGTATTAATAATCATAGAAACAATCGCGTTTTTTGCATTAAATTGTCATTAATTAAAAAACAGCTCCAAATTCAAGGCAAGAAACAAGTAGGTTTTCTTCCTATAGGTCTACAATAACTAAAAACATCTGTGTAATTTCTAAAACGTTCGTGATGTAGCCCTTTTAAGGGTTTTTTAAATAAACTCATTTATAAAGATTTAACCTCTTTTTTTTAATTACTAATTACTGGTAATTTACAGTAAGTTGTTAGATGGTAGGTAAACAGCATATTCAGATAATTACTCAGTGAGCGCGCAATTTTGGCGGCGAAAAATGTTGATGTTGACGAAATTACCTTCCGGATTCAATAGTTGTTTCCAGTATTGTTAATGAAGACCAAGCCGTAAATTATCCAACAGAATTTTTAAATTCTCTGGATATACCTGAGATGCCACTACAAAATCATCAGTTAAAAATTGGTTCAACAATTATTCGGCTAAGCAATTTTAATCCACCCAGAATTCGCAACAGCAGGGTCATTAATAGTATTACCGGTAATATTATTGAAGCAACCATTTTAACTATTTTCAACCATTAACAAATCCAATTTGAAGAAGAAAATCGTTCTGCTGCCGTGTATCTCACTCGCTTTCGTATGATGCTTTCAGATTACGAAAGCGAAACGTCTTCAAAATAAATAAAGTAGCCTATCAACTTTGTCTTTTATTTCTCCACCTTGAGACCAATATAAGAACCCTCCACTCGTCTGAGTGATCCTTATATATATATATATATATATATATATATATATATATATATATATATATATATATATATATATATATAAATATAATATATATATATATATATATATATATATATATAATATATATATATATATACTTTGGAGGGTAACTTTCGGGAAAGCGTCAAAACAAGGATCAGCTAGAGATGGTATAAGCCAGCTTGGTGTAGAACTTTATTCTAAATGTGAAATTTTCGGTGATATGTTGTCACCTTCATCGGCACCTAAATGGAAAACCTATTATAGTACAGTGGTGGAAATCAACATTTAAAAACCTACATTGAAAATGTTCAGTTGGTCCTAGTTGTAAAGAACACTGTCACAAACATGTTAAAAATATTAAAAAATACATTTAAAATTTTGAATAAAAACATTACAACACAAACAGGGTAGTTTTTCAAATACAAACACAACAAAAGGTCTAAAATTTACAACCTACAAAAACTGCAAATAGAAAAGAAGAATTAATCTTCTTTTTTGATGACATATTTCTGTCAACATTCGGGTGTCATATGTAACGAGGTTATAATTTTCACTTTTGCACCTCACAACCACATGGATACGAAAAGAAAGAGCCCTAGGCAACATAATAAGCAAGGAAATGAAGTCCCCTCTAAAGCACAGGTAGGTAATCTATGCATGTCATGATAAGTTCCCCACATTTTCCAGTTTGTTACTTCTTGTCAAGTCCTGTTGAAGTAGAAAGGAATAAATACAACTTAAGTTTTCAACATCTTTCTTACAGTTCATAGGAGAGCTGCAGTTATGGATGTAGCACATTTCTATGAAGTTTCTCTTAAATTGGTTGTCAACCCTCTTTAGTACTTGCACATTTTCATAGTTAGCAGTGTGTCCAGTATTCTTAATATGTTGGCTAAAGGCTGTGCTGGTGGGCTTCCTCACAACATCACTCCTGTGCAAAGCTATTCTTTTTGAGAGTTTCTGGCTGGTTTGACCGACATACACTTCTGAACAAGAACCACATGGAATAGAATACACTACATTGAAGTTATCCAGTTTTTTAACTCTTTCTGTCAGGTGAGTAAAGTATGTCCCTAATCTTTTGTAAACAGAATTTGCTATCACTATGTTGAACTGTCTGAAAAGGTTTGTGATCTGTGGTGATAAACCTTTGATGTAAGGCAATCTCCCATAGAACACTTCTACTGTTTCTCCTTCTAATGTTTGTCTTTGCTGTGTTCTACCTGTTGGCATATCTTGAAATAGCAATTTATTAAGAAGCATCTTAGGGTAGTGATTTTTTCTAAGAATCTCATACAATACCTTGATGTTCTTATTGTAGTTTGAAGGGTGACAAATTCTTTTTGTTCTGTTTTTCAGACCTTTGATGATGTTAATCTTCTGTTCGTCTGGATGATACGAGTGAAAAGGCACATATCTACCTGAGAATGTTTTTTTTCTGTACCAATCCAACCTTACTGTATTGTCCTCATGTCTGGTTACATAGGTGTCTAAGAATGGAACACTATTATTTTCTTCTGTTTCAACTGTGAATTGTAGGTGAGTGTTATATGAGTTGAAAATGTCAAGAGTGTAGTTAATTTTGTCTGCAGGGACTGCACATATGAGGTCGTCTACATATTGGTAAATAAAGGGGAACTGGAAATCAACTTCTTGAGTACAGTAGTGAAGTAGGGAGTTCATTACAATTTCTGCCAAAGAAGGGGATATAGCTCCACCCATGGGTGCTCCTTTTATTTGGACATAGAATTCATTTTGAAAAGTGAAATATGTATTGTTGTATAAAAAGGTAATCAGTTTCAGGAACAAAACTTTGGGAATTGTACAGTTCTGTTCAATAAGATGGTAATTAGTTGTCAGAATAGAAACTACCAGTTCAAGAGGGATGTTGGTAAACAAGGAAGTAACATCAAAACTCACCAAGACATATCCTGAAGGTAGTAAAAACCCATTGATCTTATTTGCAAATTCAAAAGAATCTTTAATTTTGTAGGTATTATGAGAAGAAAAAGAAGTGTCAATAATACCTGCCAGATATTTAGCCAAGGATTGAGTGGGGGCATTCTTGCAAGCAATTATAGGACGTAGAGGGCACCCTTCTTTGTGAATTTTTGGAAGTCCATAGTATGTTGGGGTGGTACCGGTGTAGTTGGTTAATTCTTTTTTTGTTTTGGTGGTAATATATCCTTCTTCATGTAGTTGTTTTATTAGTAAGTTAGTGTTTCTTTCTACTGATGGAGTCAGATCTTTGGGGATTTTTTTTATAGGAATGTAGGTCATTGAGAAGTTCAAATGATTTGGTGATGTACTCGTTTCTGTCCATTATGACTGTAGTGTTACCTTTGTCTGCTCTTGTTACTATAATATCAGGGTTGTCTTTCAGAAATTTTCTCGTTTTTGAATAACTGTGAGAACACCTTTGAATAACTGTTCTGATGAGACCTATTAGGTCGAAATACGTATCAACAGATACAAAGGCGCTGTTTGCGTGAAATCAAATATTTGCTGTCTTTTTCACTTTTTTCGGATTTACTCTGTACGAGTACAAGAAACCAATTCGCTAAGGATTTCTGCTTAGTTGAAAAGATGTGTCGTGGAATGCAAATTTTAGATTCCCCACGTCTCTTTTAACACCTTTATCAACGTCTGTTTTGCTTTGCAATTTTTAGAAAGCACAGATAAAAGCAGAAATCTGAATTGTGTTTCGAAACTATTTTACGATTGTTTCTCGTTTTTGTTTCAATGGCCATGGATGGACTGATGTAATAACGGTTGGTTTTGATGTGGTTGGTAATGATGTTCGTGATTTTTGAACGTTGCAAATTCTGTGAATCTGTAGGGAGTTTCTTAATACAGTACTCAATGTCTGCTAGGTATGTGTACATGTCAATTGACATGTACACATACCTAGCAGACATTGAGTACTGTATTAAGAAACTCCCTACAGATTCACAGAATTTGCAACGTTCAAAAATCACGAATATCATTACCAACCACATCAAAACCAACCGTTATTACATCAGTCCATCCATGGCCATTGAAACAAAAACGAGAAAATTTCTGAAAGACAACCCTGATATTATAGTAACAAGAGCAGACAAAGGTAACACTACAGTCATAATGGACAGAAACGAGTACATCACCAAATCATTTGAACTTCTCAATGACCCACATTCCTATAAAAAAATCTCCAAAGATCTGACTCCATCAGTAGAAAGAAACACTAACTTACTAATAAAACAACTACATGAAGAAGGATATATTACCACCAAAACAAAAAAAGAATTAACCAACTACACCGGTACCACCCCAACATACTATGGACTTCCAAAAATTCACAAAGAAGGGTGCCCTCTACGTCCTATAATTGCTTGCAAGAATGCCCCCACTCAATCCTTGGCTAAATATCTGGCAGGTATTATTGACACTTCTTTTTCTTCTCATAATACCTACAAAATTAAAGATTCTTTTGAATTTGCAAATAAGATCAATGGGTTTTTACTACCTTCAGGATATGTCTTGGTGAGTTTTGATGTTACTTCCTTGTTTACCAACATCCCTCTTGAACTGGTAGTTTCTATTCTGACAACTAATTACCATCTTATTGAACAGAACTGTACAATTCCCAAAGTTTTGTTCCTGAAACTGATTACCTTTTTATACAACAATACATATTTCACTTTTCAAAATGAATTCTATGTCCAAATAAAAGGAGCACCCATGGGTGGAGCTATATCCCCTTCTTTGGCAGAAATTGTAATGAACTCCCTACTTCACTACTGTACTCAAGAAGTTGATTTCCAGTTCCCCTTTATTTACCAATATGTAGACGACCTCATATGTGCAGTCCCTGCAGACAAAATCAACTACACTCTTGACATTTTCAACTCATATAACACTCACCTACAATTCACAGTTGAAACAGAAGAAAATAATAGTGTTCCATTCTCAGACACCTATGTAACCAGACATGAGGACAATACAGTAAGGTTGGATTGGTACAGAAAAAAAACATTCTCAGGTAGATATGTGCCTTTTCACTCGTATCATCCAGACGAACAGAAGATTAACATCATCAAAGGTCTGAAAAACAGAACAAAAAGAATTTGTCACCCTTCAAACTACAATAAGAACATCAAGGTATTGTATGAGATTCTTAGAAAAAATCACTACCCTAAGATGCTTCGTAATAAATTGCTATTTCAAGATATGCCAACAGGTAGAACACAGCAAAGACAAACATTAGAAGGAGAAACAGTAGAAGTGTTCTATGGGAGATTGCCTTACATCAAAGGTTTATTACCACAGATCACAAACCTTTTCAGACAGTTCAACATAGTGATAGCAAATTCTGTTTACAAAAGATTAGGGACATACTTTACTCACCTGACAGAAAGAGTTAAAAAACTGGATAACTTCAATGTAGTGTATTCTATTCCATGTGGTTCTTGTTCAGAAGTGTATGTCGGTCAAACCAGCCAGAAACTCTCAAAAAGAATAGCTTTGCACAGGAGTGATGTTGTGAGGAAGCCCACCAGCACAGCCTTTAGCCAACATATTAAGAATACTGGACACACTGCTAACTATGAAAATGTGCAAGTACTAAAGAGGGTTGACAACCAATTTAAGAGAAACTTCATAGAAATGTGCTACATCCATAACTGCAGCTCTCCTATGAACTGTAAGAAAGATGTTAAAAACTTAAGTTGTATTTATTCCTTTCTACTTCAACAGGACTTGACAAGAAGTAACAAACTGGAAAATGTGGGGAACTTATCATGACATGCATAGATTACCTACCTGTGCTTTAGAGGGGACTTCATTTCCTTGCTTATTATGTTGCCTAGGGCTCTTTCTTTTCGTATCCATGTGGTTGTGAGGTGCAAAAGTGAAAATTATAACCTCGTTACATATGACACCCGAATGTTGACAGAAATATGTCAACAAAAAAGAAGATTAATTCTTCTTTTCTATTTGCAGTTTTTGTAGGTTGTAAATTTTAGACTTTTTGTTGTGTTTGTATTTGAAAAACTACCCTGTTTGTGTTGTAATGTTTTTATTCAAAATTTTAAATGTATTTTTTAATATTTTTAACATGTTTGTGACAGTGTTCTTTACAACTAGGACCAACTGAACATTTTCAATGTAGGTTTTTAAATGTTGATTTCCACCACTGTACTATAATAGGTTTTCCATTTAGGTGCTGATGAAGGTGACAACATATCACCGAAAATTTCACATTTAGAATAAAGTTCTACACCAAGCTGGCTTATACCATCTCTAGCTGATCCTTGTTTTGACGCTTTCCCGAAAGTTACCCTCCAAAGAATTGTATTCTTAGCGTCGTTATACACACTCTATATATATATATATATATATATATATATATATATAATATATATATATATATATATATATATATATATATATATATATATATATATATATATATTAAATTAAATTAACGTGGATGTGACATCTATGGTCATTAGGACGAGTTACGATTTACATGGTAATATCATATAAATTACAAAATAATGTAGTTAACATCTAACATACAGAGAAAATAATAATAAAAACTTGTAATATAACATTTATATTTTGTTAAGCAGTTGACTGTTCTCGAGGAATTTGATGACCTTGTTGATTTCGTCTGTGCTTTTTAGGACCTCTTTAAAGTTGGTACTGATAATGAGCTGTTGGCGTATTTTGGCATAAAATGGACATTCGATAAGTATATACCTGATTCGGAGAGTCGTATTGCAGTGTTGACATCTTGGTTGTGGAGATGATGTCATTAGGTAGCCATGAGTAAGACGGGTATGTCCAATAAGCAATCTCCGTATGATTGTCATATTTTTTCGATCGAGATGAACTGGGATAGGTAAGAAGGTTCACTGAAGGTTTGATTCCATGCAGCGCTGAAGTAACATTATTCCAGTGAATCTTCCAAGTGGATAAATTAAGCTTCTTTAATCTAGCTTTCAGATCATTGCAAATTTGTATATTCATAATGGTGTCCGAGGATGATGCGGCCTTTTTGGCTAGGCAATCAGCTTTTTCGTTACTACTAATACCAACATGGAATGGTACCCATATCAGAGTGATAGTTATATTTTGTTCTATAAGAAACTGATATGCGTCATGAATATCTTGGACGATAGGATGTTTAGTGGGAATAGCATTAATGAAGTGTATAGAGGAAAGCGAATCAGAGCATATGGCTATGTGTGTATTTGGATATTGTTGGGCATATTTGAAAGCGTAAAGGATAGCTAGTAGTT
This sequence comes from Diabrotica balteata, assembly GCA_918026665.1. Lineage (NCBI taxonomy): Eukaryota > Metazoa > Arthropoda > Insecta > Coleoptera > Chrysomelidae > Diabrotica > Diabrotica balteata. Next base: position 129,657,672 of record OU898276.1, read on the forward strand.
CACCAGTGTGGATACTACACCAAGGAAAGATTTTAGAGAGTTCGATAGGCTGTTGTACAGTGGTTACAGAATATCCAACACCACTTTCAGTCTTTGACACGTCAGTGTAAAGAACTATGTTATATTTATTTTTGTTTATAAGTTCTAGGAAGAAAATTCTTAATGTACTAATACTGGTATCTTCCTTGTTAAACTTGGTGAGTGAAATATCATGATATGGGAGTATGTTGGTCCAATATCGATTATTGGAGAATGGTAGAGTTCTGGTTTCAGACAAATTTATATCTTTTAGTAACGGTTGTAGAAGACTAGCTATAGGATGTATAATTAAGTTACATGGAGGGTTGTTATGGGTATAATGTAATGATGTAAATAGATGATATACGGGATTGGACGGATTGGAAGAAATTGCAGCAGCATAGGAGAGAAGAAGGTTTTTTCGCCTAAGCCATAGAGGAGGTTCATTAGCTTCACAGTACAGACTTTCTGCCGGACTAGAACGGAATGCTCCAAGATATAAACGAATTGCTGTGTTGTGAACTGTATTCAGTTCACAACACAGCAATTCGGAAGGCTACATTCAGAATTTAATATTGATTTAGTACCAGACATATAGACGAAACATCCGTAGTCTAGCTTAGAACGGATAAGTGATCTGTACACTTTCAGTAACGGAGTTTCTTCTACGCCCCAATGATAATGTGAGAGTGTTTTGAGTATATTTAACCTTTTTAGGCAAACTTCTTTAAGTTCCTGTATGTGTTGTTTCCAGGTTAATCTTGAATCAAATATCAGCCCTAATATTTTGCAATTGTCAACAACGGGTATTTTGAAGTTGTTGATAGTGATTTCAGGATCAAAAGAACTCAGTCTTCTGCTAAATTTAATAACTTTGGATTTAGAGCGGGAGAGGGTAAGTCCTAGAGAAGCTACTTTGTTTTGTAGGTCATTTACTCCTAATTGTAGAATGTTACTAGTAGTTGCGTTGGATTTACCATGACAGTACATTATTAGGTCATCGGCATATAATACGCATTTGATTGGTGGAGCTATATTTTCACTTAACTTGTTAATCGAAAGAATAAATAAGGATGTGCTTAAAACTGAACCTTGAGGAACTCCATCATGTTGGATATGTGGAGAAGAAAGGAAGTTATTGACAGAAACCCTGAGCGATCTAGATGTTAGGAAGTTTTGATAAATGCGTATATGTTGCCAGTAAGGTTACATTCAAAAAGTTTGTCAAGGATTGCATTTCTAGAGATGGTATCAAATGCGCCTTCTATATCAAAGATAGTTGCTATCAAATCTTGCTTGCAATTTATTGCGTTGGAAAAATGGGTTTGGAGTATTACTAGATTATCTCTTGTGGAGCGCTGTCTTTGGTAGCCGGATTGTTTCTTTGGAATAATCTTGTGTGTTTCAAAATACCATAAAAGACGTTTGTTAATCATTTTTTCCATTAGCTTACACATAGTGCATGTGAGAGAGATGGGCCTGTAAGATTGTGGAAATATAGTTGGCTGATTTGGCTTAAGTATTGATATAACAATAGATTTGCTTCATTGAGATGGAAATTTATGGGAACTCCAGATTATATTATATAAATTATGGAGTTTTGTAAGATTATAATTAGACAAGTGCTTTAGGAATGCATAAGGAATATCATCGGGCCCAGCTGCAGTGTTTCTACTATTATCTAAGGCAGATATTAGCTCATGCATAGTGAAAGGAGAATTAAGGAATCTACTATGTTCTATCATCTAAGTCATGAAGAGACAAAGTAATATTATTGTTTTTATTCCTGAACTTGTCTTCGAAATGTTTGGCAAAGGCGTTAGGAACAAGTTCGTGTGAAGCGATCTCTATACCATTAGAAATTAAACGAGTAATTTTATTATTAGTTTTGTGACCTTGAATTTGTCGTATTTTTTTCAAAATTGGCTAGGATTGGAGTTTTCGTTGATAGATGATACGTAATCTTGCCAGGATCATTTTTTACTTTTTTTAACTACGTGTTTGGCCTTGGCTTTGAATATTTGAATTTTTTGTAAGTTATTAGATTTTCAAGGCTTCTGTTTTTTTGATACTTATTTAAAGCTTTTTGGATAGACGAATCACCTCTTTACAAAAAGAGTTTTACCAAGGAACTGCTTTATGATTTGGAGAGAAGGATGGTTTGATAATATGAGTCTTAGCAGCTGAAAGAATAGTGTCTGTTATTGACGTTAACAAATAGTCTACATCATTGATTATTAGATGATCATGAGCGAGCAAGAGAGTGTCAACAGCTTTTGAATACTCTGGCCAGTTAGCTTTATTTAGGCGCCAATAGCTTTTGGCAGAGGCAGTCCCATTACAATTGTTGAAAATTATTATAGGATAATGATTGCCATCAAAGAGCTCGTCAGCTGTTTGCCAGGTTAAAAAAAGGTGCAGATTTAGTGTCACTAATACTTAGATCTATAGCAGAGAAAGATCCAGAGGAAATATTAATAAGTGTTAGATCCTGTGTTAAGAAGACATGAGTTTGTGCAGTTAATAATATTTCAACTACTTTTCCCCGTCCAAATATTGATTGAGAACCCCACATACTGTTATGTGCATTGAAGTCTCCTGTGAGTGCAAACGTCTGTGAGAGTTGGAATATAAGGTCTAGGAGCTCTTCTTCTTTTAGAGAATGGTTTGGTGGAATATATATGGAGCAGATGGTAAGTTTATTAGGGCAATATGTAGTTATGGCAATAGCCTTAAGATTCGTTATTAATGGTAGCATTGTTGAGAATATTTCGCTGGACGCAAATATAGATGCACCTCCACTAGCTCTGAAGCAGTTCGTTCTAATAAAGTGGTATCCTTTAAGGATTTAAGATGAGGAATATTAGTTGTATTAAAATTAGTCTCTTGGAGACAAAGAAAATCTGGATGGTAAATTGATATAAGATATTGAATGTGTTCAAGGCGCGGATAGTTCCATTGTAAAATAGTGAATTTGAAAACTTATTTGGTTAGTAGAAAGAATATACCTTGTACTAATTAAGTAGTTTTAGAAAAGATCGATATCATTGCAGTTAGAGTCACATGAATTATTGGACGTAAGGCTGGTAAGTTCATCAAAGTCTATAGAATTTAATGTGCGTTTTAGCTTTTTCGGTATTCTTGTAATGCGATTTTTAAGTGATCTATCGGATACAGTTTGGTATATTTGTGTAAGATCTTCGAGGAGAGATTTTCTAGGAAAATGTTGATAACAAAAATTGTTCTGGATTCGCACAAATTAATTTTTCAATACTTGATTGGGCAGATGGACTAATTTTAGCAATTTCTTTGTCATCAGTTTTTGTTTTCTTTTTAGGAGCTGATTTAGGAGTTGCGAAGATTGTTGTGTTTGGTGTGTTATTAGAGTTTAAGTTTAGGGGGCTAGTGGTAACCAGTAAAGAAGGTGATTCAAGACTTGTGTCAGTGGAATGAGTTCTTTTTATGCCAGACTTAGAAGGGACAGATAATGGTGTTACAGATTGTTTATTTGGGGTTGTTATGTCAGTAGGTGGGTTATTTAAATATATTTCTTTTTTTTTTGACGAGGGTGAAAGAGGAGATATACTAGAAGAAGGATCAATTGGGATTTGGCTGGAAGTTGTATTTGGATAGAGATTACTAGATATTTCTTGAGGGTTAGGGCCGGAGTCTGCAGTGTGTCCAGGTTGCTTACATAGAAAGCATTCTAGTTTGTAAGAAGTAATAAAGATCCTATAATTTATATTTTCATATGAGATTACTCATAAGTATTTTACTTAAAGTATTCTTTATCTGGTATCACAAAGACTGAGCGTCGAAAACTGAAGATGTGAGCATATTTGTCTTCCGGAGAACTACAACGGATATGCGAGATAGGGGAAGCGAGTTGTAATCCAAGTTCATTTTTAAGTGCTTGCTCTATGAGTGCATGCAAGATAGATGCATATACGTTGGTTAGAAATACGTGAAACAAAGGTTATTTCTTTAGGGGTAACAATTTCTCCGATTGCCTTTATGTAATCAAATAGTACTACGTCTGGGATAGCGTTCATAACAATTTCTTGAGTTCTACTGGGACATGATGTTGCTGTTATAGATTTCTCTGTGTTATTTTTTTTTTACTGCAGCGAAGCTAGGTTGAGCTGTTTGTGATGATAATGCCATAATTTGATTTTAGTATTTTGGATGCCAAAATATTAAGTATGGCCAGAAAAGACTGGTCTATTTGTCGAAAGTATTTAGCTGATATCGACTTACCAATATTTGCTTAATAAACAATCACATTAAACTAACAAGTTTTTATTAGTTTTGTTCGCGGTACGAATCCTGGACGCGTTCAGGATGCGTTCAGAATCCTCGTAGTAATCGGGTTGTACGCAAGCGCGGTTCATAATCAGTTCAGGATTGATTTATACCGCGAACGAATTTTAAACAATCTTCAGTTCTGATATGGAACAACCCGAAGGCGCAGTCGACTCGGCGGCAATTGTTCACGCATCTGGTTTGCGCATTGCCAGCGGCCATATTTTAGATTAGAGCACATTTTAGAGTCTAGTTCGTCTAGTTACGCTTCTGTTCTGGCTTTCTATTTCGTATTTGTTATTATTGTGCTTGTTGTTTGTTGTCAGAGCTTTCGAGTTTCAGAGTTAAGCTTTTTGTAAATATTTGGATTTATATCGTATAAAATGGGTAAGTTCTAGCTTTGTGTGTAAAGATTGTTCTGTATCTTATGATTAGGTTTGTTTTATAGATTTGAATGAGTTTTTAAACTTCCCAGCTGGACCATCTACCAGTGACCACGTGGGTAATGGTAATGGTGAAAATATCATCTTTAGATGGAATAATAAAAACACCCTACTCTTTCTGGATTTTTTTAGACAGTATAGAAGTCAAGTTGGTATACTGAATATCAGAAGTCTAAAAAAGATATACGAAGAAATTGCGAAAGAGTTGCAAAACTGCTTGGGCATCAAAATAACTGCCGGAAACTGTGAGAACAGGTGGAAGGTGTTGGAAAGAGGATACAAAAAATTCTTAGATACCAACAAACAAACTGGTAGAGGCCGCCAAGACTTTGAATACGAAGAGGCAATGGCTTCAATTTTAGACCACAAAAACAATATACACCCCAAAATCCTCCTAAGTACAAAGACCATTTCTCAACCTAAAAATCTGGATCATGACTACATAACTGATTGTAGTTTAGAACAAGGTAGGTTAACATCACATGTTAATCAGGATATTTATTTTGTAATGTGCGCAAAGTCTTAATTTTCAATTTCTAACCCAGCAAATCTGCATTATAGTTTGCTTTTGTAATTTTTTCTTAAAACATATATTGATCAGAATGTAAATGTACATGATATACATTTAATTTTAGATGATGGAGAGCCTACCAGCCAATCACAAAATATTTTTACCCCTGAAAAGAAATATAAAATAAAGATATATAAAAGGTACCTTAACCAAAACCTCAAGAGTAATCTCCTGAAAGAGATTAGGTCAGATAGGAGGGAGCATTACAGAATAAAGCTTGAAATAGAGGAGACGAGATTGGCTCAGGATGAGAGGAGATTGGCCCAAGATGAGGGGAGATTGAGTCAAGATGAGAGGAAAATCAAAAGTATGCTAGAAATAGAGGAGAAGAAATTGGCACAAGAAGAGAGAAAGAATAATTTACTTGAAGGAATACATGACACATTAAAACAACTTTTAGATAAAAGATCGTAATGAATTCCTCTTGCGATATTTTTTATTATTAATTTTATATAAAGTTATTCTTTATAAAAAAGTTGTACATAGTCTAAAACCTAAGATGCAACCATCAAATATCCAAATTTATAGGAGGTAACAAAATTTTACTTTTGCTAAAGTGTAAAGTAGATATATCATAATATATTTATTACAATATATCTTCTGTTCTGATAGAAAAAAGGTTATTAACTCTTTAATGTTTTATTTTTTGTGAAAATTTTATTATCACTGTTTATCTGAAGGGAAAAGTTATCATATTTTTAATAAATAAAAATGAGAAGAAATTTTTGTTCAATTAGAAGGATGCAATTGCATATTAAAACAGTTTTTTATTTCAAAAAACTTTTCTTAATAACATTTTTGATATTGTAAAATATAAAAATATTTTATACTTAAGTGAAATTCATATTTTTTACATACCTCATATGAGATTGATAAAATGTGATATCTGATGGTTGAATCTTATGTTTTAGACAATGCACAACTTTTTATAATAAAGTTTTTATTTATAAAATTAATAATCAAAAGGTTCCCATATGATGCTGACTTTATTGGAGATACTTATATGTCAACCCTGTGTGGGTCTTAGCCTGCTTAACAATATTCTTCTATTCTCCCCTTTCTAATACTTTCCTTCGCCATTGTCTGATGTTCATGGTATTAAGATCATTCTCCACATTGCTATCCACCTACAGACCTTCCTTTTGTCCTATTTCCTGTGTGTTTCAATTTTTCGATTACTTTTACAGTTTGATTATCTGGTATTCTTTCTAAGTGGCGAAGCCAGTTTAGTCTTTGTGACTTTACAAATCTAACGATATCTGCGATCTACATTAATTCATCCAGCTCAGAGTTTATTTTGATTCTCCATGAACCACCTCTACAATTGGTTGGTCCAAATATCTTTATTATTTTGTGATCAAATATTCTCAATTGATTCGAAAGGGTCTACATTTTATATATGTTATCACCAGCCGAATTACTGTTTTGTAGATTCTAAACTTAGACCCACCATTCGGTAACTTACTTTTAATTAAGTCTTTGTATGCATAAAAGCACTTATTACTGCTAAGAATCCCTGCTCTTATTTCTTGACTGATGTTCTTGCTGTCATTTATTATTGAGCCTAGGCAGGGAAAGGTGGAGGCATATTCGTAGATATGGTTATCTACCTTCAGATTCTCTTGTCGATTCGATTTTGTGAGTTCCATGTATAGTTTTTCTTCCCATTTATATTTAGAAAAATGCAGCGGCTACCCGTTTCAAATATATACCTTTTTCGCTTAATACTCTTTTATTGTGGCTTATGGCAATATATATATATATATATATATAAATATATATATATATAATATATATATATATATATTTATATATATATATATATATATATATATATATATATAATATATATATATATATATATATAATATATATATATATATATATATATATATATATATATATATATATAATACATTCTCAATGTATTATTCTTCTGATTATTGTGCCGCCTCCCTTACGTAGTAGTTCTAGATGATAATAAGATATATATATATATATATATATATATATATATATATATATATATATAGGTGTGTGTGTGTGTAATATGTGAATATAATATTGTCTGTAGTGGCTCTACTTGGCGGCTTGAATCACTGTACATTCTAAGATTAACCTAACAATTTATTGTAGATTAATACTTAATTACTATTGTATTCTGGCATTCCTTCTTATTAAATTATAGATATATGTATTATTTTAGATATATATTTAAACCTTATTTATACTTCACTACAGACCAGTAAAGTTCCTGTAAATGTAATTGAGTATATCAAATCTTACAGCATATTATGCATCATATAGCTATCATGACCTAGATCATATATCTTGTCCGTTTTAAGATGTGGCTTCATTATCTGTCAATGACTTTTATATATAAAATCCTAAATAATCTGGCAACATCTTCTTTTAATGAATTTGTTTCTTTTAATTTAGATATGAATGAACATTTCACTAGATCCATCAACTAACATATTTATAGAATCGATAAATATGGTTCAAGGAAATCTCTTGTTTTTACAAGATATGTGACTTTTATCAGCTACCAGACCATATTAAATATTTTCCAAATATTTTTATTTTTAAGAAAAAACTATTAACTATGTTCTTTCAGTGCACTCCATTACTGGAAATTTGCGATTGCCACATCAAAATGTTCTCTACTCTGCACCATTATTAGTAATTGTTTCATGCCCGTAGAATCTCTGAGATTGCCAAGCCATGACATCGCTCTTCTGCCTACTGTGCTTCAGCCCTCGTATGATCCCATCAATTATTATTTGTAGCAGGTTATAATTGTCATTTCTCATTATGTGGCCTAGGTACGAGGTCTTTCTTTTCATTATCTTAGTTAGAAGATCTAACTCTCTATTTATGGTGTTTAATACTGTTTGATTCATAATATGTTATGACCATGATATTTTGAGCATTATGTGATAAAGCCACATCTCAAAGGCTTCTAGCCATCTCATGGTATTTAATTTCAATGTCCAGGCTTCAACTCCATACAGAAGGTCTGACCTAATGTAGCATTTAATAACTCAATTTGGATGTTTATTGGATGGATTGACTATGTTAGTTAATTAAATGATTTTATCTTATTTTTTTTTTATATTATTAAACACCTGTGTTTATACTGTTCTCGGACGCGACTAGTTCGCGTTCGAGACGCATCGCCCCGCCCCTTATTTTTCCCGTTGGCTCCTCCCTGACCTGGAAATCCCTAATCGCTACTTCAGAAAGTATAAAAATAGGCGATTTTCAGGTCAATCAAGTCAGTCCTTCACGGGCTCTCCGAGAACTTAGTGCTCTCGGGGCTCTGCTTTTCTTGTTTTTAGCTTTCCTATACTCTGTGGTTGAGTATTTTATTTCAACAATATTTGGTGTTTTATTTCGACTACTATTTAGTCATGTAAGAAATATCTTGCCTTTGTCAAGGCAAGTCACCGAAGCCGAGAACCTGATGCCTGTTTCGACAACTTCGTATGTCATGTAAGAAATAGCTCGTCTTTTTTAAGTCGAGCTCATCAGATTAAAATATTCACAAGTCTATACCCTGTAAATAGACTTGGGTAGAGGTGCTTTCGTTGACGTCTCCGAAGCCCTCTACAGAGCACACGGTGGTACAGAAGGTGATTTAGACCCTTTCCATTTACCCCGAGGTGACATGGCGCCCGACAACGTGGTTAAAATCCGCACCCACGACCCAGCTCGAATTCACAGAAGGCTGTACACCATTGACTTTAACATGGGTTGAAGTCAAGAGAAGAATGGGGAGAATCACGGATTGTTAGAATGCTATCTAACACTCCGACATCGAGGCCTTCTGCAGACCAGATACCTTCGACGTGCAGGCGCCTTTGACGAGCCAGTCTTCTTCGAAGTTAGAACCCCCAGATGCCGATGAAAGTCCCGGAGTAGACCCAGTCATCGCCCCCCTACCGAAAGTGGTTGGACGACCACGTAGGCTTCGGCACACTGGTACCCTACGAAACCCCATCGGATATGGCAGATGGGATCCAGACGACCGAGAAGAAGACGAACCCGTTAGAGGAGTTGGCACACCGACCAAGGATGGACCTTCAGAAGCTTGAGATGCCGTCGTCACCACCGACACTCCCTGTAAGTAGTGCAGTGCTGTGAATTTATGAACTTTCATTGAATACTTTATTTTCTTGTGCATTTTTAGGTATTTTTCTTGTGCATTTTTATGTATTTTTATTGTGTATTTTTCACATGTATTTTATCGTGTATTTTTCACATGTGTTTCACATCTTTCCCAGCCACAGAGTCTCCAGAGAAGGGGGGATGTTCTCGGACGCGACAAGCAAGCAAGCAATTTGATTGAACCCAGCCTATGAGACATGTTCACCCAGGTAGTACGATCGGGTGTAACAATTCATTGGAGCAAGGTGTTTTAATTCGTGTTTAAAAACAGGAATCACCCCACCGTGCTCCAATGCTCTAGACAATCCCTTTCCCCCCTATAGCAATCTGATTCGCTATAGAGGCACAACAATCAGCCAAGTGCTCTTCATGTGGAGGTCCTGGGTAATTGAACCCCAACATGGTTTCCTAACCGTATGGGAAAACTCAGGACAGCGCATCTCCACTTTATTCCTGTTTATCTTAATGTAGCTTATCCGCGAACTAAAATTGCTTACTTGGGCCTCAAGTCTCCGCTCTGAGTCCCGGCTCAGTTCGGCGACTTGGTGCTCAAGGGGGTTGGGCCCTACGTGCCCGGGTTTTGGGGTTTTTGTTAATTTTTTTGGTGGCCGAAGCCGGTTTTTGTTAGTGTTTTTTGATTTTTTTGGTGGCCGAAGCCGTTTTTTTGTGATTTTTTTTGTAGGTCACCTGTGAACAGAAAAGTCATAATTAGTACATAGTCTACACTATAATAAAGAAAATATTTAAATATTATACGTTACCACAATGTAGACTACATCCTAGTGTGAGCAACAGGGCCCACTGTGAATGAGGCGATTTGCGATATTCTGGGTGATTTGAGCTACGAACTGTCTTCTTTATGTGTGTGTGTTTTGATTGGATTTTCTTCTCACTCTGGGCTTTTTGTAATATTTTGTCCCTATTGGGGGGTTTTTTATTTTTCCCTCTGGTTTTGCGTTAGTCTAATATTTGTTGTTTTGGTCTTTTGTGCTTCCATCTGTGGAAAGCGTCATACCTCATTATCTCTCGTAGGATGTGACTGGGGTGGTTCTCTAGTTCTGCGAATTTTATCCTAGCTTTTTCTTTTATTGTGTCAGTCACTCTGATTTGTTGGAAATCTCTGAAAAGGAATCTTTCAGCTACGTATCTTGGTACGTTTACCGCTTCTCTTAGGCTTTTGTTGTGTTGTGCCTGTATTTTCTTTTTCGTTGTGTTGCATATGTGTCCCCATGCAAGTGATGCGTGTGTCAGTAGAGGAAGGACTATACTGTTTATTAGCCTTATTTTGGTTTTTATACGTAGTTTGCTTTTCCTTTCCGCTAGGCCTCTTATTGCGGCCCTTGTCATGTTGGCTTTTTGTACTGTGGCTTCTACGTGTTTATTGAAAGTTAGTCCTTTGTCCATTATTACTCCGAGGTATTTCGCTTTGCCACTCAATGGGATTTTCTTGCACTGTGACCTGTTCTTCTGGTTGTTCTCGCCTCTTTTGGAAGAGTACAGCTTGTGTCTTGTCTGAATTGATTTTAATTTTCCACTTTAGACTCCATTCTTCAATGTCGTCTAACGCTGTCTGTAGATTGGTGACTGCTATGTCTACATTTCGGTGTTTGGCCGCTATCGCTGTGTCGTCAGCATAGAGACTTAATAATGTACCTGGTGTTCTAGGTATGTCTGCTGTGTATATCGTGTACAGCAGAGGTGACACTACCGCTCCCTGTGGTACTCCAGCTTCCGGGTTCCCGAGTTCGGACAGGACTTGTCCTATCCGGACTCTGAAACTGCGGTTGCTCAAGTAAGAAGAGATCAGCCTTGTCATTGCTCCGCTGTACCCGTAATCTCTCATTTTGTATAATAGTCCCTTATGCCAGACTCTGTCGAAAGCTTTACTTACGTCCAGGAATGCAGCTCCTGTATACTGTCTGTCATTGAATCCTGCTGCTATGTACTCTGTTAGTCTGAGTACTTGTAGCTCGCTAGAATGTTCTGATCTGAAGCCAAATTGGGCTTCTGGTATGATGTTTAATCTGTCTGTTTCAGCTTGGAGTCTGCTGAGTATCACTCTTTCTACTATTTTGCTGATTGCTGGTAGTAAGCTTATCGGCCTGTAATTTTGTGGGAATGTGCTGTCTTTTCCGGGCTTCGGTAACATTATGACATGGGCCTCTTTCCATCTATTTGGGAATTTTTTGAACCTTAGCATTGCGTTAATGATGTTTGTTAGGTAAACAATGGCTTTTTCTGGTAGATACTTTAGAGCTCTGTTCGTAATTTGGTCTGGACCGGGAGCCTTTTTTGGTGAGCTGTTCTTGATTAGCTCATTTATCTCCTCCGGTGTTGTTGGAGGGATAATTTCGTTTGGGTTTTCCGGTCTTTCTCTTTGTCTTTCGACTTCTTCTATGAAGTCGATGTCTTCGTCTGGGTGGTAATTTAATGTACACTCTCTCTCGAGAGTACTCCTCATTACCTCTGCTTTTTCCTCTGTGCTGTATACTATACCATTTTCTCCGTGTAGTGGGGGAATTGGTTTTCTGTCACTTCGTAGGATTTTTTGCAGTTTCCAAATATTTTGCATATTTGGACTTTGATCTTCCATGTCCCTTATGTGGTTTTCCCAGCTTTCACTACGGTGTTGTTGTAGTGCTGTTTTGACCTCTCTGTTTAATCGATTTGCTCTGTTTTTGTCTGCTTGGTTTCTTGTTCTTCTTGCTGTCCGTCTAGCTCTGTTTTTTCCCTTATCAAGTCTTTTATTACTTGAGGTATATCCTTGAATCCGCCCGTTTGCATTACTACTTCCTGTTCAGTAGTGCTATTCCTGATTGCTTGTTGGATGATGTTTTCCAACTCTAGGACCTTATCTTCTATTTCTCGTGGATTGTCTATCACTGGGACAATGTTTATTCCGGTGCTCACGAGTCTCTTGAAGTTTGTCCACTTTGTTTTCTTTTCGATCTTTTTGGTTGTGCTTTCTTCCTCCCACGTTCCTAGTTCTAATAGGATGGGGTTGTGGTCAGTTGTACCTTCGTTTAGTGTTTGTAGTTCTGTTTGTAGTCCTAGGTTTTTTGCAACTACTATGTCTATATGCGTTGGAAGTGCGTTACCTGGGTAATGCGTTGGGTCTGTGGGGCCCATTGCCATAACTTCTTCGTTATTTTCTATGTACGCGTTTAGTAGTCTTCCATTTCTGTTCGTAGCTCTATCATTCCAATTAGGGGATCTTGCGTTTAGGTCTCCTATGATGATTGAGGGTTCGTCGTTTAGGAACATATTTAGATCGTCGTCGATCAGCGGATCTTGCGGTCTTACATAGGCGGAGGTAATTCTGACTTCTCCTTGCCTCATTTCTAATCTTATTGTTGTGGCTTGCATAGTTACTAGTTGCGGTGTTAATAATCTGGTGTGTTTTATGCCTTTTTTCACAAGTATTGCTGTGCCACCTGCTCTCGCTGTGTTATCGTTCCTGTATACGTCGTATCCTGGGAATTTGATATTAACGTTGTTCGTAAGTTTTGTTTCTTGAATGGCTACGACGTCCATTTCGTATCTATTGACCAGTTCGTCCAGAATATTCTGGTTGGTCCTTATACCCCCTGGATTCCAGGAGCCTATCCTCAAGTATCCCCTATTAGTTTGCACTAGTTCAGTGCTAACTTGAAATCTTTTATCGCCTCATTTACTACCCTAGTGAGTAGTTCCTTTACGGAGTTCACTAGGCCGTCTTGGTGCTGTTTCGAGATGAGGATGGTTTTCTCATTCTCTTGGGGTTTCGCTGCCTGGGCATAGGATAGCCCAGTGGGAGCTGTTTGTGGCCTGCTTTGTGTTACTGGCCTTTGTCGCTGTTGTTGTTGTCTGCCCCAGGTTGGACATCTGGGTCAGCCTCTGAAGTTGGCCGGGTGTTGGCCTTTGCAGTTGGCACATTTTGCCTTCTGCTCTTTTGGCATCGTGCAGCTCCTTGTTTCATGCTCCTCGCCGCACTTTACACATCGAGGTGCTTTGAAGCACGCCCTTTGTGCGTGGTGGTAGCCCTGGCAGTTGAAGCATTGTGTGGGCCCTGTTGCTTTTCTTAGCTCCTCTATTCTGACTTTCATGTGCATCAGGTTAGTGATGCGCTTTAGTTTTTCCACGTCCTCTCGTTCCACCGACATAACGAACATGGGCAAGTTCCTTTTGTCGGGTTTCCTCGATATCATATTTTTGACCGACAATACTCCAATATTGTGGTCTTCCAATATCTCATCGTGTATACCCTTTGGGTCTGATGAAGATGGTAGCCCTCTTAAAACCATTCTTGGTTTTATGTCCTCCTCCAGTGGAAATGCTATCCACTGGATTTATATATATATATATATATATATATATATATATATATATATATATATATATATATATATTCTGAAATATCTCTCAGATATGTATGACTGCAAAATTTCTGAATATTGTTTAGGCATAAGAATTTTGAGTTTGCACATTAAACCTTCATGTTATACTTTATTGAAGGCCTTAGCTACGTCTAAAATTATTGTAGAACATACTTTCTTTTCTTCTAATTATTTTTCAATTATGTTGGTAATTCTGAGTACCTGATCAATCATAGATTCTTTATTTCTAAAGCCAAATGAGGTGACAAAACCTGTATAGATCTGCCAATCCTATCAGCTTTTGCTAACCGTGTTAGCAGACCTGCTGTCACTTTCTGTCTGCTTATTAGGTCTACTGTACATTTTGGTGAATGTTATATCTTATTGTACATATTTACTGGTATTGTAAAATTTTTTGTAGTAATATTTTAATATTAACATCCATATCGTACCATGAGTGCAACACTGTGTGAAAGTCAGAAATCTTATGAAAATGAAGAGATTCGCATCTAAACATGCACGTCTATTGTGTGCAAGACTGTAGTAACTTTTAAATGCTCAATCGTCTTAATATCATTTTATTATGATTTCTATTTTTGTGTAATATATTATAGGCAAAAATGCATACAAAAACATAATTAAATGTTAATTATTCTTAAAACATTCGTTTAATTTATCTTAAAACTTACTTCAACTGATTTACAACAGTTTTGCAGTGATGGTGCGATATTATGTTTTATGTTAACATCCATATAATATGTATTACTCAGCAATTGTCAAATATTAGGGTTTCTTAAATATAATTCAACAAAAATTTCATAAATATATATTATTTTCATAATTTTACAGTTAGTACATTTTACATTCCACTGTTTATTTTTGTATTACAAATTATAATAAATACTTTACTTTAAAAAGACATACATATTATTTCCTACCTTCATATAAAAAAATATTTTTCCTCAAATCACCAGAAAATTTTGACATTCCTGTCAAAATTTCTTGAAGAAAAAGTCAGGACTTCCTTACTGTAAGGAAATGTCATTTCCTTAATGTAAGGAAATGATATTTCCGTACAGTTGTTAGTGTTCTACCTAAATGATAGAAAACACATTGCTTATAAGGAATTAATTTATATTTTGAAAACATCAAGTCATTGCTGAATACATTTTTAAGATCAATTTGTTATATTTACAGTAATTTGACAGTTAGTACAATTCTTGAACATTGGAGGAACACTCTTAGAACTATGAGAAACATTTTGGACAACATGCAGGGTGGAAGTGTCATTTTGTTGTATATTTTGTACTGTGAAAATTTTATTTGCCACCTTAACCTTATTGTTAAGCGATTCTTCGATATATCCTTCAGCAACGTTTGATGACATATGATAGTATATAGGACATATGGTAGGCATCCGTGGGCGCTAATAGGTTAAAATGTATAATACATGCCTGAATTGTCAATATGAATGAGTCAGATAAATTAAATTATTCGAAGAATTTTTCACCAAGTAACAAAACACAAAATTTGTTTAATTTATTAATGTTTGTATTTTGATTTTCCCATTTAAAATAGCAAAATTGAATTAAAATGCCACACGAAAATAGCTGCAGAACAGTATTAGTATTTCAGTGCTTCAAATGGTACCTAACGGTATTGAAACATAAATTAACAAAGTTCTCAGGAGGTAACTAATTGACATGCTGAGAAGTTGCAAACAATTCTAATAATCAAGTTCAAATATTTTTGAAGAGGGAGAAATAAAGAGTTGTGGGTCTACAATTTTCTAGTCATTTATGAACGCCTTTTTAGTAGATGAACAATTTTTGATATTTTTAATTATTCTGGAAAAATACCAAAATGAAATGAATTAAGGTGCATTGTGAATGAATGAATATAACAAAAATTATATGAGTTTCAAGGTAAATACCCCATAAAAAGTAAAATAGTAATTGACAATAAATTACCCACTAGAACAAGTGAGTCATTTATAGACATAGAAGTATAAGAATAGAATATATCCTTAAAAAACAAAAAACCTTTAAGACAGGAATATATTGATAACAATCAAAGGGATCAACCCAATGGTAAAATTAGACAAGAATGCAGCATTAAACAAATATATAATAAAAAATACATAATACACAAAGTATCAGTTTGCATTTTCAGTGTTTCAAATAAAATAAAGTTATTGGTACATAAAGTTAAACACATCTATGTCATGAGGTAACTGATTAGCATGCATGGGAAGTTGGGCCATAGCTATATTTGAACAATAATTAGTTTTGCAATGAGAACCACAAAAAAGTGAATTTGATGCATAAAAGTATAGTGTGTTTAGAGATGAAATTCTACGAAAATCTCTGATATGCCTCTAATGAAACCAAACTGTTTCATAGTCTTGTAGCATATAAGATCTATATGCAAATTGAAGGACAAATTTTTCTGAAAAACTACACTTACATCTTTGACATTGTTAAGTCTGTCAAAAAAAATATCCAAATTATAATTAAATATAACAGGCTCAAGAAATCGATAAAACTTGATCTCCTGTCATTTTTCATAGTGCAGGATCACCTTTTTCCTAGAGAAGCACAATTTTTATATATTTAATGATTCTAGAAAAATAATAAAATCAAATGAATTATTAGGTGCATTATGAATGCCACTGTTCAGAAAAAGTTATCTAGAAACTATTTACTGTGTAAGAATTTAAATATGAAAACATCCACTAAAAAGACAAAAATTGTACAGTTTGAAGGTAAATACCCCATAAAAGGTAAAATCGCAATTGACAATCATCCATCAGAACAACAGTCATTTATAGACATATAAGTATAATAATAGAATATATCATTAAAAAGCAAAAACCTTTGAAATTAAAAACAGGAATATATTGATAACAAATGGGACCAACCCAATGGCAAAATTAGGCAAGTATGCAGCATTAAACAAATATACAATAACTTATAAATCAATATTGAAAATACCCTAGACTGATAAAATAACAAAAGCAGAGAGGGCTCAGAAGAATGACAAAAGAAAAATAATTAATGATGACTATCAAAAGCAATGGGGAAATAAATGGAGACGCATGTCATAAAATCAGCTAGAACAATTTTTTATATTACAAACCGTAAACTGTTCATAACTTCATTTTTTTATGACACCATTTACATCATCTCCCTCTGCTTCATTGACATTTCCCACAATGACAATTTCTGGTATATTTTCTGCTTCGTCTTCAGTGAACTGATCATCTAGACATGTTATGCAGAACTGCAGAAGCTCTTATCAAATGAGCAATGTCTTCAATATTTTTAATTTTTACATGGTACAATTGTCCGAATTTTTGTTTCATTATGCCAAAACAATGCTCAATGACATATCTATTCTTAGACAAAATATAGTTATAATTTCTTTGCCGTCTAATAAGGTGTCCATTGTTCTTAAAGGGGGTTAGAAGATGTTTTAAACAAGGATACTCACTATCCGCAATAATAAAATTATCTCTACATTTGTCTTGAAGAGAAGTAAATAAGGGAGAAGTTCTTAGAACCCTACTATCGTGGACTGACCCTGCATATCCTACAAAAATGTCCCTTGTTTTTTTTTATTGTCACGTACTACCTGTGCCTGAAAAAAATGTTCATAATTAGGTATAACAACAAATAATGGATGTGTCAATAAAAGATAAGCTGTCTCGAACCTTAAAAAATAAGTAATGGTTGCAAAAACAAAATGAGATATATATTTAATAAAATTATTTTAAAAATTTACTATATAAATCATAATAAGTAGTACACACATTAATTACCTGCATAGAAAAAGAATGTTTCCTGTTTAAGTAAGAGTCTGGATCTTCAGCTGGCTTGTCTATTCTAATATAAGTGCCATGTTGGCACTCATATTAGCCATGCTGGCAAGTCATGCCATGCCTAGCCATGCCATGCTGGCAAGTCATGTTGAGCGAAATGTTGTTCTATTTCTATCTTTTTCTCGTTACTAGGCCACTTAATAATTTCAGGCGATAAGTTGTTTAAGAAGTAAGACACCCTTCTTACTATCTTAAACACAGAGCTCTTACTCAGGTTAAACCTATCAGCAACATTCCTGAACGACTCTGCCTCATTCCCAATAAACCAAAGGAACACTGTAATAAATACTAACCAATACCGAATGAGAACAAATGCCGAGGTCAAACAAATGTATAGTGCTAGCGACGTAGTCCAAGAGATTAAATCCCAACGTCTAAGATGGACTGGCAATGTTCATAGGCTCCCTAATAACCGCCTTACCAAGTTAATCTGGGAAGAAGTCCCGACAGGGAGAAGGCCCTTAGGACGTCCACGAATGCGATGGAGAGATAATGTATGGTCAGGTTTGAGAACAATGGGGCTACCCACTGACTTAAATATCATGGACGACCGTTCGAGATGGAAGCAGGTTGTGCAGTCAGCCAAGACCCACCCCGGGTTGTAGTTCTACCAGAAGAAGAAGAAGAACACTTTAATAAACTTTGAGGGAATTATTTTTTCTGAATCGCCTTGTTGTTCACTGTAGTATTGGAATGCAGCAAATCGTTCAGCTAAATTGGTTTGATAGTCTTCGGCTCATCCTAAAGTGCTGAAAATACAGCTCATCGTCGAACTGTGGTACGATGATTTCAAAGTACCCAATGTTTTTGGGAACTTCAACAAGTTCCAGTAAGTTCTCCAAATCATCATCACTAGAACTGAAATGGTCAGACATAATAAACAAAAGTTTATTCTGTTAAAAATCAAACCAAATAACAGATAATTCACAACTTACCCAGGAAATAAACGATGTAAAAATTATTTAAAAAATAAATTAGAAACTAATAATAAACTAATAAAATTCTAAACTTAAATCAACAACACAAACAAAGAACGAAAAGTAAACCGTTTAATAACCGTTAAAAGTTCAGAGTGACAATCACCAGAATAATAAAAATGTTCCATGTTCCTATTTTGAAATTTCTAGTGTTTCTATTGCGCATGTACGAACTCCTAGTTCTCTTCAAATTCCAAGGATCGGTTGAACTGGTTCTGAACTGCAAGTTCTGTTACCGCGAACGACAAGATTCCGGACTAGCAGTCCCTGTCAGTCCAGAACTTGATCAGCGCTAACGCTCATTTTTACACTGCACATGCGAAGTAATCCTGAACGAGTCCAGGATTCGTACCGCGAACGAATGTATTAAAATAATATTAGTAGAAGCCTAATGTTTACTCGTTGGTTTCTGAAATAGGAATGAAAAAATATATTTGAAAATATTCATTGTGCAATAATATCTCAACGTGAAAAGTAAATATACTTTAGGCTATCCAGTAGTTATGCAATTATTATCTAAATTTTATAAATATACTATTATACTATTATAAATATACTATTCTGATCCGATTGCCAGTTATAATAGAAATGCATAAAGTTTCAGGAAAAACTAATTAAAGAGCGTCTGGGATACTAAATGAGTATATACCGATTACTCGCTATTAGTTCCTCCCAGAGTTGACATCGAGTTTCGGACATCTCAATTAAGAATCATTAATGCATTAATTTATTGTATTTACCTTCAAAAGCATTATATAAACAAACTGACATAATGGAACTCATTTTCAATCCCAATAGAAAATTTAAATATTCTAAATGACAGCAGTTCATCAATATTATTTAGTGAGTATACTAACCTAGAATCAAAATTGATCTATTGATCAGTGGCGGCTTAAAAAAATTATATAGGTACTGTACTGAACTTACCCAATAGCACTTTTACTTGTACACAAGTTGAACATGTCTGTTCAACTTGTTTTTTGGTCAACTTTTACTAAGTACTTCCTTATGAATTGAACAGACAGCCAGTGAATTCAGTCTGTCTTGGCCCATAGTATTCCGAAGAAAACTTTTAGTTCCCCTTAAAGTGCTGAAACCTCGCTCTGCTTCCGATGCGCTGTTGAAACTAGAGTGGTTAATGAAATTTAGAACAGTCTGTGTACTTCAGAAAATGATTGTTCTAAGGAATACTGGACAAAAAAACCAAACAAGTCACTGACTGAATACATATTTTTGAATATGTCGTTGCGATATACCAATAAAAGTTCATTTTTCAATTTATCTTTACAAATTAACGGACTGTAAACAAATTTTGCATCTGATTTGTTTGATATGAAATATTAACATGTTTTATAAATTCATATAAGAAATTAAGAAAAAACAAATTTTGGATTAGGAAGCAAATTTTTTAAACCATACATAGGCTTCTCTCGTTATAATATAATACCAATCGTTATACTTCCTATTAAAATTATTAAGATCTTAACTGCTAAAAATAAAATCTAAACGTCAATTATTCGCCAAGTTGTTATATATGGAAGTTAAACATGGACTCTACATCTGCGAAAAATAAATAAGCTGCTAATATTTAAAAGCAAGTGTCTTATAATAATATTTGGATCCCAAAGAAATGAATTGACAGGAGAGTGGAGAAGGCGCCGCAATGTTGAATTGGTGACTTCCTATGGTAATGAAAACATCGTCAGACATATGAAAGCTAACCGGATAAGATGGGCAGGTCTTGTGGTGAGATCAGAGGAAGAAAGAGTGCTAAAGGCAGTGTTTTTTGAGAGACCAAACGGTAGAAGATCAGTGAGCCGTCTCAGAAAAAGATGGAAGGATGATATTAAAGCTGATTTATCTAGGATTGGGATACAACAATGGGAGAGGAATCGCAAGATCTTAAAGATGGAGGGCTATAATGGATGAGGTGAAAACTTACCCCGAGTTGTAAAAGCAGTCAATAAGAAGAAGAAGAAAAAGGACAAAAATTTAGTAAACTAGAATATTAACTAACCCTAGTAACACACGACGTCCTATGGGCGTCCAATATACGTCAAGTTCTGGTCAGGTTACAATACTTTCGATTTAAACTTTTTATTAACATGTTAAGTACATAAATTAATCCAAATTATCACGTGGACGACCATTTCGATGATCCTTTGCAAAGCTTTTTTTTTCAATGAAACTGAACAAAGGTCTAAATATGGTTGTAACGAGAATTCTGGAGAACATTATCGAGATGTTTTTAATTTTTCTAATAAGTTATGAAACTGGACTTTGTCCTTTAATACTAGGTGAATTATTAAAAATTCATAAAGAAGTTCCTGATCTTTCTCATTTAAGTTCAGATGCTAGAACCCTTCTTGCTTCACCCAGAGAACAAATACTCTGATCCATATGATTCAAATTTCAAACATATTTTTATCTTCACAATAAAACCATGTTATAGAAATGTGTGTAAATTTTGATGGAATCTCACTAAAAAAGAGTTTTAGTAGTCAGTTTTCTCCTAGTTTGTATAATTTATTGATATATCCTAAAATTGTAAATTTAATAGGCATTTATCATGGTTATGAGAAATCAAAATTTGCAAATTAATGTTTGATTAGTAGCAAGTATCAGTAGTAAAAAAAAGCAATATAAAGCTTTTGAGGACACACATATAGCTCTCATTTTAAAAGGTTTGTAACTTGTAAACATAATCAATCTAAGGTACTTTTAAGAATTTACACTATCACTTAATTGGCCACATACAGCCAATAAAGCATCTCGTTAACTGTGTCTTGTATGTAATTTAGATGGTAAATTTTACCATTTCACAAATGTTCAGGTCTGGCTATGAGATTGCTTTAAGAACTACAGCTAGCTATATGAGATGAAGGTTTGTTGTTGGCTGTATATTTTATTTATACAATGTTATTTTTGTTTTTTAAGTATCAAAGTGTAATTACTGGTCATTTTGTCATTGGAAATAAATACTAATGGTTGGGTTGGTATTTTTCTAGTTCAGATGAGATTCAATAAATCTACAGCACTTGAAATTCATGTTTATTTTTACGCCTTTGAATGATGATTTATTGACAATAAGCAAAGTATAATAAACTAAATCTGAAATTAGTTTGTTCAATTTATTACATTATATTATAGTACATTAATTTTGTTTTCAGATGCTGTCTGGAAAAACTCCAAAACCAGCGTTGCCACGGAGAAAGACATTGAAACTTGATAATGAAATATCTGAGATCTAAAGTGAAGGCAGATAAAATTTAACTTGCATGTTGCATTAGCAAATATGATTAATTTTGTAATGATTAAATTGTGTGGTTGATGCACAGAAAGGAACAAACAATTTTTGAGACTTTTATTTATTAAAAATAGGTACCTAAAAATTTATCTACTGCTGAAATAAAACAGACAAAGTTCCATATTAAGTATTGATCTTTTTCATACTTATGATTTCAACTTTAAAACTCAACAATTGACTTGTCTGATTTTAATTGCCGACCACACACTTGTAAGGTAAATCAGAATGGGAATGGATAAGGAAAGTTGAATGGTTCTGTTTTTAGTGAGCCACAGTTTCAACGATTTTGCCAATTTCTTTAGCAGTATTCACAATCCTTCTTTCTCTTGTATAGACAAGTGTAGTTAAAGATCCCATATCAGTCACAACAATATTCAATCTTTAACTATTAACATTTGTGACATTCTAGCATGCTTACAGTGACTTTGTACCAATACCAATACCAATAAAGGTCTTGGTCCAGATGAAATATCGTAACTTGTTTTTAAGGAATTGTGCATTCTTCTTATGTAGGCCTCTATGGTTTATTTTTTATAAATTTTTGATTGAGGTTCACTTTTTAACACAATTTATTTATTGATTGTATCCATTGATTTATCCATTAACTCATTGATACCTAATTATCGTTCCATTATAATTCTTTCTCCTATTCCTAAAATTTTCGAGGCTTTACTGACTGATTTTTTGACAGTAAATCTGAAGAATCAGCTTCATACTGGTCAGTATGGTTTACTTATTGTCTAGCTGTTCAACTTATACTAATTTCCACTTATTATGTTATAATTGCATTAAAAAACATTTTTTATGTCGATTAGAGTTATACTGACTTGTCTACAAGCATCTACTGTTGTCGTAAATTGTGTATACCATATTCTTATTTTGGTATGATTAATTTCTTGAATCTGGATTCTCTTATCAAAAGTGTTAACTTATAATCTTTATTTTTAAACTTGTTTATAAAATAACCAATCTCCTGAATTGCTTCAGCTAGTTTGTTTTCATATTCCTCCCCATTCACTGTGTCAGAATTTATATTTCCATGTTTCTTACAGCAGAACTAATTATAGGTATGGTCTAAAACTTTTGTATCAATAGCTTTGGGTACTATTTGAAGTAATAAAATGCAAAATGAAACTTTTATAAATATGTACTTATTTATTCATCTATATTTTATTTTTATTTGTACTTTTGTGTATTTTTCTATAATGTTGCATTTTTGTATTATTTTGTTCCATCTGTTATTAATAAATAAATATATGTAATAATAAATGTTAGTTCCTTTAAACATTTATGTTTT
The DNA here is from genome assembly GCA_918026665.1 of Diabrotica balteata. Classification (NCBI taxonomy): domain Eukaryota; kingdom Metazoa; phylum Arthropoda; class Insecta; order Coleoptera; family Chrysomelidae; genus Diabrotica; species Diabrotica balteata. The sequence goes on from OU898276.1 coordinate 129,680,992, forward strand.
ATTACTCAAAATTGTTTTATATTTCCATAATGTTGCATTTTTGTATAATTTGGACAGTGAATTTGTCCCGTTTGTTAATAATAAATAAATATAAATAAATGTAACAATAAATGTAAGTTCCTTTAAACATTTACGTTTTATTTCCCAAAATGTATTCTTAATATGCACAGGATGTCAAGTAAATCCCCTGGACGTATTATGGACGTCCGATTAAGGTACAATTAACGTCCCGGTACGTCCAACTAACGTCCGCTCGGGACGTAAAATGGACGTCTATAGGACGTTCGGCGCAGCGAAATTCGGACCAATATAGGACGTAAACCGGACGTAAATAGGACAAAAGTGGAGGTTCGAGGGACTTCCTCCGTGAGGGACGTACTATGTGTTAAAATATATATCAACTCTACGTTAAAATCTTTATTAGAGAGTAGGTATATTATACAGACACTAATTATATAAAAAGAAGGAGATTTAGTTTTTTAGACAGATATAGGTTAAGTAGAATGTAGAACGTGGTAGAACACTGATAAAGGGATATTTCAACATTGAACATATAATTTAACCAATAAAGCTTGGAAGAACGGTAAATGGTGTATTATTAAATATAGAATTATAGACAACAAATCTAAAAGGTTATGAGCCCAGTAGCCCAGAAGTAATTATTGTCCAGGATGTGCAGAGCATCAGATATAGATAACAATATATATATATATATATATATATATATAATATATATAATATATATATATATATATATATATATATATATAGGTTATAAGATGTCACAAACCGGTAAAAATTATATTATAACACCTTTAAATGGTTCCAACTATCATAATTGGAAATTCAGGATGGAGCGGGAAATGGTGTACATTACAGAAAAAGAACCAGATTTTACCAAAACCGATGAAGTAAAACGTGATAAGAAAGCCATGTGTTTGATAGTACAATGTGTAAATGATAATCAGCTCGGAAGTTTAAGAACATGCGAAACAGCGAGAAAAATGTGGAATGTACTGAGAAGTAAATATGAAAAAGTTGGTCTTCCGGGACAGTTATATCTAAAAAAAATTAACGATTATGAAATTGAAAGAAGATGATGATTTACTTAAATTTATAGATGAATTTGAAGAATTAGTACGACAATTAAAGGCAGCTAAAGCAGAAGTAAAAGATGAAGATTTAATTTGTATGTTACTACTGAGTTTACCTAGCACATATGAAACTGTTGTGACAGTAATTGAAAATTTTAAAGAGGTAACTTATGAAACTGTAAAATCAAAACTATTAGCTGAAGCCAATAAACGCCAGATGAGCAATGCCAGTTCAAATATAAAAAGTAGAACTCCAACAGCTTTTGCAGTACAAGGTAGCTGTTTTAGATGTGGTCAAGCAGGACATTTCAAAAGGGACTGTAAAATGAAGAATTTAAGACAAGAAGTTTTCAAGCAATACAGAGGTGGCTTTCAAGGGAAGAACAACGTTAAAGGGCAAGTCGAAGGAAGTTCAAGACCTTACAGAGGAGGTTTTCAACCGAATAACCCTGGTAGAGGATTTAGAAATTTTAATAGATGTTATGGTAATTACAGAGGTAGATTTGAAGGTAGGGGTAGATATGTAAACAATAATGTTAATCATGCAGAGGTTACAAATGATAGGCAAGATAATGTATATACTTATGAAAAATATAGGAGTGTATGTTATATGGATGATAAAACTTTAGAAGAAACAGAAAATATTGTTGATATACATGATATAATATTTTATATTGACTCGGGGTGTACTGATCACATGGTTAATAAAAAACATTATTTTAAAGATTTAGTAATGCTTAAAGAACCTATAAAAATTGCAGTTGCAAAGGATGACAGTTATTTATTAGCCATGGGAGTTGGTAATAGTGAAGCCATGAGTATGGTGAATTACTGTAAAATCAGAAATCATATTAAAAATGTTTTTTTGTGCCTGATCTAAGAAAGAATTTGTTATCAGTTAAGAAATTGAAAGCTTCAAATATTAAAGTATTATTTGATAAAGGTATGGTATGGTTAAATTGTTGGATGTAAACAATGATATAATTAATATAGGAAAAAAAAATAATCTGTATGAAATATATTTTAAAGTAAATAAGCCAGAGAGTTTAAATGTTCAATTAATTAATAATGATTTTATGAAGTGGCATAAACGATATGGTCATATAGGTTTTTCAGGTTTAAAAGAAATTATAAGGTCCAAAATGGTTAAAGGCATAGAAAATGTAGAAGTTCAAGAGGTAGAGTTTTGTGAACCTTGCATAAAAGGTAAAATGTCTAGAATTCCTTTTAGCACTAGGAGAAAGAGTACTAGAATTTTAGAAATTATTCACACAGATATTTGTGGTCCTATAACTCCAGAATCAATTAGTGGTAATAAATAATTCATAACTTTTATAGATGATTTTTCTAATTTCACTGTAGTTTATTTCTTAAAAAAGAAAGCTGAAGTTTTTGAGTATTTTAAAGAATTTGTTAACATGGTTAAGTCAAAATTTAATAATAAAATTTATAAGTTGCGTTGTGGATAATGGGGGTGATTATATATCTAAGGATATAACTAGATTATGTAAAGATAAGGGAATCGTCTTAGACTACACTGTACCATATACGCCAGAACAAAATGGTAAGGCTGAAAGGAAAAACCGTAGCTTAGTTGAGAGGAGTAGAGCAATGTTAGAAGATGCAAATGTGTCCAAAGAATTTTGGGATGAAGCTATATTAACAGCAAATTATTTGATAAACAGAGGTATTACAGCAAATTTGAAAGGAGTTACGCCAGCACAAGAATGGTATGGCACCAAACCTGATGTAAGTAATTTAAGAATTTTTGGATATAAGGCATATAGTCTTATACCGAAACAAATTCGAGGAAAATTTGATTCTAAAACTGAAGACTGTATAATGATAGGACAGGATACAGATTGTGGAATACAGAAAAGCAAAAGATTATAATATCTAGAGATGTCAAATTTGATAAGAATACCAGTTATTTTAAAACAGAAATTGTTAACACTACAAGCAATGAATGTATTCCAGAAATAAATGAAGATGAAGAGGTGGAGGATAATTCAGGGAAGGAATATGAAATTGGAGAAGAAAAAGGTGATGACCAGGTAACAGGAAATATTACAAGTGAAAGGAAAAGAGTTGTAAAAATTCCAAGTAAATTTAATGATTATGAATTATATATGGCATTTAGTGCTATGAGTTTTATTAATAATGTTCTTGACAATTTTTCGGATTTAGAGAACAGGTTAGATGGAGGATATTGGTTAAATGCTGTTGATAGAGAACTGAACTCCATAAGAGAAAATAACACTTGGATACAAGTAAAAAACCTGAAAATTTCCAGATATTAGATACAAAATGGGTATTTACCTATAAGAATTTTGAGGAAAATGAATGTGAAAAATATAAGGCAAGATTGGTTGTTAGAGGTTTTGTACAAAATAATGAATTATATAATGTTTACTCACCAGATGCAAAGATGACTACCATCAAAATACTTTTGATTATAGGAAATCAATACAAATTTTTTTTCATAGATTAAATGTAAAAAGAGCCTTTTTGAATGGTAAGCTAGAGGATGATGTCTATATCTTTCCACCACAGGGTGTAAAATGCATGAATGATAATGTTTTTAAACTTGAAAAATCTCTTTATAGCTTAAAGCAATCCTCGAGATGCTGGAATAATGAGATTAATGATAACTTGTTAAAATTAGGTTTTAAACGCTCTGAAAATGATGTTTGTCTGTACACTTTGAAATTGGAAAACAAAATATTATACCTACTGATTTATGTTGATGATATTATATTGGCTGGTCCAAATTTTGAAGTGATAACAGAAATAAAAAGGGTATTAATGAAAAAATTTAAAATGAAAGATAAAGGTAAATTAAAATATTTTTTAGGACTTGAAATTTGTTATGATCGTGAAAGTGGTATTTTAGAGATAAATCAAAATAAATTTATTGACACTTTAATCGAACGATTTGGAATGAAAAACTGCAAAACATCATTATTACCTATAGATCCAAAATTAAAATTTGATTTCTATATTGATAGGAAAGTAACTGAGAAACCCTTTCGTGAATTAGTAGGATGCTTGGTGTATTTAGTTTTAGGTACTAGAGCTGACATTTGCTATGCAGTGAACTATTTTAGCCGTTATCAAGATAAAGCATCAGACATAGCTTGGACTTATATTAAAAGTTCCCAGGTACTTGAATGGTACAAAAGATATATTTCTGAAATTTAAACGTTGTGATAATTTTGAAACAAACTTTCTTTGTTATGTTGATGCTGACTGGACAGGAGATTGTTATGACAGAAAGTCAGTCACAGGTTTTTTATTCAAGATCTTTGATTGTACTTTTATGTAGGTAGGTACTAAAAAGCAAAACTGTGTTTCTATGGTGTAAAAAATTGTTGAATGATTTTGAAGAATGAAGATAATCAGAGTTGTATTGCTTTAATCAGAAATCCTTTAAATAATAAAAGAGTCAAACATATAGATTTGAAATTTAAGTTTATAATTGAGCAGTTACAAAATGGGTTTCTTTATTTGTGTTGTATTGAATCCTGTAACAATCAGGCAGACATTTTAACAAAAGGTCTACCTACGAGTGCATTTTTGAAACATTGTAATTTGTTAGGATTAGTTTAAGTTTTCGTTCATATTGTTGTGAGGATTTTAACGAGAAGGGGTGTTAAAATATATATCAACTCTACGTTAAAATCTTTATTAGAGAGGAGGTATATTATACAGACACTAATTATATAAAAAGAAGAAGATTTAGTTTTTTAGACAGATATAGATTAAGTAGAATGTAGAACGTGGTAGAACACTGGTAGGGGAATATTTCAACATTGTACATTTAATTTAACGAATAAAGCTTGGAAAAACGGTAAATGGTGTATTATTAAATATAGAATTATAGACAACAAATCTAAAACTATGGACCTCCACTGGACGTACGTGTGCTATTAGGGAAGAATCTACATATATATACTACATATTTTTGGTGGGACCTGGCTCCTCTGATCCCTAAGGAAGTTCCGCCATTGCTATTGGTGTGCTAGTCAACTAATGTTTGCTTAAATGAGGTAGGCTTTCTTTTCTATACAAAACCACCCATTACTTAATAACATTTTCTATATTTTTCGATAACATTATCTCCGAATATTAATCATTTATAAAATAGTAGGTACAAATAATATCTAGTACAAAAAAAACATAAAATCACTCGAGATCGACAGACACTGATATAAATACCATTTTGAAAACTTTTTACTGATATAATTACAAATGCTGCAAAAATACAATAGGGAAAACTAAATACAGGCCCCTATCAATATAAAATGAAGAATGTCAAGCAGAAATCAAACAATATAAGATATACGATTATTTTGTATGTACAAGATGAGACAAGTTTATTATCTTGTATAAATATCTGATGCCTTTGTTTCATATTAAAAAAAAAACCTAATAATTATGAATCATGGTACAATGAATACATGTATTGATTGTAGGTACCATGGTTACGAATGTCTTCCTCACTTCTTATAATATTATATCCATTTTTAAGCGCTAAATTCCAGAGGGGAAAATTCTTGATAAGTTTTTTCTCTCCCTGACTATTTAAAAAATTAATATTATAATATTTAAATATATATGAAATTGTTGGTTCTGTTACAAATAAACAGAAAATTCTTTTGTTTATAAATATTAAATTTCGTCGTCTGTGTGCCATCTGTTAAGCAAATGCAGAAGATAGCAAAAAAATATACTTACCTTCAGCTGATATAATATAGATGGCAGTAGCGGCTATTATTTAATCAGTTTTTTAATAAAAAATGTAATATAAAATAATTAAATACTTTGGGTACATTTAGACAGGGCGAAAAGCTCGGGTTCGTTCGGAAAAATATACTCATGAGATTTTTTTACGTAATCACTTTTATGTGATATCCCAAAATAAGGTCCAAATGGTCGTCCAGGCGAAAAGTTGTTCAATTTTTTTTAATAAATTGTAAACATTCCAGCTTTTTGATCTACTGGTTCTACTTTTAAAACCCGGGAAACCCCCTGATTCACCGACCTCTTATCGGCCAATATGCCTTCTGGACTGCCTTGGTAAGTTCTATGAAAGACTTATCAAGAAGAGACTGGAAGGTATGTTGGAAGATGAGAGAGTCTTATCCAACCAACAATACGGATTTAGGAAAGGCAGATCGACAATCGACGCCGCGACCTGGATAAGGAACGCGGCCAAATCAAGTAAGAAAAGATGGGTGGTTCTTGTTCTGTTGGACATAAAAAATGCCTTTAATTCAGCAAACTGGGGCCTCATAGTAGACAGAATAGTCGAAAGCGGGGCTCCGGAATATATGTCCAATATAATAAAGGACTACCTTTCTTAACGATCCGTATGCATATCCAAGAAGAAAAAGAAAAAAATGACCGCTGGAGTACCCCAGGGGTCAGTCCTGGGACCCTTACTCTGGAACATGTTATACAATGGGGTACTAGAAATTCACAAGCAGAGACAAGGAGTCAAAGCGATAGCATACGCAGACGATCTAGCCCTACTGGTTGAGGATGATATGAATTGGGGCATAACAGAAAAGGTAAATAAAGCAATAAACACGACCGCGGCGTGGATCGAGAAAAACGACTTAAAATTAGCAGTAGACAAGACAGAGATAATAATTCTAAGAGGACCAAGGAAAAGGGAGAACTTAGTGTTCAAATGTCAAGGCTCCGAAATAAGACCCCAAAGGACAGTGAAATATCTCGGTATTACTTTCGATGACCGACTTACCTTTGGGCAGCACATACAAGAAGCATGTCGAAAGGCGGAAGGGAGGACCTCAGCATTGAACAAATTAATGCCAAACGTAGGGGGGCCTGGATCTCAGAAGAGATCAGTTATGCTACAATCAATATTATCGATCATTTTATACGGGGCCCCCGTGTGGCATGAGGTCCTCCAGATGAAGAAATATAAGGACATGCTCTCTAGGGCTCAAAGGAAACCTCTGATCAGGGTGTGCAGCGCGTACAGAACTGTATCTACCATTGCCTTACAGGTGGTGGCTGGTTCTGTACCCGTGCACATCCTGGCCAGGGAGAGAGCTCGAATGTATCCGAGGGGCAACGGGGCGGTTGGTTCAGGGCCACAAGAAAGAGACAGAAGCTTGGAGATGTGGCAGAGGGAATGGGCAGCCGAAGTCGAAAAGGCAGCCTGGACGAGGTCCCTGGTCCCGGATGTAGTGAGGTGGTATAGGTGTCAACATCGGCGCGTCAACTACTACTTCACGCAGTTTATGACGGGACACGGATCGTTTCGGAAATACACCCATAGAATTGGAAAATCCGGAGACGATCTGTGTCCTGAGTGTGGAGTGGTGGATGATGCGCGGCATGTTGTGTTCGACTGCCCTGCATACCACATAGGGCGAAACGAATTGCAACGGAGCCTGGGATTTCCACTAGGCGAGCCTCACGAGCTGATCGATAAAGCCATCGACAGCAAGCACGATTTCGAACTGATCATTGCTTTTGTCACAAAAACCATAAAGCACAAGGAAGAGAAAGAGAGGCGGCTGCAGGTGGACTGACCGCTATATTTATTTATCGTTGTATTTATTTTATTGTATTTTATTTATTCAAGTTACTTTCGTTTTTTACTATAATTTTATCAATACCAATTTTAGCTATTTTTATTTTATTTTACCCACGCTATTTTTAACTTATTTCCTTTTATCTACTTTATTTACTAATTTATTTATTTTATTTAATGGTAAGGGCCGTGGGACATGGGACGGGAAAAGACTCTTTACATCTAATCCCGTCGGATGTCCAGATACCCCAAAAATTAGTGAATGAAGGTATGAATGCGGAACTGAATTGATGGAAGTACGAATGAATGGTGTTACTGTTAATTGCCAACTGGTTCTACTCGTTAGTTCCAATGTGGAAGGGGGGGCAACCAGGCTGTCTCGCCGGCATAATGATTGAGCGGGACGGTAGCTTCACCAGCCAGTCTCGCCCGAGCCTTATGCGGGGGAGGGAGGCCGGGAGGCCGTCAAATCCATGTAATGCACGCGAAAAGTGCCAGAGGGAAGTTAAGAGTAAGGCTGACGGGCCAGATATGCTTGCTAAGAGCGGTTCCGGGCCCGTTGGTCGGAGGAAGAGGGGGTGGTTTAGTCGGTAGGCGGTCCCGTCACGCGGTGAAGCGTGAGAGATTGAATCCGACACACCTGGGTAAAGGGCTGACACCCGATCCCAGACGGTCTTTTGAAGATTCCACCTCCCAAAAAAAAAAAAAAAAAAAAAGCTTTTTGATCCGAACGATTTAGACCATTTTGAACAAAATAGGCAGGTAATTTTTTTTGTAAACTTAATCGTTTTCGAGGTATAAGTAATTTAAAACTGAGAACAATTAAAAATTGAAAAAAAAAACCCAAAATTACGATTTTCAAAACTCAAAAACACAACTAAACAATATTCTTTTTTAATTCATAAACGACCTAAATTCAAATTCAAACCTTGTTCTATTATTTCCCGATAAAAATTTTAGGGTTATTTAATCATAAAACATTTTCTTAATCTTTAATTAAGCTCTTATGGCAGAACTGGGGCTTGGGCTACGGCGTGCACATCGAGCAAAAAGACAATAGAGGGAATGTAAAGGTACTGGGGGCAAACATATTGTTAGACAGGAAGTGCGATCTTTAGAGGCCACATTAAACAAGGAAAGAGAGTCTCTCTCCTTGTTTGACATCAAATTTAGTTGGGTTATGTTATTGTTTGTCCCAAATGTCACATGAAATCTTATTTATATTGAGACTACTACGAAACATTCTGCGAAATATTATATAGCTACTGTTGATAAGTGTCGGAAAATTTAAATTTGGCGCATTCGCATTTCCGGATATGTCCGCCATCAGAGGCCACTTTTTTGGTCTCCTTTTCATAAGGATTAGATTCCCTCTTTTGTCTTATTGCTCGATGGGCGTGCATAAGAGAGAGAAACCTGATCTATGGCACAAATTTTTGCTGACTTGAATTCTTATTGTACAAATGAGCGCCCGTCCTGCCATGCATGCTTCGTTAAATTCATTTTTTTTAGGTTTCTTAGTTGATTATGAACACAAAAGGTCTGTTGTAAATTTTTTCTAAAGTTGATCATTTTCCAGTTATCAATAATTTAAAACTGAAAAAAAAACGCAAAACTACGATTTTCAAGATTGAAAACAGCATTGAAATCATCAAATGCCTAAATTTAAGTTCAAGCCTTCTTCTATTATCTCCGGATAACAATACTGAGCTTATTTTATTCTTAAACATTGTTTTTAATTGTTAATGGAAGACACGAAAAATGACGATTTTCAAGGCTCAAAAATACATGTAAAAAAATATTATTTTTGAAATCTTCAAGTCATAACTTCTTCTTAAAAAAATATTCAAGGATCGCACACGTTAGGGCGGGCGCTCTTTTGTACCGGGCAGTCCAATAAGCCGATCTCTCGACTATATATCAGAAACTATAACTGGGTTAACCGCTAGGGGGCGTAACCGGTGAAGAAAATAATATAATAATGATATAATAAAAATAGTATAATGGAACTCGAATAAATTCGTAACAACACGGCGCAAACCGCGTGTTGATAGCTTTTGCCGAACTCGAGATACCTAAGAATAAAAACGCATAAACATAAGTAAGTATAGTATTGACTCACCCATTCTAATAACTTAAAATTAAATATGTGAAAGATCATACAAATACCTCGATCATTGATAGCGTGTTGATAGCTTTTGCCGAACTCGAGATACCTAAGAATAAAAACGCATAAACATAAGTAAGTATAGTATTGACTCACCCATTCTAATAACTTAAAATTAAATATGTGAAAGATCATACAAATACCTCGATCATTAAATCCATCGTTGTCCACACAAAGATGTAATCTTTCGCGCGTAGACATAACAGCTGCTTCAATCTCAGCTGTTGATATACTATGTAATGCGTTTATAATGCGCTGTTTCATGTCGTCTCGCGTGGTTGGTCGAGTTTGGTACACTTCAAGTCCTTCAATCTTCCCCACAGATAAAATTCTAGATATGTTAAGTCTGAAGATCTAGCTGGCCATGAAAATATACCTCCCCCTCCAATCCATTTATTTGGATAACTTGCATACAAATAATCTCGAACTCGTCTGCAAAAGTGCACAAGACACCCTTCTTCTTCATGTACTGTATCCTTTCAGAATGTTGGTTACGATCATAGCTATCTTAATTTTATTCACTGCCACCCTAAATAGCATGCTTGTATCAACACCATACCAATCTCGCAAGTTCTTCAGCCATGAGGTTCTTTTTCGCCCTGGACTGCGTTTGTCTGCTATTTTTCCTTGCATGATATTTTGTAGCAAACTATATTTGGTACCTCTCATTACATGTCCGAAATATTCGAGCTTTCTCTGCTTGATACTTTTTATGATCTCAGTAGTATTGCTGAGACGTTCTAGTATTGTGGAGTTTCGAATCTTCACCACTTGGGAAACTTTTAAACTTTTAAAACCCATTCACGTTGAACATCCGTCATGTTGTAATTTCATATCTCTTCTTGTTTATAAGGAAATATCTTCCAATAAAACAAGCAACTGATTTTACAGAAAATCTAAATATGTTTCGCCATTTAAAGTTCTATCAAAGAAATATGAACCTACAATTTTTTCATCAACTATACGACACCAAACATTAAGACTCTATCTACCTTGAACCTGCACCTCATGTATCCAGTGCGGATTTTCTTCAGCCCAATAATGCACATTATGCAGATTAACACCATCCGCACTATTAAACGTAGCCTCGCCTGTAAACAAAATCTTTGACATGATATGCGGTTGTTCTTCTAGCAGACCTAACATCCAATTGCACTAATCCAGCCTTGCATCAAAATCTCTCTCACGTAAAGCTTGGTGGAGAACTACATGATAAGGATGCAGTCTAAAATACAGAACAACCAATATTTGTGAAAAAGAAACCACTATATTTACTACAACTTAAAAAATCTTGAAAAATTCACAACTGTTTCGCAGGATAAATCATGCATAAGTATTTTTAAGAAACGGATAAAAAAATAAAACCGCCGTGTTGCCGTTTTTATCGGAATATTAAAATAACAGTTGAATCTACAGTTTAAAGGGAATTCTAAGTTTCTGACCTAAACGTTCACTTCATAATAGTACAGTAGTTTACAACATTATACATATTTTATATAGGTATAGGTACAAGAATTTAATAAGAACATTTTTTTTTTTTTTTAGAAAGGTTAGAACAAGCTTATCACTGTTTATATTAGCTGAAATAAACTTGTTTCTTTTAAAAATCTAAGAACACTGTCAAAACGGTTTGGAACACTGAGAATGTCTTTTAGATTTCCTTTTAGGCTGTGCTTGTTTCTGGAAGAGTCATACTGGCAGCAGTCCACTATCACGTGTTTGATGGAAAGGACGTTATTACAGTAGTGGCATACTGGAGGGTTTTCTGATGCCATAAGGTATCCATGGGTAAGACGTGTATGCCCTATTCGTAGTCGGTGAATAACTGATTTTTCTTTCCTGTTCATAGAGAAGATATTGACGCGAGATAAGTTGGGCTGAACTTCATGGAGCTTAGTTTTTGTTTTACTCCACAGGTCCGCCCATGAGCTGAGGATTTTTTGTTTTATCAATATTTTAAGATCCGTATGGATTTGGACCTCTTGGAAGGCTATGTTAGAAGAACATGCTGCTTTAGCGGCTTGGTCTGCTTTTTCGTTTCCCAATATACCAACATGAGATGGAGTCCAGATCATTATGACTTTTATGTTAGCAGAATATAGTTGGTTACAGATAGTGTGGATTTCCTGGACTAGTGGGTTTTTCGAGAAAATGCATCTTTTGAATAAATCGAGGAAAGAGAATCAGTGCAAATGGCGTTTTTTATGCTTTCATTTGAAGTAGGATGGATTGAAGTCTTTAATGCTTGGAGTATTTCATATAATTCTGCGGTATAGATACTACAACTTTTAGGCAATCGCACAGAGCTTATTGTCGTCGTCAGTGTGGACACAGCGGAGCCACAACAGTCTTCATTCTTGGACGCATCGGTGTATAAAATTTCATCAAATTGTGTTAAGTTAAGGATGTTTTGGAAGGATTTTCTAAGGATTAAGTTTGGGGTTTCTGTTTTGTCGAATCTGCATAAATCTGTATTGAATATTGGAAGATTGTGCATCCATGGAGCTGTCTCCAGGGAGCATATAAATAGAAGTAGTATTGGAGAGGTTGATGGAATCTAATAAAGGAGATAATATTTGTGGTAATGTGAGAGACTGATTGGAAGCGTTTACTGGGGGAGGTTCTATGGGATTGATTAGATTTATTACCGGGTTACTTGGGTTTGCTGATATTCTTACAAAGTATGAAAGTAGAAGCTACTGCCTTCTTAGATGGAGTGGTGGCCCTGAAGATTCAACGCACAGACTTTCAGCGGGGCTTGATTTGAAAACACCGAGGCATAGTCGTAGGGATGTATTTTGAATCGTGTTTAGACACTTTAGTAGGGAACTACTAGATGTCATATAAAGAATACTGCCATAATCTAGCTTAGAGCGAATTAACGCCCTATATATTTTAAGAAGAGATTCTTCGTCAGCTCCCCAAGAGAAGCTAGCAAGAGATTTAAGTAAATTGATTCTTTGGGTACAGTTTCCTTTAAGTTTCTGTATATGCTGTCTCCAGATAAGCTTTTTATCAAAGGTGATACCAAGAAGTGTCAAATAATTAACTGTTTGTAAACGAAGTCCGTTTAGAGTTATAGAAGGTGGATTAGGTCTATGCTTTTTGGTAAAGTGAATTACTTTGGATTTAGGAGCTGAAAACACAAATCCAGCACGCGTAGACCAGGTGTCTATTTTGTTTATTGTGTTTTGTAGCAAAGTGCTTGTGGTAGCTGTGACTCTGCCTCGGCAGTATAATATAATATCATCAGCATATATCGAGTACCTGACTGGTGGTTCTATATATGAGGAAAAGTCATTCATGCTAAGTAAAAATAAGGTAGTGCTTAAGACTGAGCCCTGAGGCAAACCGTTGTCCAAAGCGTGTGGTTTTGATATTTTTACATTTGTTAATACTCTAAAATATCGACTTGTTAAAAATTTTTTTAAAAATAAATAAATGTTACCAGTTAAATTATATTCCGTTAATTTTCTTAGAATTAGAGGTCTTTGTACAGTGTCGAAAGCACTTTGGATATCTAAAGTTACTGCTATGACTTCGCTTCTATTCGAAAAAGCATTAACAATGTCAGTATGTAATGTGACCAGGTTATCCATTGTACTTCGATTTGATCTGAAACCTGTTTGGAATGGGTCAAGAATATTATTTCTTTCTAGATACCATAGTAAGCATTTATTGACCTTCTTTGCTAACAGTTTACATAGTGAACAAGTGAGAGAAATTGGTCTATATGATTTTAGAAGATTTGGAGATGAGTCATTCTTTTTAATAGGAATTGTAGTTGCTTGTCGCCATAACGTTGGGAACTGGTTTTGAGACCAGATCTTATTATACAACTCTAGGAGTTTGAGATGTGTGTCTGGATGGAGATTTTTTTAAAATATTGATGGGATATCGTCAGGACCGGCTGCTGAGTTTTTTAATGAAGATATGGCTTCGTTTAATTCTAGGAGATTAAAAGGAAGATTCATAGAGCTGGTGTTAGAAAATATTTTGGGGCTGGAAATGTTGGTATCTGAGTTATTGGAAAGATTCGGAATATTTGACTTATCTGAAAAGTGAGAGGCAAAGATATCTGCAATATGTTGATCATCGGTAACTGTATGATCCTGCAGGGAGATGTATATTGGATATATGGGATATTTTGCTGGAAGTATTATGACCTTTCATACGTCTTATCTTTGACCACATTTGCGCGGGAGAAGTATCTTTTGTGATTGAACTAACGTATTGATTCCATGAGGCTTTCTTACTTTCTTTTAAAATACGCCTAGAATTGGCCCTAAGTTTTTTAACATTTATTAAATCCGTGGTGGTACGGGTCTTCCGGAATTTATTTAATGCTTTTTTGCATTGTTTGACAGCTATTTTGCACGACTCATTCCACCACGGAACAGGTTTCTTGGAAGGATCAATCGCGCATTTACCAATACATTCCTCAGCAGATTTGGTTAAACAGTTATTTAATAGTTTTACATCTGTATCTATATCATTGTTAAAAAGTAATTCATCGGTTTTTCCCTTAACAGTGGTTCTGAAAAGATCCCAGTTTGCTTGAGTGATTTTCCATTTTGTTATAATTCTTGAGGGCATTTTTGACTGGTCAGAGATGAGGATAGGTAAATGACTACTATCATAGAGACTGTTTAATGTGTACCATGAAAGTAAAGGAAATATTTCGGGATTACAGAAAGATAAATCTATGGAAGAGAAACTACCCGATTGGATGTGAAAGTATGTACTACTTCTTGAATTTAGTAAGTTTATATTTACGTTATTTAGAAAATTTTCGATTGTTTTACCTCTTCCAAATGTGTTTTCGGATCCCCACATAGTATTATGGGCATTAAAGTCACCTACTAAGATAAAAGGTGTAGGAAGCTGAGAAGTTAAATCTTCAAGATCGGAACTTATTAAACAGTAGTTTGGAGGGATGTATATGCAACAAATTGTAATTTTGTAGGGACACCAAGCTGTAACGGCTATGGCTTCGAGGTTTGTGTTTAGCGGAAATTCTTTATGGAAAATATCAGTGGAAACAAAAATTGATGCTCCGCCACTGGCATGAAGTTGGGTAGTTCGAATATAGTGGTAACCTGTAAAATTTTTAAGTTGTCCGGAATATTTATCAGTAAAGTTTGTTTCTTGTAGGCATAGAAAGTCAGGAGAAGACTCAGATATGAGCTGTTCAAGGCGTGGACGACGGGGATAAAATCCGTCACAATTCCATTGTATCAGTGTGAAGGTTGAAATTAATATGTAGAGTGTTTGGATGTTTGCGAGGTTTGTGAACTATCAGACAGGTATTCTTTATCACAAGCATCCTGGGAATTATCAAGACTGTTTATACTTTCAGAATCATCTGTTGCAGAATGTATTTTAGTTTTAATTTTTTTAATTAAGCGTGTAATTCTGATTTTTGTTGACCTATCTTTAAAATTAGGGTTTATTGATTGCAAAGTTAGAATGAGTGATTTAATATCTGTTGTGAATTTAAATGCTTCTGAGACAGGGTCACAGCTGCCGTAAGCGTTCTCGATAAAGGCAATTATATTATCAGGAGGAACTGCAAAAGCTTCTGGGTTTTGTTTATAGGCTTCGTGTATTGCTTGCTTGGAGTCAGTGGATAGACTGGGGTCGAGAGAAGAACTACGTTTTCGTTTCTTTTTTTGTATTGGAGGTGCTAGAGGAACTAGGAACTGTTTGTTTGGGAGGAAACATAGTTTGTTCTGTTGCAGGGTTTTCCCCAGATTGAAGGTTCTTATCGCTTATAGATGATACAGATGAGCGTGGCCTTTTCTGTGAAAGATGAAAACTTAAACATAGTTTATCTGACTTTTCAGATATTGTATCATTTTCGCAATTCTCTGGGGAAGAAGACAAATAAAATAGATTTGTTTGGGAGGGAGATGATTCAGAATGGGATGGAAATTGTGTATTCTGTTGCTGTGACGTTGATTCGGTGGGGGGATTTGGGAGGACATGGGAAACAGTAGGATTTTCAGATGATAAGTTGTCAGATGAAGTATTGGGACAATTAGAAGCTACATGTCCTGATTGTTTGCATAAGAAACATTCCATTTTGTCCGTAGACAGAAAAATTCTATTATCATTGCCTTTAAAAGGAATTAACAAGGAGGTGTGAAGCTTAAAATTATCAGAGGGAGGAAAAATATATACTTGACGGCGAAAACTAAGTATGTGGGAGTATTCATCACCTGGAATGCCCGCTTTAAGAAAGGACACGGGCAAGGCTATTTGGAAACCAAGACTTTTCACTGCATTTTCGGCCAGTTCATGGGGAATGTAAGGAGAGATGTTCGAAATTAATATTCTTTTTGTTGGGGAGACGACGAAGTTTACGAATACTTAAAGTAAGGCGTCCGATTTGAACGGTTGGATGGGATTTCAGCAGTTGATCAACGAGATTTGAGTTCACTAGATATATGCAGATCCTATTGTTAGATATTCTGGATGCAAAGGAAATATTTTTTGGTCCGATGATGTCACCAATGGCTTTAACGTAGTCTAGAAGTTCAAGGTTTTCTTCTGCGCGAAGAACTAGCCTGTTCTTTTTTTGGGAAAGATGGTTTTGGTGTAGATTTTGCAGCGGGTACGTATGAAAGAGATGTAGTTACTAGAATGTTGTTTGTAGCAGTTTGACGGGTCATTGTTAAGGTAGAAACTGTACGAGTATTGTTTATATTTGTACTGTCCATGTAAATACAGACAGTAACCTCGTTTTATTTCTCTTCTTTAACTAATTTTGCTATCCAAATTTGTATTAAAATCCATTGAATTGGATGGCCAGCAAGAACCAGCAAGAACCATGCACTTTGTATAAATTAAATATAATTTATATGATTTAATAATATAACAAAAGCAATACGTACAAAGCTTGTCCAGAAATCACTTTTCGAAATTACACTATTAAATCTAAATTAAACACTAATTACTACCGATAAGGCAAACTGGATTTTAATTGTACTTGGCACACGTCTTACTCGTTCGAGTGCTAGAGCAGGAAATAA
This sequence comes from Diabrotica balteata, assembly GCA_918026665.1. Lineage (NCBI taxonomy): Eukaryota > Metazoa > Arthropoda > Insecta > Coleoptera > Chrysomelidae > Diabrotica > Diabrotica balteata. The sequence continues at coordinate 129,697,855 of OU898276.1, forward strand.
GAGTGATGTTTTAAAATCCTTATAACAGTAGTTTTAGGTATGTTTAATCCTATAGAGATTTGTTGACTAGCTATCTGTGGATTCTGTTGAATTAAAGCAAAAACATTGATTGAATTATCTTCGGTGATACCTCTTATACGTCGTTTAAAACAAGGACGATGAAAACTACCAGTTTTTCTTAATCTTCTTACCTTTCTTTCAAATAATTCTTTGACATAATGTCTCCCCTCAGGATATCTTACAGAATATATACGTGGGGCAATAGCAGCATTTTAGTGACATTCGAAATAAACTCCAATCATATCATACAATTATGCATTTGATATACTAATATTACCAATAATAATATCTATTGAAAAAGTGCAATCTTTAATTCGAATTATAATATAACAACACTTCTTAACAATGTTTTGACTGCTGTCAATAAATAAACAATATGAACTCCTCGTCAAATTCATTGTCGTAGCCTACTATGTTTATGCGTTTTTATTCATATTTCGAGTTTGACAAAAGCTATAAACATGCGGTTTGCGCCATTTTGTTACGCATGTAATCCAGTTCCATTATAATTTACAATAAATAGTTGTTTGTATTAAACATTGTAAAGAAAAACAAATTTTAATTTTTTCTATTCGAAAGTACCCTCTACCTATGAAAATTAAAACTTAATGCAATTATTTTATAGTAGATTAATTCATTTACTCTCGTTCTAATCACACTAATTTCGTTAAAATCGGTTTATTCAAACTTCAAACCAAAGTAATAGGTATTTATCCACAAATACTTTCCCACTCTCCCCCACTTTTTATTTGAAAAAATAAAAAAAGTACTTGAACTACTTTGTGCAGAATTTAGCCTCTTTCTAGTTTACTTATTTAACACTTCTTATAATTGGACATATTTCCCAAAAAAACTGGTTTTCGAAGTTTTCTTTACTGGTTACGCCCCCTAGCGGTTAACCCAGAAACTTAAAAGTTATTTCCAGCGATTTCTCTTGGCCACTTTTACTAAGGAATTTTTTCTCGCAAAGTTATAACACGAATAGTTTCTGATATATAGCCGAGAGATGGGTTTATTTGACCACCCGGTACAACGAGAATTCAAACCAGCAAAAAATTGTGTCATAGATCTTGTTTCTCTCTCTTATACACGCAGCGTCCATCCTGTCATAGGCGCTTCCATTAACGATAAAAAAAATTGTTTTAATATTAAATCACAGTGGCGCACCCGAGGGGGTTTTGGGGGGGTTACCCCCCCATTACCCTATTCCGACACTGTTACTCACAAATTTTAGGGACTTAAAATGGTGGAGGTGACAAAAAAAAATTTCGGTGCCCAACCAAACCCCCCAGAGGAAAATTCTCGGTGCGCTACTGTTAAATTAACCCTAAAATACTTTAAGGGAAGTGATAGAACAAGGTTTAAACGTGAATTTAGGTACATGATGAATTCAAAAATAATATTTTTTACTAATGTTTTGAGCCTTGAAAATTGTTATTTTACGCTTTTTCCTTTGAGACCTATTTTGTTCAAAATGATCCAAACAATTAAAAATAATAGGTAAAGAAATAATAAATAAGACTTACTCACAATTAATTTAATTTAACTATCAGACGACCGGTTTCGCTTTCTACAATATGCAAAGCATCCTCAGGTCTCGATACAAAGTTAAACAAATGATGCCGGTACTCTATTAATAGATGGATGGTAGAACATGGTTGAAACTACTTTATATTGTTGAATAGAGAACTCAATTCTATCACTGCAGTTGTTTGACAGTAAACGGGGAGTTCTTGAGGATATAGATTTGATCCAATGAATTAGAGATATGTGTGAGATTGTTTGTTAAATGTAAGTGATGTAATATACTATTGTGTTATTAAAGGCTATTTATACTTATTCCAGAGATATATTTTTGAAATGTGTGTTATTTATTGAGTAATTGTTTTTTTGAAGGTGACCGTTTTATCACAATGAATAGGTGTAGATGTAAAGATTGTGTGGGTGTGCAATTATTTTCACAACTTGTGGTTATCAAATTACTTTGATAAAGTTTTATTGGCAATGAGTTAATTATTGGAATAGTCAGGTAAATAAAATGTTAAAATACAGACAATTAAGGATAATTTAAACACACTAAAACAGAAAACACTTAGAAGGGACGAAACAAACATTGAATTTAAAAGGGGGGAAGGACTTTATTGCACTACATCATAGTCTTGGGCACAATGTGAAAACAACAAAAATGAACTTCTCCGTACGGACCCATTTTTAGACTTTTTAACTCATTAAAAAAAAGGTCCTAAACAAATTTTCTTCTATTGTTTCCCAGTTACAGAGTTGATGTGTCATATATAGAATACCGTCTTGAATTAAGTTGGTAATATTTTTGTTTCTTAAAACAATCTTTGATTATTTGTTCACAAATACACATTAACACTTTGGCCGCCACGCCAAACTAGGAGGGTTCCGTTGGGCCACGACTTTTTTTTAAACTATCTCTAAATTACTTAATTATTAACATAGTAAACAACATTTTTGACAAACAATATTAGTGCGAATGAAATCGTAGGCTTCCACGGCCAGAGTCAGAATTATAGTTTATTCGTCTTCCGGGTTTGGACCGTGTCATTTGTAAGTGACCCAAAAGTGGGTTCATCTCGACGTTTCGTTACAATTGTATGTAGCTTCTTCAGGAGAACAAAGAAAAACAAATCAAAAGACAGGAAGATGGGTAGTTAGCAACGGTAACTCAGTTACTCAACGCAACCAGAGGCGAATACTAACTACCAAGATGGGCATTTGGTCACAGTAACTCAACTACTTAACGTAGCCAGAGGTGAAAACCAAATGCCAGAACAGGGATTCACGTCCAACAGCTCAGAACACTAACGCGTCGAGAGGCGGGGAGTGAATCCGACGATTACTCCGCTACCGCTCTATTTATAGTCGCGGTGACCTGTCGTGTCGGGACGTATCGGCACACTCCGTGGCGCGAACGTCAAGAAGCGCGCGTTGGCCAATCATGTGGCTGCATCGTGGTAGCGGGACCGGACGGCGGCTCTACACTGAGATTCCAGATGGGAGACAAGTAGTATCCTTCCCCTCGATTGATATTATGTGGATTTTTTCGGATCTCTAGAGATTCGCGGATTTTCCTGGAATAAAAGAAGGGGCTCTTAGAAATAATATGGGTTTTTTCGAACAATATGGAATGACCTGTTTCTTGGCAGTGTTCTGCAACGGCAGAATGGGAGAAAAGACCTGATCGAATGCATCTTTGATGCTCTTGAATCCGAGTTTTGACGGAACGACCAGTTTCGCCAATATACACATGTCCACATGAACAAGGAATAGAATAGACACCACAGGAAGATAGGGGCGGTAATGGGTCCTTAGGAGAGGGTAGATATTGTGAGATTTTCTTGGGTAGTCGAAAAGTAGTCCTGATACCTTCTTTGCGAAGAATTTTGCCAATCCTATCAGTGACACTTCGAATATACGGAAAAAAAGCCACAGGAGTATTACCCGAAGATTCTGAATTTGTCGTCCTAGGGTGTAAAGGGGGATGTAGATATCGGTGTGTAATATTTTGAATTGTGGACTTGGAGTAACCGTTGGCGACAAGGGTTTTTTGCAGATTGCCAAGTTCTTCTCTAAGGTTGTCAGGTTCAGAAATCGAAATGGCCCGATGGATGAGAGAGTTAATCACAGAATTCTTTTGGGCAGGATGGTGGTGTGATGAAGCATGTAGGTAACGATTCGTGTGAGTCTTTTTTCTATAAACAGAGTGACCCAATCGGCCATTGGGCTTGGAGGTGACTAACACATCGAAAAAGGGAAAGGACCGATTATTTTCTACTTCCATTGTGAATTTTATACTCGGATGTTGTGGGTTAAGATGATCTAGGAAGGGAGAAAGAGTATGTTGACCATGGAGCCAGATGATAAATGTATCATCAACGTAGCGGAACCAGACTTTTGGTTTTAAGGGGTAAGATTCTAGGGCCAAAGATTCAAAGGCTTCCATGAAAATGTCAGCAATGACAGGGGAAAGGGGAGAACCCATTGGTGTTCCAGATATTTGTTTGTAGAAATTGCCTCTAAAAGACTACTACTTGTCTCCCATCTGGAATCTCAGTCGTGTGTCTGTGTGACGATACGTCCCGACACGACAGATCACCGCGACTATAAATAGAGCGGTAGCGGAGTAATTGTCGGATTCACTCCCCGCATCTCGACGCGTTAGTGTTCTGAGCTGTTGGACGTGAATCCTTGTCCTGGCATTTGGTTTTCACCTCTGGCTACGTTAAGTAGTTGAGTTACTGTGACCAAATGCCCATCTTGGTAGTTAGTATTCGCCTCTAATTGCGTTGAGTAACTGAGTTACCGTTGCTAACTACCCATCTTCCTGTCTATTGATTTCTTTTTCTTTGTTCTCCTGAAGAAGCTACATACAATTGTAGCGAAACGTCGAGATGAACCCACTTTTGGGTCACTCACAAATGACACGGTCCAAACCCGGAAGACGAATTAACTATAATATTAGTGCGCATGTGTGTTTGGTGTGTGTGCCAAAAATATACACGCGGCCTAGAGAATGGAAAATGTCTCTGTGCGCCACGTGTATACTTTTGTCTACACATTTAGGTGGGGACTTACTACGTCTAACCTTGACGAAAACGTTGATGAAAAGTAATTCGGGAACACGAGAGAGATCGTCAGTTGTAAAGAAACATTCGCAACGTGCTTTTACATTATTTATTGTGCATAATGTCTTACGAGAAAGAACAACAGAGATTGCAGAGTTTATGGGATGACAATATGAGCGATGATACCGAGGATCCATATTACAACGACTCAGATAATGACCCTGTGTACCAACAAGAGAGTTCGAGTGCTGGCAGTAGTATGTTGACTTTCAACGAACCCAGAACAAAAAGACGTAGGATTGAGAAGCTGGAACTTGAAGGTTAGTATTTTTTTCTTTTGCATATATATTGTATAAAATAGGACATTTTATTTACCGATTGTTTCAAATCATCACTCAGGGAATTTTATTATTTACCAAAGTTAGAACATCAAAACGAAACTCAAGATTGTTTCTCAATAGGTAATAAAAATTTAGTATCAAATATTAAAAAACTCATAAATAATTATTATGAGTTTTTAATATTATTATTGTGGTATTACAATTATTGTGGTATGAATGAATCGTCAAAGATATCAGCAATTTTTTTCCGACTAACAATAACACAAGGAATATGAACTACCTAGCGTAAAAGTTTCCTAACCATGTTTTTTTTTTTGTTTCAGAATCTGAGGATTCTGAAATAAATGAGTCGTCAAATGATGAAGAGCAAGATGTTGTGTCGGATTGGGGCGTAGTTGTTGGAGATCCCAAAGACTTTGATTTTGATGAGGACATTTGTCTGGTGAAAGAAGTACAAGATATGAAAGGTGAAGATATATTTGCTTAAATTATTTTTTGATGATGAGCTAATAAATACCTTAGTAACCGAAATCAATTTATACGCGGAACAAGCCATAATAGAAGCCATTACGGAAGAGACTCTCATGCCGTCCGCTAGACTTAGTAAATGGACCAATGTGACGTGCGAAGAAATGTATTGTTTTTTGGGTTTTCTGTTATGGATGGGTTTAGACAAAAAACCGAAAATCACAGATTATTGGAAACGTTCTGAAATTTATTGGTCTCAAGCGGCAAACCGAATGTTTCGAAGCCGATTTGAAAATGGTCTAAAGTATTCCCCACACCGACGCGAAACTTTTGAGACGCACATTTTCCGTTGCGGAACATTCGCAGGCGGAGCGGTAGCGGACAATGCTTCCCCACATTGGCGCGAAACCCGACGCGACTGTTTGCCATACAGATGTGAACAAATTATATTTTTAGTCGTTTATTCGTAGCTTACAAATAGATAATGACTTCGTCGAAAGAAGAAGCTCTTCTACTATTGGCACTTGCCGAAACTGAAAAAAACAGGTAGCTCCAGAAGCAATAACTTGGTACGGGATACATTCAGTATTGTTAATATCGACACATATAGGGGAAAGTATGGATGTTAACTGTGTATTGCTCCGAGAAGAACATCTAGTATTTGAATTGGAAGTGCAAAAGCCAGCTGCTTCTTGTTCTTGTTGAAACTCAATTTTTTTTAAAACTCCAATGAAACTTTTTTCTTATATTTTTATAATCTTCGTCCCTTAAATCATAAAGAATAGGATATTGTTTCGCAATTTCAATTTCTGTTACAGCCATTTTAATTCACGCGAAACTATAACTGCAGCGGAAAAAATCGTGCATGCAGCGTTTCATGAAAACAACGCTGATCTGCCACGACCGTTGCGGATTCCGCCCCAACTTGTCTGAACACCTGCATAAGTCGCCGTGCCTTACGATATCGAGGGCGCTTAATTTTTCAACAATATGTCAAAAAACAAGGCATAAATTTGGAATGAAGCTTTTCAAACTATGTCTCCTTGGAGGGTATACTTTCCATTGTAAAATATATTGCGGAACAGAAAAATCAAATGACATGCTGGTAGCCACGAAGATTGTTTTTGAACTTATGGGTGAGTGTCTTGATAAAGGCATGACTCTGTATACTGATAACTGGTAAACCAGCACCGAGTTAACCCAAAAATTACTTGAAAGAAAAACCAATCTTGTCGGGACACTCAGAAAAAATAGGAAAGGGATTCCAAAAGAAATTTTGTCAACAAAATTGAAAAAAGGCGAAATTATAGGCAGAGAAAAAGATGGCATAGTTCTATTCAAATGGAAAGATAAAAGGAACGTGTTGATGGTCACAACAAAATATGATGAAACGCTAGTTGAAGTTCCAGGCAGAATAAATAAATTTAAACCCAAGGCAGTTGTTGAATATAACAAAACAAAAACGTTTATTGATTTATCTGACCAGATGTCGTCATATTCAACTTCTTTAAGACGAAGTCTTAAGTGGTACCGTAAAGTTGCAGTAGAATTAATTACTGGAACTTGTGTCGTAAATGCTTGTTATTTATTTACTAAAAACAATAACAAAGTAGATTAAAAACAAATAACGGAATTACGAGAAAGTTTATGTTTCAAAATGCTTGCTTTTGGAAAAAAAGAAAATCCTTTAGACTTTCAACTGCAAGATCGAGTAAAACACAGATTGATCCCTTCTGAAAAAAAAAAGGACGTTGTGCTATATGCTACAAAAAATATAAGGATGCCAATGGGCGAGCATACGCAACAAAAATTCAAGACAAGTTAAAACCAAATGTGAAACTTGTGAGGAACATTTTATGTGTCTGGAATGCTTTTTTGGCAATCATATTTCTAATAGAAAATAATGTTTTTTTATTTTTTTCTTTATTTTATTATGTAAAATTTTTTGTTAACTTGTTCGTAAAACTTTTGTAATAAATACCTTATTTTTACTTATTATTTGCCATTTGAATAATCAAGGTTGCCGCGTTACTATATGTGATAAATAGTATAAAACGGTATAAGTAAAGAATTCATAATAAAAAATGTAAACTTTTTAATTTCCTGCTGCTAAGTATATATTTAGGTAGCCTGCAGCCACGTCAGTTAACTATCCATTTGAAATACATAGGTATTGAGGTCTTTGAATATACACATGACTCCAACCAAAACTTTACATGTGTATCTAAAAGTATACAAGCAGCGATTTTGACCCTCGCGTGTGTATACTTTTGGATACACACGGCGGCCAAAGTGTTACTAAAGTGTTAATGTTATAAGTATCAGAATTTAATATAAAAAATAGGAGAGTTTGCATACCGGGCTAGTTATAAAGTAATATATAAAAAAGAAAGTTTTGTACCTAATATGAAATATGCTATGATTCCAATATGAAACAGGGTAACAAACATATAAATGGAAAAATAATTTATAAAATGAAACACTATAAATTTTACGACATTCTTTATTTTTATATTTTAAATTTTAGGGTTTAAATACTGTCTACACCTTTAAAAAACATAGTAATTGTCTCTACAAATCTCGCAAATAAAGATATCAGTTTTACCCCTAAAAATCGGTATGAGAACATTCTTTGCAGACAATGCATTGTATCTACTTCTCGCCTGCCAAGAATTTTCCATTGCAATAAACACAATTAGCATCTTCCCTAAGATGGTTTACTTAATTATATATATCATTTTATCATCACCATCAGAAAAATCGTCCTTAATACTTACTAATTTGGATTCTGAAAACAAATCTTGAAGATTGCCTTCTTCTTGGTCATTCGTAGATGGTTGGTCAACCTCTACAGGTTGGTCGTTGGTTATTAATGATCCCGTTAACACTTTACCGCTTTGCTGTTTTAGTTTATTTTGAAAAGGAATTTACTGAAGTTTCCAAATTGTCTTTGTATGGGGATAAAGTAATAATTAATGATTTTGTAGGTACCCTTAGGCCCGGCGCAAATTGAGCACAGCCCACGTTTTTCAATACTACCGCATATTGAACACAGCCCACGCCGATGTCAAATATTTGTGTAGAATATGTTCTATCCATAAAATTAGGAAAAATACAATTTCCGAGTGTGCTGATTGTGACGAAAAACCTATACTATGCATAGGCGATTGTTTTCGCAAATACCATTCAACGAAAAGATAGACTGTCTTCAGTATATTAGTTTAAATAAAGATTTTATTTTCTAGGCCTTTTAATTTTTACCTACAATTACTAACAATTTCTAATCTGAAAATATAAATATCTCGAAAACTTTCACAAATGCTAAGGGTAAAAAATTGAAATCCTTTAACAAAAGACTATAGATATAATTTGACTAAGCTGCTTTTGCCGATTTGACATTCTTATTACTAATTAGCATAATAAGCAGTTTTAACAATTCTGTTAAAGATTAGATTTTTGTTTCATTGAAAACTGAACCTGATATTAATTTCTTGAGAACTTTTACATATGATAAGGGTAATAAATTGAAATCCTTCAACAAAAGACTAAAACAGGTAGATACCCATAATTTGAATAAGCTGGTTTGCCGATATTGACTTTCTAATTACTAATTACTCTAACAAAATACTATACAGAGTATTGTTGAAATAAGTGAAATAACGTAATAAACAACAAAAGAGCTAAAAAAATACAGTCGTATTTTGTTTTCGAGATAAATTTAAATTTGAGAATTTTTTATTATTTTTCTACTTTCTTCATGTTCTTTTGAATGTGAAGAAAGTACATTGAAGCCATTACAATATGAGCGTCACGAAAAAGTACCATCAAATTTTATTTTGAAGTTTTCATCTTAGGTGTTCATAAACATTTTGCTAGGAAATGAAAATTTGTTTATTTTCCTTAGTTCTCGATTTGTTATATTTCTCATTTGATTTAATAAAAAATTAATTTAAATTATTATTTTTTGAATAATATAACGGCGACTTACATCCGAGTCGTTTAGCACAAATAAAGAAAATATTAGTTTTGTTCTCATGTAATCTTCATTACTAGTATCATACAAGACACTAAAGCTTCGAACAATTTCAATAAACTTTTCCATTTTCACTGAATAACAAAAAATTGGTCACACAAAACAAAATAACTAAGGTTAGGTAGAGACCCACGACCCACGAAACTGTGTTGCTAGCACAACTCTATCCACGCCAACCAAGTCTGGCAGTAGCTGGCCGTGGTTTGGGTTTAATATGCGTCGCTCCGTTTAAAACCACGTTTTACAAAATAACCCACGCGTGGGCTGCGCGTGGGATGTGCGTGGGCTGTGCTCAATTTGCGCCGGGCCTTAAGGTCCTTTCTTTTTTAAAAGACTAGCACTGATGTAGTAATTTCGGGCCTAATAAATTCCGTTTTATTTATGCTAATATTGGCTATATCTTCAACTATCGCAGATGCTTAATTTTAGTATTTTCTTTTTCTGCAGTAGGGTAATCGCTTTAGTTAAAGACATGGCGATTTAGAGGAAATATTTCTGTCTTTTTAAAGCCATTAACCACAATTAGCCCAGTTTGTACCTTAATATACGTCTTTCCAAACAACTCAGCCTTTCCAAATGTCATAGTGTATTAAATTATATTACATAATTCCAAATGATTAATTCTAAAAATAATTTTAAAGTCTTACTATAATGACTTTTGAAGGGCACAATAAAAGTTTTATCTAGAGGCAGTAGGTGGGTAGACTGAGGTGCAAGCACACTATGTCAACAAAATTTTCCCTTGTCAAACGTATCATTTTTAAATTTCGGCAATGTGTATGGTGTTCATATAATACAAGCAACACAGGATCGTTTTGTAATGGTTTCACGTTTTTAATAAAATGTAGGAACAACTGTAAAAATATGGGTTTGAATCCATCCAATTGAATGACACACAATTTTTGAAACAGGAAGAGCATCGTTTGTACTAAAACGTTGCGGTTTTTTCAGGCAAAAATCAGATATCGTAGATTAAAATTTCCGCCAGCATTCATACACTAGACTAATGTAACTAAAGAACCTTTTTCTGTAGATGCTAAAGCACCTGCTTCAAGCCTCTAAGAACGCTAAGAACGTATTTTACTTAAGACTTAAGAATACAAATTTAATTTAAAATATCAAAGAAGAGTGTCGCTTTTTCTTTATTAAAGACTTTGGCTTTACGGTTACACGTTCCTGTTGGCTTTCTGACAGAAATTGTATCCTTCTGTAATTTCAGAATACATTTTATTCCAGCACTCAACTTTTCTTTTAAAAATAGATTTGCTGATTGATTAAAGCCTGGCAGGGATGGCAGCTGATAAGCCACCCTTTTAACATCATTTCTTTTTGACTCATAAAACTTTTTTTATTAAAAGTAGATAATCTACCAACTGGCCTTCTTTTTGTTTCAACAACCGGATCGTACTAATTTTGTTTTTATTTTTGTCAACACTATGACAATAATAACTGGGAAAGCAGAAATCACAGGAAGATATAAATAAAGCACTAAAGAAATCCAAAAACAATAAAGCACCAGGACCAGGGAACATAAAAATGGAACTGCTAAAATGGAACTGCTAAAATATGAAGGCGCAAGGATAGTATCCTTTATACGAATGTTGTTCAATAAGATCGAAGCAGGAGAGAAGATTCCCGATGAGTGGAATTTATCATACATGTCCTCCATTTTCAAAAAAGGAGAAAAAAAGGTCACCAAATAACTACAGAGGAATCTTGTAATGCCTTCAGTAACAAGAATCTTTTCATCAGTTATAAAAGAAAAACTAAAACAACACATGGACCATTATAGCGAAGAACAAGCCGGATTCCGAAAAGCCAGATCATGTTTAGATACTATATTCATTATAAGACAGGTGATTCAAAAGAACAAAGAAAAAACTTTGAAACACATAATATGTACTTATTATCGACTTAGAGAAAGGATATGATAGCGTGCCCAGGAAACAACTATGGGAAGCAATGAGAAGAATACACGTTAGAGAGAAATGGGTGAATATAACACACAGACTGTATAAAGAAACACAAGTGCAAATAAAGTTAGGTAATGAAATAACAAAAACAATCACCGCAACAAAAGGCCTCAAACAGGGATGTGGTCTCTCACCTACACTTTTTAACATATATATATATATAATATATATATATATATATATATATTATATATATATATATATATATATATATATATATAGATCAGGCTTTGAAAAGATGGTATAGAAAATGCGGAGGAACAATGGGCATACCAGTACAAGAGAATATATTACATTCACTACTTTTCGCAGATGATCAAGTCATTTTTGCACAAGAATATGAACTATGGGGACTCAAGATAAATATGTGCGAGACCGAATACTTATGTATTGGATCCGAGGTTGCAGATTTGAACTTAAGTTTAGAAAAAGAGACTATTAAGAGTTGTAAGACTTTTAAGTATTTAGGGTCAATGATTAGCCGAGATGGTACTTATATGAAAGATATAGAAATGAAAATAGCACGGAGAAAACAAGTCACAAGAGCACTCCATGGAGTGATATGAAACAACACTCTAACCAAAGAAAACAAAAAGAGGATCTTTCAAAGCATAGTGATGAATATTACGCTATGCGGAGAGGAAGTATTGCCAATGACAACAACAATACGAAATAAAACAGAACAGTTGAACTAGACGTAATGAGAAGATGTCTACAAATTACAAGAGCGGATAGAATAAGAACGGAGGAAATCTGGAACAAAATTGAAGTAGAATGCTCAATTACAAAAAGTTGGAAAACAGAGCCCTGTAATGGTACGGGCATGTACAAAGAATGCCAGAGCATAGGTGGCCGAAAAGAATATTTAAATGGGACCCGCCGGGAAGAAGACGGAGAGGAAGACCTGCTACAAGGTGGAAAACATATGTCGGAAATGCTATGATAGATAGAGACCTCAGAGAAGGTGACTGGGAGAATATAGTGCCGTGGAGGACGAAAACCGGCGAACTCATAATGGAAAAAGTTAAAGAAGAAGAAGAAGAAGAAGAAGGTTTATTGATAGCTGTCTAAAAGCACGACTAGCACTAGGTACATGCTGGTGATGTCGATCCGATATGACCGAATGTTGCTTGATGAAGAGGCTTAATGGAGCTCCCACTCTTCAGCCAAAAGGCTGGGGGGTGGGACACTGGACCAATAAATGTCGAGGGACACTAGACCCTACTGCTAAGCATTAAGTTACTGTGGCAAGGACATGTAAGATGCTGAGCGTAACAGTATCACTAACCACACCCTTGTGGAACAGGGCGAAACTCAATTTTATATAGCCTCCTGTATACGGGGCTCTGCAGCAGCTTACCACCAAGTTATATTGGGGCCTGGTATTGCCCCTAATTATTTTTCTTTTAAATTATAGTAAGGTATCTTCTTTTTTTTATCTATTGTTGTTGTTTCCATAGTATACGAAACAAGACGTCTTATTAGTTCTTAGTTCTCTATGTTGTTTTCCATTTGTTCAAATGGAAATAAGCCACAAATGAAGGTTAAAGTACGTTTATTTTCGTTTCAATTTCCACTTCGGAAATCATTCTCAAAATACAAACTTCAGTAAATTAAACAAATTTTGTTTTTTGTTACTTAGTGAAAAATTCTTAAGAAATGATACGAGGAAATTAACAATACCATAAATAAAAGGATTATCAGAAAAACTAAAAAGGATAGGAAATAAATTCAACATTTCAACAACATTCAAAGCAACAAACTCGTTGAGATGTATTTTGTCCAAAACCAAACCTAACAATGAACAAGAAAGGACAAACAATTGCATTTTTAAAACACCTTGTGAATGCGATCAGTTTTATTTAGGTGAAACATCAAGGCCATTAAATATTAGAATAAGTGAACATCAATCTTATATTAAAAATAAAGAATTTGATAAATCTCAAATATGTAAACACGCATGGGATAATGAACATAGGGTTCAATGGAATAATTCAAATATGAAAACGGATGATTTTATTATCCGTTTCTAAATGATATTTATATATTTTTAATATTTTATATTTTTAATATTTTCTACAATACTATGTTACCGTATGGCAATATATGCACAACAAATAGTAGGTAAAACCAAGCTGGTTTCAGAGGTGGTAAATCTACAATTCATTAGATTGAAACCAAGAAGCCAATTTTAGAAAAAAAAAACATTGGAATATAGCATATATACTTATCACATATTTATTTATAGACTATAAATCGGTCTTAGACTCTACGAAATAGAAGAAAAATGTTCCTGGCAATAAAATAGCTAGGAGGGCCAAATAAGTTAGTAAATTTAACAAAACCAGCTCTTGAAAAAGTTTAATGTAGCGTACAAATTCAGGAGGATCTGTCTGAACCTTTTAAAACAAATAACTGGCAGTATTTGAAACCCTTTCTCCTGTATACTGTTCAATCTGCCCCTGAAAAAAGTAGTTCGTATGTCACAAATCACACCCACTGTTGCAATATACAGAGTGGCCCCAAAGTCTGGAAACGGCCAATTATCTCGTAAATTACTAGTCACAATTTTACAACATTTGAGGTACACCTATTTTGGGACACGGAGATTCTATATTTGATATTGGCAATGTTGCCAGATTTGCCGTTTCTCTTATATTAGTAGTAACTTTGGTCTTTCAAATTCATCACCCTGTATATTTAGTCATTATTGAAATCTCCTATTCAATACAAGTTCAACCATATGTAACACTTGATTGGATGATTTTATGTAGTCTGGAAGGGTGACAAAATATAAAAAATACAAAAAACAATGCAAAATATGTAGACTTTAATAAATTTAAATATTTAAATGTAGAATGCTGTGATTTTGACATTTGTTCACCATTTACATTATTAACTAAAACTGATAGTAGTTGTGTTTCGAAAAGTTCTGCAAGATAAATTGCTTCTCTAAAATGGAAAAAGAACGAATTACTATTCCAATAATAAGAGGATACGGTGACAGAAAAATATCTTATTATGAAGTAGCCAACTTGTTCAATGATCCTTTCTTAAACCGCTCTCCTATTCATAAGGCGACGGTACAAAAAACTGTAAAGCGATTTGAGGAACCTGAAAAACTAAAAGATAGATACCGATCAGGTAGACCGAAAAGAGTTATGAATGACAACAAAACTTTAGATATAATGCAAAGTTTTGTTGAAGATCCACGTACATCCTCACGCAAGGTTGCACAAGTACATTATGTAGGTCGTTCTTCAGTCTTACGTATTACGTAAGAATAAATTTAAACCATACAAAATTACCTTATTGCAAGAATTAAGTGAGGATAACTTCGATCGTAGATTAGAGTTTACTAAGGTAATGACGAATATAATTGAAAATCATAAAAATTTTGTTAAAGAATATGTTTTCCGAAAAAGCAACCTTTACACTGCGTGGTAAGTGTAAATCGACACAATTTAAGGTACTGGAGTGGCGTAAATACACACTGAATGCGTGGAAACCATACTGAAAGAACACAAAAATAAGTGTATGGTCAGGAATAGTACGTACTTAGTTAATTGGGCCATTTTTTTGTCGAAGGAAATTCATATGGTTGCGAAATGTTACTTAGAAATGAAATTGTACCTACACCGAAAAACTTGTTTGAGGCCAATTTTAATGAGATATGGTTTCAGCAAGATGAAGGTCTAGCTCATTTTGGTGTTAATGTTCGGCGTTATTTAGATGAGATATTTTCCGGACAACGGATTGGTAGACGAGGTACAATTGAATCGCCTCTACGTTCACCTAATTTCAAACCTAAAGATTATTTTTAATGGGGATACTTGAAAATATCAGTTTACAAAACTAAACCAGCAAGTCTTGCAGAGCTAAGGCAACGAATTATCGATAAATCTCGAATAATTTCTAGACAATCATGGAGAAATATGGTAGATGCATTCTACCATCGATTAGGGTATGGTTAACTCACAAATGGAGCACATTTTGAACACTTGATAAAGTAACCATTATGTTAAAAAATGTGTAATCTATCAATTGCTACGTTTTAATGTAAATGAAAATAGTTAGTATTAAAACATTTATTGAGACAATTAAGCGTTGCCAGTAGTAAAAAGTTACTAATAATATAAGAAAAACGTCTAATCTGGCAATATTGCAAATATCAAATATGGAATCTCCGAATACCAAAATAGGTGTAAATCAAATTTTGTACAATTATGACTAGCAATTTACAAGATAATTTACCGTTTCCAGACTTTTGGGCCACTCTGTATAACAAATCCGTACAAATCTTTACCTGTGCTGATAATATCAATATTATGTAACAATAAAACACTGAAAACTTTGTTTTCAAACTTCCACAAAATTTATTTTTAATCTTATCACTACAGCTGTTTCGGCTGATAGCCTTTCTCAAGTGATCTATTTTTGGCTTGGGTTTACAAATTTATAGTCTCTAATGAAATAGGTTGAGGAGGGGAGAACTGTTTGTCTCAAGTTGGTCATTCAGAATTATATATGTGTTTTTTAATTTGTTGATTTCCATAGATTCTAACAAAGATAGATTAAGGCCTTTATTTTGAATGTGAAGAATTTTAAATTTGTCATTAAAAGAATGATTATGATCTAGAAGGTGAAGTGCGTATGTCGAATCTGTTTTTCTATTCTTGAAAGCCCTTTTATGTTCTGCTATTCATTTATCAAAGTTTCTACCAGTTTGACCGATGTAAGTTTTTGGGCAGTCGTCACATTGAAGTTTGTACACACCACTATTTAAGTGTTTTTTATTTTGGCTCTTGTTATTTTTAATATATTTGCCTAGGTTGTTATTTGTTCGGAAAGCTGGTGGTATTCCTTTCTTTTTTATGTGTTTGGTAATTTTTGTTGTTGTTTTGCCTGTATATGTTATCGAGCAGAAGGTACTGGGTTTTTTCTCTGGGGTGGAAATAATAATTTCAGGGCTTTCTTGTGTAGTTTTTGATTTAACATTTTATTAATTGTTTGTTCGTTGTATCCGTTGTTTACTGCTATTTGCTTAATTATATTTAATTCTGTCTCAAAGTTGTCTTTTGATATCGGAATTTCTGTTAATCTATGTAACATACTATGATAAGCTGCCAGTTTATGTTGTGTTGGATGGGATGATGAATTGTGTATAGTTGTGTCAGTATGGGTAGGTTTATGAAATATGGAGAAGTCATGTTTGTTTTGAAGTCTGATAATTTTTAAATCTAAAAAATTTATGCATTGATTTTGTTCTATTTATATTGTAAATTCAATATGACCATGATGTGAATTAATATACGATAAAAATTGGTCGAGTTGCCTGTTAGTTCCTGTGAAACATACCAGTACGTCGTCTACGTATCTCCACCAATATTAAAATTGTTTAAATACGGGATGTTTTGAAATCTTTGTCTCTAGATGATCCATAAAAATATCTGATAGCAATGGGCTTAGAGGATTACCCATTATAAGTCCTGCACTGTTATTTGTATATATTTTATTATTAAATTCAAAGTAGTCCTGGTTTATGCAAACTTCAAAAAGATGTAAGATTTCAGATGTAATTATTGGATTTGTACTATTTTGGTCTAAAAGGTTTTTTACTAGAATAAAAGTTTCTGTAGGAGGGATACTAGGAAAAAGATTTTTTAAGTCAAATGAAATTAATCTGGAGTTGTTAGGTAATTAAAAATGTTGTATTTTATTAACTAGTTCTATTGTAATTTTTATGGTAAATTTAGGTGAAAATTTAGTGTGTTCTAAAATAATCTCTAACAGTTTTTTTGAAAGTTTAAAAGGAGCTGTATAAAAAGAAACTACAGGTCTTATTGGGTGATCCGGTTTGTGTAGTTAATTGAAAGAGTATAATTTAGGAGGCTGTGGGTTCATGATATTGAGGTATTTCTGTTCTATTGGATTTAGTATTGCTTTTGAATTTTCTAACGCTGGCTTAATTTGTTTTTGATATTTTTCTGTCGGATCTTTTTGTAAAGTTTCAATATTTTGATTATTTAAGAAGTCTATTGTTTTGTTATTATATTCTATTTTATCTATAGCAATAGTAGTGTTACCTTTGTCTGCTTTTGTAAACACAATGTTGTTTTCTATTGATTTATTTTTAATGGAAATTGCTGTTTTATTCTCTTTGTAACATGAATTCTTAGTTTCACTACACACATCTGTAATAGATTTGGCAATTATACTTTTTTTGATATTGTTAGCAGTTTTGTTTAACCCTACTTCACATTCTACACCTAAATATTCTAAAGTTCTCTCATTATTATGTTGGGGCAAGCTGTGTTTAAATCCTTTCTCTAAAAGTTGTATCTCGCTGTTACTAAATTTAGTATCTGTTAACTTTATAAATCTATTGAAAAAAGTATAGTTTGAAAAACTTTTTGTATGATGAATATTGGGTTTTTACTATTGAAAATTGGATTATTTAGTTTTTTACACTGTGTATTGAATTTTTTATCTATTATGTTATCTATATTAATTCTCACGTTAGAATCTAGGATGTCAAATTCTATATTATTTAATCTATAATTTAATTCTGAATGGCATACCTTAAGATATACAGCTATAATATCTCGCTTCTTGTACCGGTATTTTCTGTCTTGTTTAAGCCATCTGGTCTGACCGTGATGAATTCCTTTTTGTGCAGCGGGGCTGTGGTTTTTGGTTTTTAACTGAATATATTTCGGGAACACTTTATTTTGTAAACACATGTTTAAAAACCAGATGTTTTGTGTCGCCAGTCTCCGTTTGAGATGTAATCTTGAAAACAATATACAATATGGTCAAAAGTCCTGTACTGACTTCTTTTAAATAATTGATGGATTCGACCGTTACCAAAAGCTACCTGGCCGAAGCCAAAAATACACTCGTTAATAGACCGTTTGATCGGAGAAAAGAAAAACCCAGAATAAGGTTGCATGATAACATTGATGAAGACAAGAAATATGGAAACACGTGTTTGGAGGAGGAAGGCGATGGATAGGAACAACTGGAGAGAAATTCTTAAGGAAACTAGGACCCACTCGGGGTTGTAAATCTAGGTTTTTTTACATTTTTTCATTCTTCAGATGATATCTTCTTATTGATTTATACGTTTCTGTCTTGTTTGGATCACAGTTGACAAAAAGTATTTAATTTTTTGTTCTTCTTCATCAGCTTATTTATTACATATTGCATTAAGACAAATGCATGCTTTCTAGTTTTTTGTCGTCGTCACATTAAATTTTTTAGATTCCTTTTTATTCGAAGAGAGTGTTTGTGGCATTTTCAATGACTTGTTATCCTTTATATTAAATATTCCTAAATATTCTATTCTTAAAAATTCTTGGCCCGTCAATACCACGATAGTCTATGAGTTAAATTTCCTAATTTCTTCTTCTCCTTTTTTCAAATATTTTAGTTTCTGTTTTTCTTTAGCATTTGATTTTCTCCTTTAAATTATTTTTGTTCCTTTATATTTGCTTTTCATTAATTATTTATGTACTTCGTTTTTCTTCGTATTTTTTTGTTATCCTTAGTCTTATTATACTTGTAAATTGTCAATGTTGATAAAAAATGCAAATTAGAACGGAATGAAGTAGTGTTTAGAAATCACTTTTTAAGTATAAAAATAAATAAAGAAGTAATGTACGAGAATATATTAATATAATTTTATTATATTTAATAACACAGTTCCACTTAATTTGTAAATAAATTATATTCATCGTAAGCGGGGATCAATAAACTTAATGAATTTACCGGACGTCACGTTTAGGGAACACCATATGGAGTAGCACTTCCTATTGTTATGACTAGGTACAGGTAAAGGTGAACTTTAGTTTCGATATTTTTACCGGTAAAAGTCAACCGTTGATCAAATTCACCTGGTGCATTGTTTAAAAACTGACATGTGTTGTGTTTTTGTGTTTTTTTTTGTGCAATTGAAACATAAGAAAACTATATTTTGTAAGTATTTTTATATAGTTTAGTCTTAACAAATTTAAAGTTATAAAATATTTAATATAATTCTTAGAATAATGTTAAAAACAAAATCTTCAGATGTTCCTGGGTATAATTAAAAATGTTAGGGATCTTAAATGTTAATATTAAATCTTCACGTAATAAATGATTATTTATATAAAAATTTTACGTTTACTGAAGCCGACACTATAATTTCGCGATTTGCAGATTTAGTTCAGTTATAATTGCAAAGAAATTATGGAATACGGTAATCCTGACCTAACTAAATCTTTATCTATGAGTATAAGTTTATACATGTATTTTGCATTAAGAACCGACACGATTTTCATGTTTGCCTTGCTTATCTTATTTCTTAGTTTAATCTTTTTTACTTATTTAGAAAAAGCTCTAATTTTACTTAACTGTGATAGTTCTGTAGTATTAACCATTAAGATCATAAGTAATTTATTGTTTTCTCAGATGTAAAATAGATATGGGTTTTGGTCACTCTACAAAGGGTTCCAAATATAGGAACCTAAAGTTGTTCGCCGTTTTACGAAAATATCAACTTTTTTTATTTCCGTTTATTACGAAATTGATACGATTGATCTTCTCAAGATTAGGAAGATTAAGGATTTTTTCTCGTTTTACTAAATTATTAACTATTCCGTTCCTTTTGATTGTGAGTACTCTACATTAATGATAATAACTTTCGAATATAGTTTAGCGCCTGCTGACGAACTTGTTTTGTATTGGTGTTTTGCTTTACCATACTCATAAATCTTTTTCTTGTTACGATGTGCGCCTTTTCTTTTTAATCTGTACCTTTCTCTTTGCTGAGCTTCATTGCGATTTTGGTGACTAATTTTCAATAGTTTCTAAGTTCGCAAGTATGGCCAATTTAAATTACATAGTGTTAGTAATATCCAAAATACTGAGCCTACTTTTCTTATTTTGACCATTTAAAATTTTTTAACCTAAGTTATATCTAGAATACTGCGCCTAATGTTCTTGGTCTATTTTTTACTTGAAGAAAGCAAATCAAACCTGGTAGTTGGCTTATAGTGGAAGTTTCGTTATTATCTTAGCATTAAAATAACACTTTTATTACAAGTAATGCAGCTAATAACTTAACTTTTAATTTGTGGAAAAAAATCAGCCATTTTGGGAGATGCAGTAAGTTTTCTAGTAATCGTCGTAATATGAAAATCAATTTTGCAAATGTTCTAAAATCATACATATTTTTCTGAGAAATCTAGGGCTCACTTTAATCGACTGATTAAAGTATTTAACTGATGTATATGTAAGTTTCAAAAGTTATCTGCATTAAGGCTCATCCTCGATAATCCTAACGGTAAATTTCAGTTTGCTATCTCTATTTCAAAAATTTCTTTCTTTACGAAAACAAATCTGTCATGAAGTAATATTCTAAACTTCGTATCTCTCTCAAGCCCAGGTCAAAAATGCGTTTACCTTTTACTCGAGCCGATTATACACCGAGACAACCCCTGCAGTGACAGGTTTTGGCTTACAATCAGACCATAAATCTCTTTAGTGGTCTTTTGAGTAAATATAACAACAGATCAAAGTAATATAATCTATTCATAAATTTACAATGTAACAAATGTACATACATAATTTATTTGTTATTTTTTTTACGGAAAAATTGGCTGTCTGAAGTTTAACGTAGATTAAAGTTTACGGAAAATAAAAATTATAAAAAAATAGTACATTGTTTACCGGGTAGGAAAAGCTTAACATTCCTGGACGACTGTGAAGATTGCTAAGTCGAGGCGCAAGCCGAGACTTAGCAACACAGAGTCCAGGAATGTGGCTTTTCCTACGAGGTAAACATACTATTTTTCCGCAAATCGTTTAAAATTCGACAGATATTGATTGATTAAAAAAAACGCGATAATTTTATTCCCAAATAAATGGTGCTTTGAAATTCCTAATAAAATTACTTGGGTTACTATGGAAACGTATTGAGGTTGAATTGTCAAACTTGACGCTTATAAATTTAATTGCTGGTTAACACTAACAACTGTACGGAAATATCATTTCATTAAGGAAATGACATTTCCTGACAGTAAGGAAGTCCTGACTTTTTCTTCAAGAAATTTTGACAGGAATGTCAAAATTTCCTGGCGATTTGCGGAAAAGATTATTATTATATATCATAAAAATTTGATTAGTATCGCGATCATTAAAATTGATAAAATGAAACGATATAAATATAGAATTATGTCTAATGTTTCTTCAGAAACATTAGACATAATTCTAGTAATAGAAATCAGTTCTTTTTAAAATTTCTTGAAGGAAGGAATAATTTAATTACGCTATCATTTCCAATTTTGATTTTTGATATTGAATTTGATAGGTTGTGATTTATTACACCAAAATCTAATAAAATATACCATGACACAAGAAATAGTTTCAGAATAAGTTTGATGTGTTGTTTATTATTATTCAGTAAGAGACTAATTTACTTCTTACAATGCTAATCTAACAGACAATTATTATTGTCAAATGAAAGAAATAAGATAATTTACTTGTGTGCTTGTGGTTAGTAAACGTCGGCCCTATGCAACTAATTGTCAATAAAGAACGGAGTACAAAAGTTTAGATTTATGAGATTTATGAGGAGCATCAATGAAACTTAGATGTATACTGAGTACTTATTTCAAAAATTTACAACTAAGAATTTAATTTGTTATATGTAAATATACTCCTAGATCTAGAGAAAATGGGAGTGCGACAATGGGAATTACTGGCACAGGACCGACAAACATGGAACGCAATAGTAACCGCGGCAAAGACTTACGAAGAGTTGTAGCGCCATTGATGATGATGATGATGATAAAATATACTGTATAACTATTTATATGGATGTGAAATATGGATCATGAAGGATAATATGATGGACGTTTTAGGATGTACGTTGAAAAATTAAGGCAAATATCGAGCACAAATTTAATAATCAAATCTTGCAAAAGTACTTTCGCTTTCTACAGCATCATCAGGGGCATCTGAAATAAGCCAAGAAAAGTTTTTTTTAAATGAAGAAAATTAATAAACTTCGATAAAAAACTCGAAGTTAATGGATGATAAAAGTTTTTTGTGATTAACATTTTAGACTTACTTCGTCAAATTTGGGCTATCCAGCAAGCGCAGATGACCCTGATGATACTGTAGAAAGCGAAAGTACTTGGGCAAGATTTGATTATTAAATTTGTGCTCGAAATTTGCCTTCATTTTTTAAAGTTCATTTATTCGAGCATTCAACCTTATATCAATAATTTAGGATGTGACTCAGGTATATGATAAAGTATGGCAAAGACGCCATAACTATAAACTAAGACTACATTTACCAAAACGATACTCTCAATTAATTGACTCCTGCATCTTGGAAAGATATTTCAGAATTAAACAGGAAGAAACATACATGGAATTGACAGATATTACAGCAGGGCTGCCACAAAGAAGTGTCTTTACCTTTTGTATACGTGTTGTATTATTGTCCTAGAAAATATACAATTGCAACATTTACCGAAGATATTGCTATCATAGCAATGTGCAAAACCAGCAAGGAAGCGACAAAGAAATTACACAGATGTTAATCAAATATATACTCAAGGGAAATAAGCAAAAAATAGACCATGTTCGTGACACTCAATAATCCAGGTCGCTGATAAATTTTTTAGTTATTGTAGACCTCTAGGAAAAAAAAATACTTGTTTCTTGCCTTAAATCTGGAGCTGTTTTTTAATTATTGACAATTTAATGCAAAAAACGCGACTGTTTCTATGATTATTGATACTAGTATTAAAAAAAATAGATTTTTGGAAGAAAATTGTTTTGCACGAATTGTTTAAACAAACTAGACTATTTATTAATTAATTAATATAAAAACAAGTTACTTATTCCTAATGTACGTAGAAATTACATACAAATTAAAAAAAGAATGATCAAAATCCATTGAGTAGATCCGAAAATATAGAAAATTTTATTAGTTTGAAATTGCTTGTTCGGTATGGATTTGTATGTTCTTCCTAGTCACCATTTGAACTACATTTTTGAAAATTCGTAGAGGGTCCTGTAAAGGTACAATGTTTGTGCAAATTTTTTAACAAAAAATACAAATCCTATTCCTTAACATGGCAAAAAATGAGGTTCCCTAATTATTATAATCAAATTAGCTGTGAATTATCATCTTTTCTTTGACTTGATCTACTACTTGTTGTAATTGGTCGTAAAACACTTCCCTTGTTGTTTGAGGCTTATTATTTTCTGGGCCGTATACTCCGATAATGTTCAGGTTTTCCTTCTCCATTCTTATCTTTGATGTTACTATTCTTTCTGATATGTATTGACATTCTTTGATGTAATTTTGATACCTTTGGTGTATTAGTAAGGCTACACCTTCTTTGGCCCTGTTTTCTTTTGCTACTCCACTGTAGATTAGTATGTATTCACCTAATTTTGATTGACCTTTTCCTTTATTTTTTGTTTGCAGTAGAGCACACATATCTATTTCTTTCTCTTTCAACACTTGGGTTATTTCTTGGTCCCTTGAGTTGAGTGATCTGATATTCCAAGTAATTCTCATCTGGGTTTTGGATGTTTTTCGCTTGTCCTTATTTCTTGCCGTAGTCGTCTTCATAGTATCAATCCAGTTCCGAGACTGTACATTGTTTCTTTGAGCAGTATTTGATTTTACGATTGGTAGGTTGCTAAGCAATAAATATAACTAATTAAATTTCATGTTCAAATACTGCAAAATATTTGGTTATTACTCTGAGCTCATGTAAAGAAGAAAAGAAAATAATAATTCTGATTGAAATTCAAAAAAAAATGTACTGGATGATTGACCAAAACTCTACGCTGTTTCTATATAATAAATTATTATTATATAAGCAAATACTGAAACAATTGTATTATTATAAAAACAGTATAAATATTTATAAGGAAAATGGAAAATCAACAGAAATATATTATATATATATTTCTATTCATATAAAAATTTAATAAAATTATAGGTACTTACTGCTTATTTATATAAAATTTCCTATTTTAAATACAATAAACACACTGGTTTGTCAAAAGTCGAAATAAGCCCTAATAATGTTATTCAACTTTATTTATCCTCCTCCGAGGGTTTTACCTACCTGGCAGTGGCGAGAATCCAGAAGCTACCGACAAGGACACCCTGTGCTGACGGAGAGAAAATTGCATTTAGCAGAAATTTGAAATTTTTTAAAAGTTTATATCAAATAGCTGCTTTGTGTTACACTTTATGTTAAAAATAAAAACAGATTCGGAAAGTGGGTCAAATTCTGTAGTGCCCTATTTCAAAAAAAAAATTTTTACGTTTATTTTAACCAAAAATATTTGAAAAAAAAATATTGTTTAAACAATTTATTAATTTACAACCAAATAGTGCACTAGAACTTTTTTAGACCTTCCATATAAAAAAAGAATCATCTCAATATCTGCTATAGTTTTTGCGTTATTTGATATAAACTTTTACATTGGAATTTACCTATGCCCAGAATCGCGAGGATCGGCCTTAATGTCGGATTTATTTACTTAGCGCCTAATACATTTTTGCCATGATTTAAGACCTTTCGGCAAACTTTCGGCAAAGTAGTAAAACCTTTCGGTTTTACTAATTTTAATTATTTTTGTTTATTGTACTTTTTTATTCAAATATTGTTCTAATATCATCATTTTTCTATTTGTTTTATTCGGATTCTAAACTTATCCTTCATCTTCACTGTTTCTGTTGCCTAATTTTTTAATTTCTGCTACTTCCTTCAACAGTTTCATACAATTCTCATGCATTTTTACAATATGTCTAAATCCTCCAAATTTTATTTATATTTTGATTATTATACATAATTGTTTAAATATTTTTCTAATATTTTTATTTTTCTCTGTCCCATAGGTACTGTTTTAATTTTAATCTTTCTTAGAAATGTAATCTCTTTTTCTCTCTCTTTAAGTTTTTTTTTTTTAATTAAATTTATGATTTAGATCTAGTCCTTCATAAAATAATTTAGCATTTATCTATTTTGTTGTTAATTATTATTGAATAAAGTTTATTGATGTTTATTTCCATTTCTGTTTTTGTTGTTTCCACTGTTCACATCATGAGTACCTCATTTGTGTTTATTTTAGAATATATGCTAATAAAAGCTTATATTACAATAAAACACTAAAATTTTTTGTTATAAACACTTTCATAAAATTTATTATAATTTATTATTACTACAGCCGTTTTGCAGAATGCCTTTCTCAAGTGATCTATTTTGATATGCGTTTATACTTTATCATCTTCAATTGAATAAGTTAAGGAAGGCAGAGGTGTTGTTTATCTCAAGTTGGTCGTTTATAATTATATCTGTATTTTTTAATTATTTGATTTCCATAGATTCTTATAAAGATATCTTCAAGGCTTTTAATTTGAATATGAGGAATTTAAAATTGGTCAATAAAAGAATAATTATGGTCTAAAAGGTGAAGTGCGTACATAAAATCTGTTTTTCCATTATTGAAACCCCTTTTGTGTTCTGACATACATTTGTTAAAAGTTTTACCAGTTAGACCGATGTAAGGTTTTTTTTTGGATTTTATTGTTCTTAATATATGTGCTAAGTTGTTGTTTTTTTTTCAAAGCTGATGTTATTCCTTTATTTTGTATGTATTTGGCTGTCTTTGTTAATATCTGGCCTGTATATATAATCAACCAAAGTGTGTTTTTCTTTGGTGGTGGCAATGCTAATTTCAGGGTTTTCTAATGTAGATGTTGTTTTAAAATTTTGTCCGATATACCCATTGTTTACTGCTGTTTTCTTAATTTTATGTGAATGGGAATTTTTATTAATCTATGGTCAGTCTCAAGTTTCAAGTCTAATAATTTTTAAATCTAGAAAATTTATGGATTGATATAAATTAAAGATTGGATAAGTTGCCTATTAGTTCCTGTAAAACATACTAGTAAATCGTCTACGTATCTCCACTAATATAAAAATGAAAATATTTCATTGGTGAATTTAATGTAGTCCTGGTTTATGCGAATTTTAAGAAGATGTAAAATTTCAAATGTATTAATTAAATTTGTAATATTATGGTCTAAAATATTTATCTATAAAGATTTTTTCTAAAACGAAAAAATTTTTATTTTAAAACATCACGTATTCAAAACGTTTTTATATTGGTGGAGATACGTGGACGATGTTACAGGAAAAAACTGACCAATTTTTATCGTATATTAATTCACTTCATAGTCATATTTAATTTACAACAGAAACAGAACAGAAACAATTCATACATTTTCTAGTGATTTTCTAATGATAATTTTGTTCGATATACCCCATTGTTTACTGCTTTTTTCTTAATTAAATATGAATGGGAATTTTTATTAATCTATGGTCAGTCTCAAGTTTCAAGTCTGATAATTTTTAAATCTAGAAAATTTATGGATTGATATAAATTAAAGATTGGATAAGTTGCCTATTAGTTCCTGTAAAACATACTAGTAAATCGTCTACGTATTTCCACTAATATAAAAAAGATAATATTTCATTGGTGAAGTTAATGTAGTCCTGGTTTATGTGAATTTTAAGAAGATGTAAAATTTCAAATGTAATAATTAAATTTGTAATATTATGGTCAAAAATAAAAACATAAGAGATTGCAAAACCTTGATGCTCATGCACTCTTTAGAGCCACACTCGCCAACATCCACTAATTGGATAGGGCACCATAAGAAGAAATCACAACGATTAACCAACCTTGCAATACATTAATATTTTTATTTATCCACTTGCTTAGTCTCATTGTGAGAAACACCAATAGCCATATTAGCCTGTAGGGAAACTTTTTTCTGATAATCTATACTAGAAAATTTTCGATATAGTAAAAATTCTTAATGTAACCATCATCGTCACTCTCTTTGCCTTTATCCCTATGTGGGGTCGGCTTTCCTAATTACATTTCCCCATATATTTTTTATCTTGGTTCATAGCTATATAAATCCCCTCTACCGTCATGTCGTGTCTTAGGGTCTCCCAAAGATCTTCTCTTTTACTTGTCCCAGGCACCCATAGATTAGCAATGTTTTATATTGGTACATATTAACCCATGCTATCTCAATTTAGCATCAATTGGTATCACTCCAAGACTTTTTTTAAATACTCATTATTAATGTTATCCCCTTTTGTCAACCACTTATCAATCTAATCAGTTTTAGCCACATGCATCCGCTGGTCCTCTCTCTTTTTTTAACTGCCCCATATTCAGTTCCGTATATCATAACTTGTCTTATGGCTGTTTTGTACAATTTTACCTTTAGCTTTCTAACGATTTTTGTCATACACCGTACCACTCGCTTCGTACCACTTCATCAATTCAACCTTAATTCTACTGAATGTCCATCTACTTCACCATTACTCTATAATACCCATTTTAAGTAGTTAAAATATAACTTTTTACAATCCTTTCACCATCCAAAAATCAGTTTATTTGTAGTAACTATCTTTAAATCAACGTACTAAATACTTTGTTTTTTTTTCACTAGGTTTTAAATCTTTTTCCTTAAAAGCTTAACTTCACTGATAAGGTTTAAGTACGGAGCCATGTCATAAATCTCTTTTACATAAAATTTATCAGTCTCTCCCACACCTATTCTAACACTTGTTGTTACTCCCTAATACTTGATCTAATCCAACATTATTGACAATAAATGACAATAAACGCCGAGCCTTGTCATGCATCTATTTTCACATAAAATTTATTTGTCTCTCTAACAGATATTATAACACTGGTTGTTACTTACGCCCTCATACATTCATAGCTTTCACAATTTTTACTTATTCACCGGGAACTCCTTTCTTATTGAGTGTCCACCACAGAATTGCTTTAGGAACTTTATTATATGATTTGATCTTTCAAGATCAATTAATACTATACGAGCTTTGTCTTCTTCATTCCTATATTTCTACATAAACTGCCTTATAATGAAAATTGTATCTGTTGGTGATCTCTCCTAAAAGCCAAAAGCATACTTCAGTATCTTCACGTATCCGTCTATCAATTACTTTTTCCCATATGTTCAAGAGACTATTAAGAGTTGTAGTAAGACTTATAAGGATTTAGGTTCAATGATAAGTCGACATGCTACTTGTATGAAATAGTTATATAGAACTGAAAATAGCACGGGGAAAACAAGATCCGAAAGCGCCCCACGGAATGATATGGAGCAACACTCTAACCAAGAAAAAAACAAAAAAGGAGTCTTTTCAACCATAGTGATGAAATTACTCTATATGCAACCGCAAAACTTTACAATGATTTAAATGACATACTTAAAAGTATTAAATTAAATGACATCATGCCGATAAATATGCAGACCAAGACTGATGTAAGTGATATTTAGAGTAGAGCCATACTGTTTCCGGTTAGTTATATCCACATTCATCGGCATTATGTTGTTTAATTTAATACTCTTAAGTATGTAATCTGCAATTTAAACTTACCCACTTTTTGGTTTTGCGGTTATTAACGCAAGTAGTTAAAAGTTCACTGAATATGAACTGCTAGGTCCGAAAACGTTCGTTCTGAACAAAAAATAAACTAGTATATCAAAAATGAGTCAATATTCACAAATGTAAGTAGTTTTAATGTTTTTATTAGTGGTAAATTTTGGACTACCGGTTTCGAGGTTTACAATACATATGTGCCCCATTATCAGGTCCTACACTCTGTTTTTTAACCAGAAGGAGTAAACCAAAAAGACAGATTCACACCCAAGAAAAATACTAGAAAAGTCACCAAATACATCTTCTTTTTTTGTTGATTATCACGACCTTGCGGTAATCGAGTAATCAATATCGGACAACCTCATACGTCAATTTTAACCTAACTTTATTTATGTTTGAATAATAAAATAATTTTTTTCAATTCACTTCCAATATATTACAATTATTACAATAAAAAAAGGACTTTTTTCACATTTGGTCCCATGTATATATATATATATACTTAACTGATGAAATGAAATCTGATATCTAATAAACAATTTCATATATATATATATATATATATAGATATATAGATATTTGAATATCGGGTGATCCAGTTTTATAGGTCTCTTGAGTCTATGGTATTTAATTATAATTTAGAGAATATTGTGATCGGGAGAGTCAATAATGTTACAGATCTAAGTATGGTTTTTCTCAAAAATTTGTCTTTTAATAGTATACCATATTCTTATTCTGGTATGATTAATTTCTTGAATCTAGTTATTTTTTCTTACTAGATACTTTGTATAAATAAGTGTGTACTTACAAATTCTTTAATGCTGGATTCTTGTTTAATTTTGACAGTGAGTTTGTCCCATTTGTTATCTACAAATAAAATTTACTAAAAAATACTGGATTTCTGTGAGATAACCAACAAATCCAATTTATTTTGTCGCATTATTGCATAATTTTTGTAGTTTTCTTGTGATGATCTACAACCAGGAAGAACAAAACCAACTGTATCAATACAATCAAACTAAAACACAACATTACTTTACTAAAGTTCTTTTATTGGGATGAAAACAAAATGAAAATGCTTCTTAACAAGTATACTTAATTATAAACACTTTAAACTATATTTAGTATAAAAAAATTAGTATAAATATTATCTAGAAAAATATCACATTGAATACTATTCGCATATCACCAAGTCCAAGTTATTACAAACAACTTAAAGAGTCAGAAATCGATTTATATATTAGAGGAAAATAATAATAAATAAATTTCACAAATGTCATTAGTGTCAATATGTCATAATTTAGTGGAGTAAACTTGCCTGCGGTTGGACCAATTGCAAACAAGCATTACGGCGCGGAAAATTTGAATTACTCCTCCTAGTTAAAAAACAGACCCATAGTACGTTAGTCTTTGTTAAGTAAAAACTGAAAGCTAAAAAAATATTATATTGGGACATTAGTTCCATTGTGTGTACCCAATCTGATGGGAACTGCACCATATAGTCAGTCAATGCAAACTGCAATTAATATGTGATTTTTTACAGGGTTATTAAGTGTAATTTGAATTATTAATATTATTGTAATTGTGTAAACTAAATTATTATTCAAAAGTGTAAATTAAATTAATAATAATACTATAATTATTAATTTTATTTACACTTAATAACTCCGTAATAAAACTCAAATTATTTATTGACTGACTATATGATTCAGCTCCCATCGGATTTGTTACACCCAATGGCACTAATCTCCAAATATAATATATATTTTGTCAATCTGATTCTTATTTAACGCTAGAGTTGTTTGCCTATTATATATTATTTTTTTTTTTTAAACTTATTTATTCATTGTTGGTTTTATGTTGTTTTTAGCTTGTAGCTTTTACTTAACAATAACTAACGTACTAAAGCCTGATAATGGGCCACATATGAATTGTAAGCTTTGAAACTGGGAGTCAAAAATTTACCACCAATAAAAAATAAAAACTTTTTAAGATTGTGAGTATTGACTCATTTCCGATATAGTAGTTTATTTTTTGTTCAGAATGAACATTTTTGTACTTATCAGTTATCAATCCATATGAAGTGAAATTTTAAGTACTTGCGTTAATAATAACAAAATCAAAAAGTGGGTGAGTTTAAATTGCAGATTACATACCTTAAAGTAATAAATTAAACAACATAATACCAATGAATGTAGATATAACTATATCTTGTTGTTCATTGTTTATTTTATGTTAATTTCAGCTTGTAGTTTATACTAAACAAAGACTAACGTACTAGGGCCTGATGATGGGGTATGTATTGTAAGCCTTGAAACCGGTAGCAAAAATTCACTATCAATCAAAAATAAAAATGAATTTTAAAGACAAGGCGAACAGCTTAGGCGAAAAGTTGTTGAAAATTAGAAAAGACTAACGTACTATTGCCTGATGATGGGGCATATATTATTATAAGCCTTGAAGTTGGTAGCCCAAAATTTACCATCAGTAAAAAATAAAAACTTGCTTTTAAAGACAAGGCGAAAAGCTCAGGTTCGTTCGGAAAAATATTCCGGAGAGGAATATTTTTCAGGAATCAAAAATAATAACAATTGGCGTTCGACTATTAATAGTGTTTGTAAACAATTCTTCGTACTCATTTATTAGTTTTCGGTTAACTACTGTTACAAATTTAAACGAAAATAAAGTATTGTCTAACCAACATAACAATTTGCTTATTATTATTAACGTGTGTGTACTATGTGCTTTAAGTCACAACAATTGCAGTTATTTGATTATATTTCTATATGACCTTGGCATTGTATTTCAAGAAGTTGAAAGCAGAAACATTGTGGTTTGATTGAGTAAACAAAAACACCACTTGTTTGTAAATAAACACTAGTAGGACAATGCAAGCAATTTAAGCTATTTGTAGGATACCAAGTAAACAATATCTTTAAAGCTTCTAATATCTAAAAAAAGTTTAATAATTATGCAGCACGATTTATTAAACTTATTATCTGAATTTCCATCCAGCTATTTGTTAGTACTAGCAGTTCACAGTTAATTTATTATAAAAATTTATTCTATCCGAAAAACCTATCTGAAAGATTTAAACAAAATATTAGATATTCAAAATCTGAGAAAAATTTATAATTATTAAAATACTAACTAGAAGTTGGCATTTCTGACATTGAGAGTTATTGGTAATTTTCTATTGGTTTATTCTATTTATTCTATTCTATTTATGGTTGTTATCCTAATTTATTTATAGTTTTTCAAAATTCATTTTTTTAATTAAATATTTTTTTCTTAGTTATCTTTCTAAAAGAATTCAAAAAGAAAGAGAAACATTTATTTGACCAACGAATTTTTAGAATAACATTTCTTATACATGTTTGGCAGCCAATTTTGTTAATAATAGGTTTTAATAATTTTATTTGGTGAGCTACTACATTTTTACAATTATTCGTTTCACATTATTCGTTAACTTTACACATCGTAAATTTAGGTTTTATATTATGTAAAGTGACAAATAAAACCTTGTATGTACTAATGGTGTTACCAGATAATTAGGCCTATCGTGCAACATTTATTCCTCGAGCCAGAGTTCATGTGGCTAGATTATGTTGCTCTCCGGGCCTAATCATGTTAAGAACACCCTTGGGGCATCTTCTTCTTAACGTGCCTCATCACTAAGGATATTGGCGATCATCTTGGCCCATTTGACTCTATCTGCAGCCATTCTGAAAAGTTCTATTGAGGTTTTCCCACTCCATTGTCTCAGATTCTTCAACCAGAACTGATAATCTTTTGCCTTCCATCTTCCCTTGTATGACCCGGTGCATTAATTCGTATTTCTCGTTTCTTAATATGTGACCAAAGTAGCTCATTTTTCTTTTCTTTATAGTGTTGAGTATTTCTTTATCTTTTTTTTATTCTTCGTAGCGTTTCCGCATTTGTTATGTGTTGTGTCGAATGTATTTTCCACATTCTTTAATAACACCACATTTTAAAATTAATGAGTCTTCTCTTTGTCGCCTCTGTAATTGTCCAGGCCTTAACTCCATTCAAGAGGACAGAGAACACGTACCATCTCAATAATCTAGTTCTAATTTCCATGTTGAGTTTTCCATTGCATAATATTGCTTTCATCTTATTTAAAGCACTTCTAGCTATCTCACTACGTCGTTTTATTTCCGTACTTCTATCCCATTCTTCATTTAGTTCGCAACCTAAGTACTTATATCCGTGCACACAACCTAAAAGTTTTCCTTTAGCATAAACACTGTCCTCCTCAATCTTGTTCTTGTCTACCACCATGATTTTTGTTTTATTTGTATTCAGTTCCATTCCATACCTTTCGCAGTATTGGGTAATGCGATCAGCCAAGATCTGTAGTCATTCTCTGCTGTCCGCAAGGAGTATTGTGTCATCTGCGTATCTAAGATTATTCAGAAGTGCTTCGTTAATAAATATGCCTTGATTTACGTCTTCTAATGCCTTCTAATTCTCCTAAAATAAA
Organism: Diabrotica balteata; assembly: GCA_918026665.1. Classification (NCBI taxonomy): domain Eukaryota; kingdom Metazoa; phylum Arthropoda; class Insecta; order Coleoptera; family Chrysomelidae; genus Diabrotica; species Diabrotica balteata. The sequence goes on from OU898276.1 coordinate 129,731,339, forward strand.
GCACATTATTCTTAAATGGCTTTAACGTCTAACGACCCATATAGGGACACATATGTTTAGAGGCAAATTTTATAGCCATAATAATTTAGACAGAAATACCTTTTACATAATAACATTCCTTCATATGTTATTGATAATATACGTATAAATGCAATTAGCTAGATAATATTTTCCCAGTTAAATACTCTGTCAAATGAAAGCGTTTATACTCCATTCCACGAATATACGACTGTTTTAAATTCGCTTTAAGGTGTCGATTTAAATGGTCCAATGTACTAAATTGTACAATAGTAAATTCTCCCCATTTTTAAAATACTGTTACGGCAGATATAAACCTTAGGTTTAAATATAAAATCATGATATAAATATAAAGTTAATAGTTTATAAAACATGAAATCGTAGGCTTCCACGGCCAGAGTCAGAATTATAGTTTATTCGTCTTCCGGGTTTGGACCGTGTCATTTGTGAGTGACCCAAAAGTGGGTTCATCTCGACGTTTCGCTACAATTATATGTAGCTTCTTCAGGAGAACAAAGAAAAGGAAAAAAGAAAACAAAAGAACAGGAAGATGGGTAGTTAGCAACGGTAACTCAGTTACTCAACGTAACCAGAGGCGAATACTAACTACCAAGATGGGCATTTGGTCACAGTAACTCAACTACTCAACGCAGCCAGAGGTGAAAACCAAATGCCAGGACAGGGATTCACGTCCAACAGCTCAGAACACTAACGCGTCGAGAGGCGGGGAGTGAATCCCCGTGGAGAGCGGGGAGGAGAGGATTCACTCCCCGCCTCTCGACGCGTTAGTGTTCTGAGCTGTTGGACGTGAATCCCTGTCCTGGCATTTGGTTTTCACCTCTGGCTGCGTTGAGTAGTTGAGTTACTGTGACCAAATGCCCATCTTGGTAGTTAGTATTCGCCTCTGGTTACGTTGAGTAACTGAGTTACCGTTGCTAACTACCCATCTTCCTGTTCTTTTGTTTTCTTTTTTCCTTTTCTTTGTTCTCCTGAAGAAGCTACATATAATTGTAGCGAAACGTCGAGATGAACCCACTTTTGGGTCACTCACAAATGACACGGTCCAAACCCGGAAGACGAATAAACTATAAGTTTATAAAACAGTTGTAATTCAGATTTTGAAGTATATAATTACTATCATGGAGTTTATTTTTTCATTTCAATTATTTCATTGTAAACAAGTTGGTTTTTGAATTATGTGATTTAAACGAAATGTAACAATACTTAAGTGATCAAATAGTGTAAATTTTTTAGTTGAATATTCAATTAATATTAAAAAAACAGAAAAAAACTTACTGATTCACCTATTCTCTTAATCTTCTAAAACTATCATCAACGATCAGATTCACAGCCATAATCAGTCGGCGATATATGAAACTGTATATAAATTTTCGTTACTTTTTAATATCTGTATCGACTCGGTACTTTAACTATCAATAGCCGGTATGTTATACCCGTTACTTTCGGAACTTTTAAGAGTACATAAACTCAAAGCAAACAAATATTTAAAACTAACAAAGTAAAATGTTAGATCCTTTTTCTGGTTTTTGAACCATCGTTCTGCCAATTTCTTTTCATTTATATTAAAAATAGTATATTTCTTTTTATTACAGTTGTAATACCGAATAAAGTAATAAAATGTGTTATATCAAAGAAACCCAGCACGCCTCTTTGGTGTTTACATTTCACGGAAAGCTTACCCAAATGTCTAATGAACACATTTCGCTTCATAGACGTCATTGTATTTATTTGTAGATTTTAACTGAAATAATTTTAGTTTAGATGTCATATTAGTAGACCCTTTTTATTGGAATAATTATTAGACCAATTGACCTTCATACTTCTACTTGCACAGTAAAATATTCGTTGTCGCAGACTCCCAAACTCTCCTAGGCATGTATCGACATGTACTAAACTTGTCTGACCACTCAAACTGCTTCGGAGTCCCCACTACAAAAAATTCTTCACGTTTTAAAAACCTCCTTCTAACGAGCCCATATGGCACCGTTAAGCGCTAATGGGTAAAATCCTAAATTTTTAAGTAAAATATAACTATCGTTACAAGCAATTGTGGTTCAGCCCCATATAAATATAGTATTTAACTAATAGTAAACATTACAGTATTCTAAATTTTCTGTATTGCTCAAAACTTTTTATTATATATATATATATATATATATATATATATATATATATAATATATATATATATATATATATATATATATATATATATATATATATATACTATTTATATTTATTGTTTTAGGTATCGATTTTTAATTTCCCATCAGAAACATGAAGAAATTTTTTATGTGAGTAAAACATTCATTAAAAAAAATATATAAAGCATACCATCAATATAATTTAAAAAGTTACAGATTTTGATTTGATTTCTTGATGCAAGGTTTGAACGAAAGATTCGTAATTCTGAAATATTTAAAAATACATTTAACTGTTTCTATTTCTTTTCAACAACAATTGTTTATATTGCTCAGATATCCGCTAGTGTCAAAATACTACTCGTTTGATAAAATATTATATTAAACACATGTACAATACAAATATTATACAAATAAAGCTTTACTTCACTAAAAGGGAAAACTTTCAATTAGATTAGTTCCGAGAATATTTTATTCAATACCGCAGCACTTTGTTTTTTAAACCATCAAATTTCTCTGATTATAGCCGGAGGAGTACCTTCACTATTGCCGTGCCTTTTATAGTGTGTAGATAGATTTTACTTCTGGTAGAAAAAAATAGGTAAACTATGATTCAGGAAGTATTGTTAGAAAGCGAGTTTGACTTTATAAGAAATCTAGTGTAAATTTGTTTACAAGATTATGGTTCGTGTAAATTTGTCCCTTTCGTTTATATTCGTCATAATAAGTCCATATTTATGATAAAATCTTTTTTTAGAATAGCAATATTTCAAATTGGAAATAAACTATTTTAACTATGTTTTGAGTATCAAATTTGAGCCACTGTCTGGGCCTATTAATATTGAGGAATATAATATTATATGGGCTATACTCTAAAATTAGATTACTTTAAGTTTTGATAGATTTTATTGTTTTATGTTTAATTTACTATTTGAAATTATAATTATGTATGTGGTTGGGATATTGACTGCAAAATAGACGGTTTTATTCGCTTAACCATATTTGACCATATATTATATATATATATATATATATATATATATATATATATATATATATATATAATATATGGTCAAATATATATATATATATATAATATATATATATATATATATATATATATATATATTGTTATGCTATTTAAATTGTATTCTATTGCTTATTTAGAAAAGATCCTGTCTATATTTATTAAATGATCTAATCTCCAATTAATCAACATAAATCAGCATTAATTAATTACAATCTCAGGATATTTAACTTGTACTATTTACCTTTGATCGTGGATTCAAAATATTTTCCAATTGGCTTCCTAATTGGGATAGGTAATATGACCTGAATAAAATACACAGAATTTCAACTGAAGTATATGTGAGATGTCCTTTATTTTATTGAAATTTTATATAACAATCAATCCGGTAATATTTGCAATACAATACTTTAAATGTATGAGAAGTTGTTTTCTATCATGGACCCAAATGTTATTTTACATTGATTTTTAATATGTGTTATAACTAAGCTCTCTTTATAATTTTTTTCTTTTTTAAATGATCGCAAAATTAACTGTCTCTACAATTTATTCAATTTATTTAATTTATAAATGAAAACCACACTCCTGCTCTAATGAAAATTGACTGACCTTTCGTTATCTGCCGTTGCAATTCTATGGCCACGCCATAAAAAAAAAACCTTTCTCTGCTTCTGCTCCTATTTTGGTCCAGAAGACGTACACCTTTCTCCTCTCTGTCCTTGTATCTGCAACCCAACAACTCGTGTAATTCTATGCAGCCTCCTTTTGAACCAATCTCCGCGCCTGTTTATAACTTCCAATGTTTCCGGCTTCGTCTGCTATTAATATTCTTATAACCTTTTGGTTTTTCTATCTCTCTGTACCCCGTTCCTCACACTCATCAGCTTTTACACCGCAAATAAACACACCCGGTAAATTACGTCTTCGGGACTTCAAACAAACACAAACCACAAAGCTCCTTCCTTCTTGGGCGACGAAAACTGACTGACTCCTTTCCTCTCTCCTATCTCATAGCCAAAACCACTCCCTCCTTGCATTCAAAAATTGACCAATAAAAATCTTCTACCTCTGTGACGTATATCGTTAACAACCAACTATCTCTATTAAAACGTCATTCGGGTAATTCCAGAAAACAACATTCTTTAATTATTCTAACTAAATCTATCTGCTTTACAAATATTTCTTACTAATAGCTACAAACGATACCTGTTTCTCAATTCAATGTCTTTTGTTAATAAACTTTTACCGATATAATCTTTCGGGGGGAAAAACCACCGCACATCCCGGTCTATTGTTTAAACACTTTCTATATACACTTTTATTACGGGTAAATCCATTTCACAATAACCGACTTATTTAAATTTCTTATCGATAATATTTGAAAGTCTTGTCTCTGAGGCCTAATGAACAATTCTTTGAACAACTTAAAATACATATTTTGTCTTATACAGGATGTTTGAAAATTTATATGCCCGTGTCATTATGAAATATCAATAATTTTAATTTTTATTTAAGTAATAAAATTTGTATATCGGTTTTTTATTGCTAACAGACATTCAAAAGTACAACAATATATATATATATATATATATATATATATATATATATATATATATATATATATATATATATATATATATATATATATATATATATATATATATATGAAGAAAACGGTATAACCCGACAAGCGAGAGCTGGCGGGTTGCGCGTAGAACAAATTGAAAAGTGGAAGGGATTGCTCATTTTTATTGCAGTCGGCTAGGAGTTCACATCGTGTATAACCGGTTAAGTACATATACTATATACCTATAATCACGATTAAGTACCTCTCCTATCTCTCTTAAAATAATTCCTTTTCTATTTTCGCGCAGCTCACCCGCCAGCTCTCGTTTGTCGGATTATACATTATACAAGAGATAAATTACTTTCTTAAAAATCATATATTATATGTCACTTTTCCTTACCGAGTTTCCGAGTTTTTTGATTTTTTAAAAGTTTTCAATTATTTTTTTTTATTCTTTTCGTTGTTACATATTTTGTTATTTTTTTATTTTTTAGTTTTTTATTATTCTCTTTTCGTTTTATCCTTTGTGAATTTTTTTGATAATTTTAAGACCGAATTAGTTCTTTTATTTACCATTTTCATTTATTTTTATTTTTTTTCTTTGAGTTTAATAATTTTTTTTTGATATTATTCAAATTTAGTTACATGAATTATAATTAGATTTGTACATTTTTTAATTTCTGTTAATTTATTTCATCAACAGAAATCTTGTTTGGTTGTAGAAAGGTTGTAGAAGTGAGAGCTTATGTATGCTTAGTATTAATTGGACGAAAATAATTAAATATGCCTGTGTGTATAAAGTGTAACCAAACTACCATAAACACTCAAATGTTCGGGATGTATGAATTCTTTGCATACTTCATGCATTGGCTTACAGGGCGATGATGTCAGTCGGATTACACGAATGCGTTAGAAAAATATCAAAGTACTATGTAATACTTGTAGCAACGGAGTGGACAAGTTTGTTCAATTAAAGCAATTTTTAACGGATTTTGTGAAAACTACAATGCAGGGGCTGGAAAGAAAAATAGCTAACATTAATCCTACAATACAATCCCAACATCAGGAAGAGATAATTAAAGAAGCCATGGACCGTATTAATCGATCGCACAATATAATTTTGTATAACGTCCCAGAAACTAATTCTGCTATGAAAGATAATAATAAGGTAAATGATATTATAACTACAATACAAGGTAGTAATGCAAATCCAATTTCTGCAAGACCTGTACACAGAATTGGTAAACGATCAAATAAGACCCGTCTAATGCAAGTGACCTTTTCAACACCCGAGCAGGCTAAGTTTATTTTGCGTATCAAGAATAAATTAGTCACATCTACTTTCTCTGCTATTTCAATTTCTAATGATAAAACACCTCGACAGAGACAATACTTAAATGAACTCCGGACCGAACTGAAACGTCGAACAGATAATGGAGAACAAAATCTGATCATTAAGTATGTAAAGGGTAGACCTACTATAGTCAGTAAAACTGAGAGCTCTTTAAACTAAATGTGTCCAGCAGTTCCAGATCAAGTAAATCCCAACGCGTTGAAATAACATGTTATTACCAAAATGTACGCGGTTTTAATAGCAAAATTTCATTATTTAATGCTAACGTTAGTGATTGTGATTTCGATATTGTAAATGTGTTTGCAGAATTTTTCAAGAGTGTTTTTCTGTCATCAGATATTCATTTTAAGGCTAACTCTTCCTCAGTTAACGCAGATTACTTAAATTTTTATCCTATTTTAGAGTCTGAGATAATTTTTGCTAGTAAGAAATTGAAAGACAAAATGACGTGTGGACCTGATAATATTCCATTAGTTTTGGTTGAAGATTGCTAGGTGCCACTATTAAAAATTTTTAATTTATGTCTTCTTAACAAGGAATATCCGAGACTCTGGAAGGAGTCAAAAGTGTGCCCAATATTCAAAACTGGTGAGAAGGATCAGGTAGAAAACTACAGACCAATTTCCATTATTTGCAATCTGTCGAAAGCCTTTGAAATATGTTTGTATAATCGAATTTATTCATGCACTCGTAATCAACTGTCAATTAATATCAACGTGGTTTTGTCTCCAATAGGTCCACTGCGACAAACTTATTAATGGTCACATAATATATCTTAGCGGCCCTAGATAATAAAAGTCAATTTGACGTCATATATACTGACTTTACGAAGGGGTTAGACAGAATTCACCACGGCATATTAATTTTAAATTGTGTCCCTTTGGTCTTTCTGAGGATGCCGTAACTTTTATGAGGTCTCACTTGTCAAATAGAACGCAGTTTGTTGCCTATAATAGTTACAAATCGGAAAAGTACCTAGCTTATTCAGGGGTTCCACAAGGTTCTAATCTAGGTCCATTAGTGTTCTTGTTATTTATTAACGATCTGTGTGAATAAATTTCTGTACCATGTTTATGTTATGCCGATGATATCAAGATTTATTCATTAATAAGCGACCTTAATGATTGTCATTTTCTGCAGAGTCAACTGAATCGTGTAAGTGAATGGTGTAATGCAAAGCATTTGAATCTTAATGCCAATAAGTGCAAAGTAGTTAGTTATTTTAGGAAACAGTCTAATATATACCATCTTTATATTATCGATGGCAATGAACTTGAACGTTTGAATAAAATTAAAGACCTTGGAGTTACATTTAATTATAAACTCAACTTTGTTGAACATGTTAATTTAAAGCTTAAAGAAGCACTTAAATCTTATGGATTCATAATTAGAAATAGTCGAAATCTCACTAATACTAAGTCAAATAAATCACTTTATTACACTTTTCTAGCTGTAAACTGGAATATGCCTCTGTCATTTGGTCACCTTTTTAGGATGTACATATCCAAATTATAGAGCAGGTGTAGCGTAATTTTTTAAAATTTTTGTATTTCAAAATTAACGGCATATATCCCAAGAGGGGCATCGGCAATAGGGAGTTGTGTAGCGGTTTGCACGTAGTATCATTAGAATCTAGACGAATAAATGCCTCAATAATATTCTTGTACAAGCTACTACATAATCTCATTGACTGCCCTGATATTCTTCGACAAATAAATTTTAACGTTCCATCTGATCCAGTTAAAAATTCGATTACGTTCAGAAATACACAAGCTAGAACTAATATTATGTATTATAATCCCTTAATTGCTTATTAATATATATATATATATATATATATATATATATATATATATATATATATATATATATTTCACTACAGTTTAAAGCAGCTTACTAGGATGGCTGAGATTTACCTAGGTGATTGAGTCGTTTCTTTATGTTAAGGTAAAATACTCGAAAAATGTGTTATTTAGTTAGTACCTATGAATTGTTAATATTTCCTTTAACTTTAGTATTGTATTTTGTCCTATAAATGGATTCTGTTGGACAATAAACGCTATTATTATTAAAAAGATTGTTTGTAACAAGAATTTGAATATGCTCCAGACGAAGTTTTGAAAAATTTAGCAAAACGTTTGGAACGGAAATTGACGTTAGGTATATGGGATAGATGAAGAGTTTTATATATACGATAAAAATTGATGTACCCTATACAGTACCTTATTTTTAAAAATCTAACGAAACTTGCAATTTCCACAAGCACATTTTCTACCTTACTTGATTTTGTAAATTTTTTTCGCGACTTTTTATTTATATACTCTCCAATGTTTTTAAAAATGAAGAAACAGCATTCGATAATAAATTTATTTTCAAAAAAGTTTTCTTTTACTTTTACTAAACGTTTTTGTTTTTGTTGCAGATATACTTTATGAAATATCAAGTATTTACGGTTAAAAAAAAAGTCTGATACGTTGATTTTCTCCTCTAATTTATTTTCTAATAAAAAAAAAATTAGCAGGGTCATACCCATAATTTGCAAAAATTGGCTATTCTATCCAGTACATACAACCTTAAAAACGAACCCGTTTGGACCTAGACTGAAATTAAAATAAATTTATTGCTCATTAATAATTAAAGACACAAGTGCATAAAGGATCTATGTAACAAAAACAACTTTTCAAGTAAAATGAATTCGAAGTTTTTTAATTAAAACTTTTTTATTAATAAGCCTAGAATGATACAATTTTGTAGAAACTTAGACCTTAAAGTACACTTTTTAATAATGATAATTAACCAATAATAATTCACAACTAAAGAAATATATTTAATTATTAATGTATATAAATCCTTTATTCCCTAAGTAATTTTCCCATAGATGAGTATAAAAATGTCTATAAGTTTCCTCTATAAAACAAAGTTGTTGTTTTAAATTATTAATTTTTTCAACGGACAGAGTATTCGTTTTGTTTGGTATAACTTCTAATACAAAACCTTCTGAATTCGCCCTTACATTTTTTATTATATCCACTTTTAAGAACGGCGTGTTTGGGTCTAAGGAGTTTTTGTAGTAATATTCACCGTAGCTATCCACACTTACTGTCCATCCTCTGACGTTATTGAGTGGATTCCAAAATTATAGAACCACATCTGCCTCAAATAAAATGCCTTAGAAGTAGTAAGGCGTGGTAAAGGCATGGTCTGTTGTAGGTCCATGGTTAAATAGCATATTTCTTTATTATTATGTGCCTGTTCTCTGTCGACTTTTTGTTGCTCAAAAGCAAATTTAAATTTTTCTTTGTGGATCTTATCCCCTAAATTGGCATCGCACACACTGCATGTATCACTTTTGGGCTGGCCAAAAGACAAATTAAATTCTGATGAGAAAATGTGCATATAAAAACTTCTTGAAACCAAAAACCGTTTGTCCATCTTAGTTTCGTAAACATATTCTTGATACAATTCATGCAGTTTTGTTATATTTAACAAGGGAGACAAATACATTTTATTGGCATTTTTTTTTGCGAATACTGTGACTGTTCTGTAGGAAAAGAAAGAATGTGTCCTTTTACAGCATCAACCACATCTTTTTCTATTTTATTTGGTCTAGAATTATGATGCCCCCTTTTATCTGGTGAAGGAGCTGTAGTCCTGATTTTAATTGATTCTGAATGAGTTGCACCTTTTTATTTGATATTTGGTAAAGGGTTTGTTTTGATACGTGTCTGACACGTTATTGTGTAACCAAATGTATATGAGTTGTTTTTACTAAAGTTTTTTCTATGGCGATTAACTGGCATAATCGAAACAGATTTAAAAAGTAATGAGTTTTTTGCATTTTGATCTAATTCGTAAAACCTACGGAATATTTTTCCCTATCAAACTTGTTAAATTGCTTATCACATTTCTTTTTGCAATTTTCTTTTTTGCATAAAGATCCTAATTTGGGACTTTTGCTTGGCATCTCTTTTTTACTTTTTAATGACATGCATGTCTCACCTCTCTGTCTCGCTAAAGCAGTCTTATTCTTCCTCCATGTTTCAGGATGGCGTTTTCTTATTCTTGATTTTTTTTCTGGCAAATTGAATACCTTTCTCTTAACATTATGTCTAGATATTAAAAGACTTTCCTTCCTGTCCAATAGATTTTCAGTATTTTCATGTTGAGTTATAAGTAAAATTGAATCTTCTGCTGTGACATGTGGTATTGATACGGGATGACTTTCATCCTCACAATTAGAATCTTCAAAACTTTTGCTCGAATCAGTACTATCTGGATTGTAGTCATCTGAAGTATATTCTGGAGTAATTACTTCATCTTCAGATATATAATCTATAATTTAAAATTTTGTTTAATCATATAGGGTAGGTAGGTTACCTTATAATTTTTATCTGAAGACCAAAACCTTTAAACAATCTAATTTTAGAATGAATATTTACCGTTAAATGTACCTTGCAACCCCGGTGAAGATATCTGCTTTTCTTGCAGGATATTCTCGATTCTTGGTGGAGTTTTATCTTGTTCAGGTAAAGTTTCGGCAATATCTACGACAATAAAGTTATGCTTAATCTCTTTTTATCTGATCAAGTTGTTCTACAATGATTAAATAATAAAAACATTGCTCAAAACAAGTTTTATGCAGGTATTTTGTTACCGTTCCGGTAAACTCTTAACCTCAAATTAATATTAAGAAGCATATTTTAGTAAAAAAAAGATTTATTATTAATTCAACATACCTTCATACTGTTTTTGTCCCAGATTAAGTAAAAGTCTACTTTTTTCTAACATTTTCGCTATTTTCACTATAAAAGTACACAGTACGATTTTAGATGTAAAGAACAACATAACCTAACTTTAGGGATCTATGTAACATGACATGACAACAGCAATCCGTTTGGTCAGACATAAAAGATCTATGTACAATATTGAGCACACGGATGTTTTATGCACTTTTGTAATAAAATATTGCTTGGTACATAGATCCTTTATCCCCTAAATAAATCGTTGCTAAACGTTTTTAAGCCAAATAAATCTTATGAAGCAAATTTAGGGGTTAAATCAGACCTACTGAGCCTAAAAACTGATTTTTTTTAAATGTTACATAGATCCTGTATGCACTTGTGTCTTTAATTATAGTTTAGGAGTTAGGGGGAGGGGGAGCGCGGTTGAGTATGGACTTTTATTTCCCCCCATTACATTGACGCTTTTTTATGCTTTTTGGTATGTAGATTTGACTTTTTGAGGATACTAGACTGACCATCAGCCAGATCATTTGTTATTAACCATTTAATTGTTTAAATATCTTTTAAACTATTTGGGATATTTAATTTTACCACCAATGCAAATTGTTAATCTTGCAAAAATGAACATAATGGCATTTAATAAACTTTGATCCGAAAGTTAGAACCGGGGTTATAGCAAATTTCTTGAAAAACAATTGCAAAATTTAGAAATTTAAATATTTAAACAAAATTAAGCTATAAACTTAATCTGGCTAATGAAAGTTATGGAACAACTCAAAATGAACATTATAATCTTTAGTAATTTTTGACCAAGATATGGAACTTTTAATAAGGCGCTCTGAGGAGTACAGTCAGCTTGCACCGAAAGCGGGCGAGCGTAATCTGCGCACGTAAATAAATTTTCAATATTACCGCAAAAAATTAAAGCAGAAGCTTAAAATTTGCTAAAGCTTTTTCAATTGTTCTATAACTTCCATTAACAAAAGTCGTCAACGTGTACGGCTCAAATTTATTTAAAACTCTTATAAAATAAATTATTTTAGCACTTGTTAACTACAATTTTAACGATAGTCTGCTATTAATTTTTTAGTTGTCAAACTATCTGCATCTACATGAATTTTGACGTATTTATTAAGTTTACGCCCGTAAGAGCTAACCGTGCGTCTCAGAGCGAGTTATTAAAATTTCCATATATTGGTCAAAAATTAAAGTAGAAACATTAACTGAAGGGTAAAATGTTCGTTTTGAGTTGGTCTATAATCTTTATTAGTCAGATGTTTAAAATTTATAGCTAAATTTTGTTTAAATCTCTTATAAACGGAGTAGTTCGCAACTTTTTATTGACATTTTTATTGTTAAATCACTTTTTTAATAATACAGATAAAGTAGTTTTGCAAAGCCTTTTTAAGGCTGAAACCATTTACTTTAAAGTCAAAAGTTTTGAAAGTTGATCGTACTTATAAAAGCTAAGCTATAATTGGAAAAGCTTGGAAAATTATTTTGCAATTGTTTTTCACGAAAATTTTTTAACTTCGGTTATAACTATAGAATCAAAGTTTATCAAAGGCCATTTTGTTTATGTTTTTAAAAGGAACAATTTTTATTTATGATAACATTAAATATTTTTAATAGTTAAGGAGATAAAATCATTTAAACAATTAAATTGTTAATAACCAATTATCTGGCTGCTTTTTAGCCTGGTACCCTCGAAAAATGAATCTATGTACGCACCAAAAAAACATTAAAGAGCGTTAAGGTATCGAGGGGACATAAATAGTCGACCCGTTCCCTTGCCCTTAAAGTATAAGGCATTACAACAGTAAGTCACTTTTTCATATCCACTAAAAATGATGTAGCTATACGCGAACGAAGACTTTGTATTTCTTGGACAATGATGTACTTAATATGTAAATTATAACTAAAAACAGTTATAATATTTAAACTTTATTTGACATTTATGAATATTTTTATCAGTTTTTATTTTTTTATATTATAAACAACAATTTTTTACTTCGGAAATCATTCTCAAAATAGAAAACAATAATAATTTAATCACAGTTTATTTTTGTTACTTTAGATGACTTTAAAAAAATATTATCAATACCTTATGTTAATATAGTTTTTTATTTTGATAGTTTATTCGATCACATGGAATAAACATTAACTTAAAAATTTTCGTCAGAAAATTCATTTGATGTGATTTGTCTTTAAAAATACAACCACATGCCATGATGATAGTAAAAATCTCTTGTTATTAATACCATAGTACATCCTAAGGAAAATATTAGAAAAAAACCTCAGGATGCTATTCCTATATGGTAAATATTCGGCAATACACTAAGTGGACTCTCAATATTATTTTTGTTTAAAAAGATAACCACATGCAACAATGACAGTAAAATTCTCCTGTTAGTGAATCCATAGTAAATCATTAAAAAAAATAAGAAAAATCCTCATCATACTATCCTGACATGGTAAGTGTTTGGCCTTGCATTTAGTTTACTCTCAATATTATCATCAAACTCTGATTTTATATTTTATTAACTTACTAATAGTGTAATTTTCTTTCTATTGATTTTACTGTCATCTAGCTGGCAGCGCGGCTAAATAAGTCCTTTTATAATATACATAGCCAAACTTCATCATAATTTGGGTTTTTCATTTAGTACAGTTACCGTTTATTTACGTTGTATAATATTTACAGAAGTAAAAGGATATAAGAAAAGCTACCACAGCAGTATTAAAAATCCGGTAATATCTTAATCTTATTCCAAGATTTAGGAGATTGGACAATCTGTATAAGATGCTAACATATTCTGAAAATTTAATCAAATTTCTATGATAATGCTGTAACAGCAAAAGCATTAGAGAAAGATTAAAGTTAAAATCATGATATTCAATTAATATTATTCATGATATTCGATTCGATATTCGATTTTCTCTATCGATTATTCGTTAGAGGTGATTCTGACAGTTACCAATTTATTAAAAACCAATGTTTTATTTATTATAATAAATTTTTATATCAGAAGATAATTAATAAAATATATTTAACACGGTAGACAAAATATGTAGGTATTATTATAATTTGTTTTTAGCATCAAGTTTTCATTAAAAAGCTATAGAGTTTTTACTAGTTAATCAATAATTCTTAAACCATTTTATTCTTAAATTTTTTAATATTAAAAAAGCGTATTTGAATAATTGTATTAACTTTACCCATTATTCACGGACCAATAACAATCATACAACACGGACCAATAACAACAATAAAAGTGATATCAAACGAATATAGAAAATAGATACGTATCAAAATATTTGTTTCTTGTTGGTCATCATTATTTAAGTTTTTAGCGTGTCCTGTACAAACTTTCGCCTAATCCACCTTAATAATCTAACCTGAATAACTATGATTATTTTAATCGATTTATTCTATAAGAGAGCAAGAAAATATAATCAAGTGAAATCATTGTCACAAGAATTGTTATAATTATATTTCTAGTTTTTGGTAGAAACTAGTCCTTATAATTACAATCACAAATACTTTTGAACGGATAATTGTATATAGTATTTATATGGGAGTACACTACAATAAAACATGCCAATCCGGAAATAGTTTTTAAACAATAGGTATTATAATTAAGAAATTATGTTAACCTGTAGATGTTTATTAATTGGCCATTTGTAGCTGTTAATTTGACAGTGGACTTATTTGGCCTCGATCATGTAGGCAAATAGGTAGTCATGATATTGAGTTGACATTCTGAGAGGGATACCTTTGAGTTATACTTGAGTTGAACCGTTTAATTGATATAAAATTGTGATTTTTGTGTACTTATCGTGATAGTTGTAGATATTATGTCTCTAACCTTCTGTTAACCCATTAACGTTGGTCTATTTTTTTGCTGACTTCTTCATTTAGTATTGGTAACCAGAGCCTGCTACATTGTGTTGACGGCTTTGCTACACATTTTTTTTGTTTCATTAAGCAAGATGGGTAATGCTTGTTTGATTTTTTTTTGCTGTCTTCTTCTATTATGATTATTGATGCATATTTTCAAGCTCTGTTCTTATTGTCCCGGACAAGTCCATTTCTTGAATTTATTGAACGTTCTGTATAATTTAATAAAAGAACACTCTTACCACCACCTCCCATACATTGATTAAAACACACTAGATGTCCAATTAAGTTGGCACCATATAGGAAACTTTTTTATTTTTTATAATGATTGCTAGTTTCTAATTATTTATAGATCTTTTTCCTTTTTATCCCACCTTCTTTAGAATTTTTTGTTCAATTGCTACACAATTTGAAATCATATTCACTGACTTATTGTCGAACCCTCTATTACAATTTTTATGTCATCTGATACTATAAAATAATAGCTTTATAGTCCCTATAGTTTTAAACTGTTTTATATTTTTCCATGGAAAACCGTGCGTCCTGTTTTAGCTTATAGTGCTGCATCAATTTTTTTGTGCCCTAGAAGTTCTAGAGCTCAATCTATAGATGTAAAGAAGACTCTTAATTTTCAATATAGATACATTTAGTATTATTTTTTATACATTATTTTATATGTTATATTTAATATGTTATAATATTATTAAAGTCTTTCCTTTACGTTATATATGGATATTTCAAATTTCACTTTATACTGGTATAGACTACGTGTACAATGAATTGTAATCAAAGATACATTGTTCATTGTTTTGTTTTGTTGCAAAATTAATAATTTATTTTATGTCCCTGTTTTTTTCAAAATGTACTTTAAATTAGTGAAAAATGACAATAAAAAAAAGTGGCTATGCATGGCAAGAAATACACAGAAATCACATATACCCTCCCACGGAAACTTATTTATTATATTATATAATGTGTATATTATATATATATATATATATATATAATATATATATATATATATATATATATATATATATATATATATATATATATATATACTATATATACTATATATATACGCACAACAGGGTGTCCCGGAAAATAGTGCGTTCCTTAAAGATATGGGCTGAGTGTAGCATTTAAAATAAAAAACATTTTATAACATTTTAATATAACATTTTATAAACATGACATTATAACATTTTTTTTTATAAAATCATCCGTTTTCAAAAAAAAAATATTAAATTTAATCCATTTAGTTAAGGCGCGTTTTCACGGGTCGATCTGAGTCGAACGATTTGGATCGACTGGCCGTCGACTAATAAATCGAAAGCAAATTGAACATGTAAACCATAAATCGACTTGGTCGTTCGGCGGAGTGAGTCGATTCGACGGAAGTCGAAAGACTGTCTACTTTTCATAGGCGATTCCCGCCGAATCGATGTCGAAAAACTGGAATAATAATTTTTTAATAAAATAGATGTTAGAAAATAATTATTTTTGTTTTCCAAAAACAAATTGTCATTAGAACAGGCAATTTTCATATGTGTTGGTTTTTTGTATACATTAGTCCCATATCCACTATTTTACTTTGAGATTAAAACATCCAGAAAAGGAGTTATTTTATTTCTTTTCCATTGTAAATTTTATTGACTCAACCTTTTACCTTTTATTTATATCAATCAGAAATGTATCCAACACATCATCTACATATTTTCAACATATTGTGGACTTTAAATTTTAATTAGGAATGGTTGTTTTGAAGTCTTCCATCAATATATTAGCTAATAATGGATTTAAAGCACAGTCCAAAAATTTTGTTTATAGAAATCATTATTTAGATAAAAATAAGTGTTGTCCGTAGATCATGTCAACAGTTTCATTATAGCTGATACATTTAATTTGGTCCTAATTGTTTTCAAAGTTTTATCTAAGAAAATACCATCTTAAGGGTGCATTTATAAATAGACTATTTATTTATGTAAAACTTTACTTCGAAAATATTACATTTACAAATCAATGTACCAAATTAACATTTAAAAAATATAGATAATTTTAATAACATTTGTGATTTTTTTTGTCTATCAATTACAATTAATTCAACATTCATCGACTGTCGTGTAAACCTTTTTGCTTTCGGCACAGATCGAATGATGGTCGAACGATCCAAATCGTTCGACTCAGATCGACCCGTGAAAACGCGCCTTTAGTGTACACAGAAAAGCAAATACATCCGGCAACTTTGCGTTCCAAAAAGGTATGGGTAAAATGCACCATTAAAAAGAAAACTTTCTTATAAAATAAATTATTTTCTAAAGTCATCTGTTGTCTCAGAAAATAAAAATAAATTTCTTTTACTAAAACTTACATTTGGCCACCCGATTGTTAACTTATTTTGATACAGAGAAAGTACATTTTTTGTATTGTATTGTGTTGTAAAGACTGTTTTGTAAACAGTTGTAATTACCCGTAGCTCAAGAATAAATAAAAAACAAAATATAGCCGAAACTTTACAGAGTAATAATCCCAAACCTCTAAGTATCGACGATCACAATAAATTAATAACAGACTCGGTTAGAAACGCACAACTCAAATTTTGCAAGAAAAATGACAGCAAAAGTGAAAAGATTAGCAAAAATACAAAAGCTCTCATGGAAATACGATGAAACCTAAGCGAGAACGAAAAGGGAAACAAGAAGAATATAAAAAACTAAATAAAAGAATTTCAGCGGAAATTAGAAAAGATGTAAGAAGATATAATACTAATGTAATTACTCAAACAGTAGAAGAAAACAAAGGTTTAAAGATAATGAAAAGAAAACTCACACAAAGTAAAAAAAAAACAAGCTGAGAGATAAAGACGGAAAGGCAACAACAGATAAACAAAACATTCTGAAAATAACCAGAGAGTTTTATAAATGCCTCTGTACCAGCCAAAGACAACAAAACAATTTTCCGACACGAGTAAAGACTCTCATAAATCAGGGATCGGAAATACTTTTACCCATTACTGTGTCAGAAGTAAGAGCAGCTTTAAAGGAAATGAAGAACCATCGATCGCCTGGTGATGATGGACTCGTTATCGAGGCAATAAAAGCAGGAGGAGAAATTTTATTAAAATCAGTAAGCGAACTGTTTATTAAATGCTTACATGCGCGTACGATTCCAAAAGACTGGAACAATGCGGTAATAGTCTTGTTACACAAAAAAGGCGATATTACTAAATTAGAAAATTATAGACCCATCAGCCTCTTGACACATATGTATAAACTCTTTATGAAAATCTTAACAAAGACGCTAACACCTAAACTTGATTTCTATCAGCCCAAAGAACAGGCAGGCTTCAAGGTAAGATATGGCACAAATGACCATTTGCATACCATAAAGATCTTAATAGAAAAGTGCATCGAGAACAACATCCCACTGGTTCTTGCATTTGTCGATTACGAGAAGGCTTTTGATTTTGTAGAGTTTGAAACAATACTGGAAGCCCTCAATTAAAGCCGAATAGATTACAGGTACACGACACTAATCAAAAACATCTACCAGAACGCTACATCAAGTATACGACTACACGACGATACAGAAAAATTCAGCTTAGGTCGAGGAGTTAGACAAGGAGACAATATTTCACCAAAATTGTTCACGGCATGTCTAGAGTCAATATTTAAGAGCACTCAATGGCAAGATACGGGCATCAATATAAATGGAGAAAGATTAAATCACCTGAGATTTGCAGATGATGTGGTATTAATCGCAGATAAATTACATGATACAGTTTCTATGATGCATTCGCTTAAAAGTCTGTCTGAAAGAGCAGGATTAAAGATAAACTTTGAGAAAACTAAACTTATAGCAAATCTCGCAATGAGTGGAAATATAACTATTGACAATAATACCATACAACAAACAGACATTTACAAATATCTGGGACACGAAATCAAAATAAGCAGTGACAATCAAACACATGAAATAGAGAGGCGAATAGGCCTAACATGGGCAGCATTTGACAAATTAAGCCATATTCTAAAAAGTTCAATTCCCATGTGTCTCAAACGAAAGGTTTATAACCAATGTGTTTTACCTGTACAAACTTATGGAGCAGAGACTTTAACACTCACGAAAAAATCTGCGAATAAACTCAGAGTTACACAATGAGCCATGGAACGTGCAATACTGAACGTGAGCCTTCGAGACCACATAACAAACCAACAAATCAGGCAAAAATCAGGAGTTCAGGACGTCATCGAAAGAACCACGACGCTTAAGTGAAACTGGGCAGGGCACTTAGCTAGAG
Source organism: Diabrotica balteata (assembly GCA_918026665.1). Classification (NCBI taxonomy): domain Eukaryota; kingdom Metazoa; phylum Arthropoda; class Insecta; order Coleoptera; family Chrysomelidae; genus Diabrotica; species Diabrotica balteata. The sequence continues at coordinate 129,750,409 of OU898276.1, forward strand.
CACAAGATGGACGGTGAACAAGACTTATTATGGAATGGAGCCCCAGAAACTATAAAAGAAGCCGAGGACGCCACCAACTAGATAGACCGATGATATAAAACGTGTAGCGGGAAACTGGCTACAATCGGCCCAGTGTAGAGAACACTAGAAAGAACTGAGGGAGGCCTATGTCCAGCAGTGGACGCGATTGGCTGACTGATGATGATGATGAAAAATAAATAGTATTGTCATGTTTTTGTGACAGTCTGACACTCACTGAGACTCATTGTGACAGTAATAGTGCTGTTAGACTTTATGTTGAACGCTATCCCCAAAGACGACTTCTTAATGCCCGAAGTTTTGTGGACGTTTCTTAAAGGTTATTAGAGACAGGTTGTATGGTACCTAAAAAACTAGCGGTAGAACACGAAGGAACGTTGGACTAAATGCAGAAGATGTGATTTTGGATATATGTAGTCAGTAGTAATCCAAGGGTAAGTACCCGATCTGATCTGTGGCTAGAATAGTTGGCATTTCAAAAAACATTGTTTAAAAGACATTTACGGAACAAATGTTACATCCTTATCATTACCAACGAGTGCAAGATTTACATCAAGGCGAAATATCTTAAAGATTAAGATTTTGTAGATGGTTTCAAAAAAAATCGCCAGAGAACCCGAATTTTCGTGCAAAGTCTTGTGTGCAGATGAAGCTTGTTTAACGAGAAATTGTGTTAATTTTTAAATTAATTGTCTTAATTTTCACAATTGTCACGTGTGAAATGACGTTCTACCGATACTTCTTAAAGACGTTCCGTTACAGATACGCTCTGAAATGTGGTTTCTTCATGATGGGGCTCCAGCACATTTTACGAGACATTAAAAATTTCCTCGACATCACTTATTCTCGTCGTTGGATCGGTAGAAATGGACACGTTCTGTGGCCACGCAGAACGCCAGAATGCAATGTTATGGACTTTTATTTTTGGAGATCTAAAATCATTAGTATATGACAACCAGGATAAAATTAAAACAAAAGCTCAATTGCAACAACGAATTGTTGTTGCTGAAATAATCCGACATAATTTACATACTTATAATTTTAAGAATAATTGGATTCGACGAATTCGGCACCTTCCTGTTATCTTTGGTTTTCTACATTTTCTTAAAGAGCGAGTCTCACCATATTTTCTGTGTTTGATTTAATATGTCCAATGTCTTTTAATTGTTGTAGTTAAACTTTATTGGAGACCTTTTTATTGTCCATTACTTATCTTGAAATTAAATTATTTGTTCTATTATCTGCCTATGCAATTCGTAACATTCTTCTCTAACAAAATATTTCAGTGAGGTCCATCCTCCTCCTTTTCGAGCAGTCTTAGTCTCAGTATCCAACATTCGAATCTGTACCTTAGTATTGAAAATATTATACAGTTGGCTCATCTCATTTTTAATGTTATTGAAATTTGGGGGTTTTTCAAAATTTTGGTCATCTCTAGAGCGATATTTTCTAGATCACGTCTACGTTTTACGTATTCTTTCAGCATGTCCGTATTTAAGATCGATGATCCCAGATGCAAGTATGAGTTTACAACATCATATCGATCAATCTTGGTTAGGGCTGGATGATTATGTTTAATATCTACCATGATGATTTTTGTCCTCGATAGTTTAAATATACAATTATCCAATACATAAAAAGTACAAAATTGAATAGTAGGACCATTTGATAGCTTTGTACTACTCGAGTAGTCCAAAACTTCATAACAAAAATAATTAAACATGAGGTGAGTTGCCTAAATAGCAGGCAGGATTAAAAAATAGATTATTCCTTTTAGCTTTAACTTTCTAACGGTTATGGTTAGGATGGAAGGGAAATATCCTAATTCTCAAGCAAGTACTTCAAATATGTACTGTTGGTGCATTGTGACCCATGTGACCTTATATTATACTTTGTGTAGCCAAAACCGGCACTTTTAGCTGTGATAAATATAAGTTGGTACGGTTTCATGGAGCGGTCAATGTATTGCACTGATTACATGTATATTTAAATCATGAACAATTATTCCTGCCCACATCAGCAATTATATGATCGAACGTCTTCTTCCTTCGTTAAGTACCATCTCCGCGACGAAGGTTGGCAATCATCATAGCTATTCTGACCTTCGAGGCAGCTGCTCTGAAATATTACCTTGAGCTTCAACCAAACCACTCTCTCAGGTCCTTTAACCAGGAAACGCATCTTCTTCCTACGCTTCTTCTACCCTCTATTTTTCCTTGAATTATGAGTGTCAAGATGTTGCATCTTTTGCCTCTCATCACATGTTCGAGACATTGCAATTTCCTTTCTTTTATTGTATTTTTCATTTCCCTATCTCTGTCTATTCTCCATAACACTTCTGTATTCGTGACTCTATCTACCCATGGAATCCTTAACAATCTTCTTCTTCAATATCCTCCTTTAACAGACGTTTGGGGCGGGGACCAGCATCATAATAATATAATATATTTCTTATATTTTTCCATCACTAGCCAATCCCTAAATTATTTTTGTTTGATTTTGTTATGATTGTTGTAAAGCACCCACAGAGTTTAGGTACATATAAAACTTGATGCAAAATATACTACCACGTAGAACTTCTGTCGAGGATCAGTTGCACGTTGAAGACCCCTACGTTTTTAAATAACATCACCGAATTGCTATACTACAACCAGGATGTCAAAATGATTCACAATATAAGCTTTTTAGTAACCAACGTCAAGCATATTCACAGTATGACTAACGTTGCTCCTAACAATATTTAAACATTTTAGTGTTTACAAGAGCGAATTTTGAAAAGTTACAGCAGTTTATCTTAACTATATGCAACAACTAAAAGAGCAATTGTTTTTTTTTTTTCATATAACGTAATAACAAGTTTTTGATATATAATTTATGTGTCGTACCACTAGCTTTTGCCTACCTGACCCCTTAATTTTTTCTTATATTATTACCAAATATCTTATTGATATTACATTTTAAGGTCATTGAGGCAAAAGATAGGAGAGAACAAAAATCAGCGAGCTTAGATGGAGTGGCGAAGGAAGTTGAAAAGATCTGAGTGCGCAACAAAAACTTGATTGGCAACCCATCGCCACTTTAGCAGTGGATCTGACCTAATGCATTAGATGTTTCACAGCAAATAGTTAAAAACCCTAGGCTAAACTGAAGAAGAAATATGCTTGTATTGTGTGGCATATCATTCCAATAAATATGTAAGGCAAATTACATAAAACTACCATAAGACCTATAACACCTAATCGAAAGCTTAAGTATAAATAGTGCTGAGATGGGAATTACTGGATATGTTAAAAACGCAATATAAGCTAAATACAAAAAGAAGTCAAAATATACATCACAAATTGCCAACAAATGTTTACTGGAATAGAGATTGCTAGAGCAACTTAAAGCTGTTAGCTAAACTGTTAAACTAAAAAAATGTAATTTAAAAAGAATCAAGACTTTCAAACTCTGGTTATACCCCAGAGTAATAAAAATATCATGAACTGATAAAATTGCAAAAAAAGTACTATAGAGGGTTTATAAGGAAACAGAACTTATCTCCACTATACGAACCAGAAAACTGGAATGCCCAGACCACGTGTTAAGACGACCAAAATATGATATTTTGAGACTCATAATACAGAAAAAGATTCACGAAAAAAGATCTGTTGGCCGAAGACAGAATTCTTGATTAAAGAATCTACGTGATTGGTATGAATGCAGATTAATTTATTTACTTAGAGCAGCAAGCTTAAAAATAAAAAAGCTATTATGATTATTAACCTTCGTAGAAAGACGACACGTTAAGAAAACGAACCATAAGATCAACTATGATGTGTAGCATTAAACATTAGGCAGCTAAAGCGCAATAAGAACAAACAAATTGAATGATGGAATTAGATGGATGGGATTATTGGGACAAATTAAATGGAGCTGGGTAGGACATGTGGCACGATAAAACAACAAAAGATGGACGAAAAACATTATACATTGAAGATCACAAGAGCATAGTCGTAGCAATGCAAGACCACAAAAGTAGAGGCTAGACAGCATCAAAGCAGAAGGGGAAAGAAACTAAAACCAATAGCTCAGAACAGAAAAAAGTGGAGAATTCATGGCGAAACATTTGTCCAAGAATTTGTTCAGTAGTGGATACAAATAGGCTAAAGAAGACGAAGAAGAAGATGGATGAAAGGAGTGCCAAAAACAAATAAAATTTAAAATAATCGAGATATTATAGGAAAGTTAGATGTGACATCCATTGAGACCAAAATGGTAATGACTTAATATGATGAACCCCTGATGAGTTATAAGTTTCTAAACGAAATAAGAAAAAAATAATCAAAAATGATTTAGGAGGAGAGTCTTGAGCAAGCCACGTATTTGAAGGGTATTGATATTTGTAAGACACAACAGACATTTGTCTCATTTTCACTCTTCTTCCAAACAAACTAGTCTTACTGCTCTTTAGTTTATACAGTGCTTAATAACGTTCCTATGTTATTTTTTTTTTACCATTTCTGTAGACATCTTTGCTAGTTCTACACAGTATATTCCATTATAACATATTCAAACGATCAGCGGCAACTATCACAAGATTAAAAACTAGAGGTGCTGTTTCTGCTCACCTGGCTAGATTAAATATTATAGAAAAGTGCTAATTCGATAATATTTCCCAGTGTGATATCAATCACATTGCCTTTGGACGTATTAAAAATAAAGCTCTCTCAGCTACATTTTATAAAAATCTGGGTTAAACCAATGTACAACTTCTAAAACATAACCCACCTACTGTCACTGGATCACAAAACAATATACGAACTCGTCTGTAGTCACTTAAACGCATGGGTACATAATATAAATTTGTTAGAATCAAGTTTCAACTCATAAAGACAAAAATCATTTAAAAATCTGTCGCAAATGGACTAGTTTCCATGCCAAACACACTATCATTGTCATCATGAACTGCCTATTTCGATTTACAACAAACTGTTGTTAAGTTAATCCTGTCGGTTAATCCAAAGTTAGTTAAAACGTTAGTTCTTAATGTTATATTTGTAAAGTAAACTTTCAGTGGGTGTTGATCGGCTTATTCTGATATTTTTTTATAATACTTATAATCATTTATTCCGTTTAATTTGGAATCGTACGGTTGTGTTATTATTGGATTAAATGAGTTAATAAGAAAGAAGTATAACCGTAAAAAGCAAAATTATATATAATTATTGGCCTTGTCTATAAATTTTAACCGTTCTTCAAGGTTTTGCTAAATATTGTAAACATAACTCGGCGTTTTATAAAAAAACCTACGAATATTCCGGTCACATAATATATAGAAATAATAGGAGAAAACCTTTTAATACCATGTATGATTTGTTTAGCAAGAAAATATTTTATTTTTATATTTTTTTAGTTAAAATTGAATCTGTATTAATTTTTTTAGCTAATTTTGAAAATCCCGTCCTCTAGGTTTGTACTACAAATACCCGTTGTTAAGCGATATGATTAAAAATGTTGTCAACAAGTTTTCTATAAAACATGACCTGGAAAAACCTACCTGTAAATATTCCAGTAGACAAAAAATGTTGCGTTTGTGGGGATTTTTGTGGAAGGAAATTCTTATGTTGGTTGGGTCGGTAGTCGTTTACAACTCTGCAGTCATTCTGTTATAATAAGTAAAGACAACTGTTCTGACATTTGAAATCTTTCTGTAACAAACAACTCAAACAACTCTTTTGTTTTATCTCGATTCCACCTAGATATTTGCGCAGAAAATAAATAACAATCTTTCTGCTTATGCGGACAGGATAATGGTTTTGAGTGATGATGTCACTTCTCAATGAATCTGCCACGAGAGCAGTCGTTTTCATGGTAATTAGAACTTGGCCATTGGAGAGAAGTTTTTCCTTAATTCCATGAGTTTTAGTGAGAAGAAGGTGATTTAAGCTCGATACGCCAGGTAGCAATCTTTGAAAAGTGAGTTATTCACTCTTTTGTTGTAAGCTGTATCTTGTGAAAAGGGATTTGATATCAGTGTCTTGAGGGCTAAGAAAGCAGACATGGTTTTAAGTGGAAAATAGGTAAACGAGTTTGAAAAATTACATATTGTTCCAGGATAATTTTAAATCAAGTTTTGGTATTTGATTTGGTTGCTCCTAGGATTTGTCCAGTATCCATCCATTGTGTGTCTCCCAAAGATCAGATTTTATTTTTTGAAGTTTGTGGAACAGTGTTTTTGTATTCAAATCTAAGGTAACAAACTTTTTAATAATAATTTAAAAAGAGATATCTAGCCAGTGAAGCGAGTAGTTTTTATTAATTTTTTTTAAGTATACATTTATTCGTTAATACAATAAGATTTGCACTCATAACCATTTAAAAAGTTTCAAAATAAATATGTTTTGTGAATCAGCTGATTGTCATATTTAAATTTCTTTTTCATATTTAAAATAAACCTTTGACAATTAATTAATAATTTAGAAAAGTTTGTAAGTTTATTTCGATATATGACACCACATATTTTTCAGCCATTTGGTGCGTAACCATAGATTTTAATTTTGTTTTGTTAGAGGCTTCAATGTCATATTTTCTGATAAATTTAAATATTTTTTTGTAATAACTGTTTATGTACAATAAAAATGAATATGTGATTTTTCTCTTTAAATTAGTAATTTAAAAACAATTATTTTATTTTAACACTTCTTGTTTAGTTTTGCCTAGGACATATCTGTATTTCTTGATTTCCTTTTTGTAGTTAGTCCTCCCAGTCCCCCAACAAAAGAAATCCTTATCGACGACCTTGCTGTCCAACCAAAAGACGAGCATTTCAATTTTTTGCTTATCCTATCTCCAGCCCAGTAATTGTTTAGTCCCTTCTTTAGGCCCCCTATAAGATTGTTACAAGGTACATACAAAATATTTCGTTATGTCATGTCAAACTACAGAAAAGTTTCTATATAATCTTACGTATAGTCTTACGACTATACACTACGATCTTTAATCTACAACTCGAAAATATCTATCTCTGAAATATAAAATTGTTAACTTTCCCGCGCACTTTTTCTATTGCCAAATAAATCTTCACCAATTCAAACAGTCGATCCGGAAATAGTTTATTATCAGATATTGTCTTCTTAAGTATTAAGCTAAAGGTTTTAAAGCGAATCTTCTATACTGGAATTGTGTTACTTTTCTCTATAGTAAAATGCTGAGGAGAGCATAATAATTTTATTCGTTTCTAGTTATCATATATTTATTCTATACAGGTGTAAATTAAAAAATGCATGAAAAATATCTAACAAAAGACAGATATTAAATTAAAACTAAAAAATTAAAAGAATATCTGGCAATTAATGATGTATTAAAATAAATAGAAAAATAAATAGTCTCAGATCCCACTGCAAGATTCACTTTCATAACGTAGTTAAAGGAACTCACATTTTTACATACATTAACGATTAGGAGAATACATTGATAAGAGGTTCACAATCAAAAAGTGGCCGCAAATAGTTTTAGGGGGAAGCCAAGGAATAGCAAACTTTCATTGAAAATATTTGGGGTCTCAAAATTACAATTATGTATCAGCAAAATTCAGCTAGTTGGTATGATTTTTAGAGGTTCGGTGGCATTTTCGTCTCTCACGACTGGAGTATAAATATAATATAACAGAACCAAAGTATCTCTAGCATTGGGTAATGCGTTTTTTACGCATTATGTGTTCGAAATACGGTTATCAATTCGTCGGTTTGTCTGCCCTATGTATGTATGTACGTGGGCAACTGTAACAAAGTCATGATCTACATTGGGGATTTGGTCTGGTACGGATCTAACGAGATAGGACAACTTGAAGTGACATCAATCTTCACTACTCACAACATATAGTGTAATAATAAAACCATCGGTAATGTGCGTGAACAATAACGAAGTTATTCTGTCTGTTTATTTGTCAGAAACTATCAGTTTTTGAGAAATGTATCATGGCCAGCTAACAGTAATTATTGGTAAACGTTAAAATATCTATCAAATTAATACTTTGATGAAAAAACCAAAATATCTAGAAATCTGATAACTTTAGGTATAGGGATTACTTCATAAAATTTGAAGTACGATATTAGTACTTTTCGATAGTGATATAAAATACAGGGTGTTCTATTTGAAATAACCAAGAAAATAATGTACTTGCATTTTGACTTATCCTGTATTTGTTTTAACGAATATTATGAGAACGAATATGTTTTATAATTTTTAATAATTATTAAAAAACTATGGTTGCAATAAATCAATGTTCCTATACTTTTTTTTTAATTATACAGGGAGTTAAACTTGATACGATTTTCAGGTAATATTAGTTATAACTTTTTAAATACTCGGTATAACATAATAAAACTTTAACATTATTGTGATGTGGAAATGAAGCAGATTTCGAATTTAAAATTAAATACAGAGTGTTCCGTTTAAAAAAACGTAAGTTTGGTCTGTCACCATCTTATGGAACACCCGGTAAGATAGTAAATAATTATAAAATGTGGAGTTTAAAGCTGCCTACAATTTTGTCAATACCTTTTTTTGTAATTTTTACTATAACAGATCTACTGAGCTTCCTCGCACTAATCAATCACCCTGTATATATGAGTACACCGATTTTGATATTCGAAATTCAATTTCCTTCATCCCAATTTTTTTGGTATTTTGCACGCGCATTACCGATGCGCAATCGTAACTTCGTCGCAAATGCCGGTCAACTTTGACCGGTTATGTTTCAGGAACCACTACTTGTAATTCACCGCAAAACGTCTTGGCAAGTCATTTGTAATGCCGTTTTTTTAAATTTAATTTAAGTTAATAGTTACCGGTAATAATTCTAGCTAATAGCTAACGCTAATAATTCTATTTGTTTTAAGCCAAAAAATTGTTTATAATTTTAAAACATTCTCGAGGCCGTCAAAATAATCTGATTTTAATTTCATAGAGACGTCAGATAGGTTTACGTTTTTATAAGAAAAAAAATTGACAAACTTCTATTATGGTCTAGTTTTTGTTAAGCTAGATTTAAAAAAAAAAACAATTTTTTTAAAAAAATTTAGTTTGCAAAATTATTAAGCGTACTTAATATATTAAATCGATTTTATAGAAATTTGGTGTGCTGCTTTATTTTGCTATTTAAATTTTTAAGACGAATTATGTAGCTGAAAACATTTTTAATTACACGTGTTTTATATAAAATTGTCTCTATTTTTTTTGCTTTAAAGAAAGTAGAAATTAGTAATGGACTCATCGTTATATTCATTATTAGCAGATATATTCATGGAGGATTTCGAACAAAACATTGTACACAAACAAAACAAACAACCCACAGTATGGTGGAGATATGGAGATAACGTGTGCTCACTTTGGCGTTACGAACCAGAAACATTGAATAAATTTTTGATGAAAATCAACAATGAAGAAGAATTAATTAAATTCATCATGTAAAAAGAAATTCACTTACGTTTCTGGTTTTGTTAATTATAAAACCGTTAATCGTTAAGATCGCTAAGACAGGATATGCAACCGTAGTTTATAGAAAATTACCCTGCACCAACAGATATTTAAATTACCACTCCAACTACGTAAAAATCAATAAAGAAATTAGCAAGTCATAATAATGATAGAGCCCGAAGTACTTGCTTTACTTAAGATGTATTTCAGAAAGAAAAAAGCCTACCAACAAAGGTTTTGACAAAAAAGGGTTACTCATTGTCATTTATAAACAAGAAATTTTACAAAATTTCACGAAAGAAAACAACAAAACACCACAAGTAATTCAGAAATACTCACAAGAATGGATTCAAATATGACAATACCAGTGTAAAGATTTTATCAGAAAATTTGAAAATGATAGGGAATAAGTACATTACAACATCATTCAAACATAAAAAATTTATTAAAAATTTCTTTATAAAAGTTATATCATATAACTTTTATAAAGAAATTTTTAAATAATTTTTTTGTGATATATGATATACAGCCAGCTACAGGAATTAAGTTTCCTTGTGAATTCAAACCTTAGTTAGTTAAAATGTAATTTTCATTACAACCAAGTGTGGCTTAATCTCATATTATAAACATAATATTTAACTTACACATCCCACGATTCCACAAGAAACAGTTTTAGAACCATTTTAAATGTATGAAATTTTTCATGTACACGAAGTTACAAAAAATCTATTAAGCTTCCATAAAAAATTGAGTAAACTATATCCCCAATAACAATAATCGAATATATTTAAAAACAAAAATAATTTGTAAACGTTTAAATATGTAATTCATTTCAATTATAAATAATTTTTAAATAAACACTGTTTTGCATTTGGACTAAATTAATAAAATTAAAATGTATTAACATACATTTCAAGGTTCATAAAATTAAGATTTTCACACTAATATAGTTCAAAGTAATAATAAACATATTTATATTATAATATATAAGGCTTAATGCACCCACACTCCCTCTATTTTTGCATCCTAGATAACTTTCTTACCCGCCAATCGCTAAGTGTATTTACCTTCACAAGGTCGATACGCGTCAAGTGGCGTCCAACATTACTTATCTCGTGACTTCTACCAACTCCTAGTGCTCGGAACTTTCTTATCTGTTTCCTTTCTACGGATGCTGTTAGATTTAAGTATCTGCATCTACTCGTCGCATTTTTTAAATACTTCTTCAGACGAAACCCAGTTATGTATGTAGAAATGTATATGAAGAAGAATTCTTACGCGATCGCATAAAATGTAAACAAAAAGTTGGTGAATATTGCGCATTCATCGTCTTCATAGAGGTTTTTTTGCCTACGGTTTTTTTTATGAGGAAAATTTTTATTGAATGGATTTTACAAGAAAAAGTGTTCTTAGTGCGGGAGGGTATTTGGAAAATGCCTGCAGATATGGTGTCTTTTGCCGTTTCAACAGGGTTAGGAGTTAGTGTTGTCGCCGGGATTATTTCCGGAGTATGTTATGTTTTGGCTTATGGATCCCAAAGAAAAAGGTAATTATTTACAAAAAATAATAATATAAATAAATAGTAAAAACGTTTTTTATTTTTTCTTGTTTTTTTTTACTAAATCTGGAACAATAAATAAATCGGTTTTAAATTTTTCTATAAAATTTATATATAAAATTTATTTTATAAAATTTATTAATAATGTTTATGATATATTTGGAATTATGAATTATGGATTTTAAATGTTATATAAATATGTACTAAATGCGGTTAAGTCATTAAGAACATAAAAAAATATTTCAGTCAGATCACCGATGCCAAACATCAGTTTTGTTGACATGATTTACAGATTTTAATGGAAAACACGAATATTCTACATAAAAATCAGAAAAACCTAAACGTTTTTTATTATTTGCTAGCTATGTAATATACTCTATCTACTTTTCGTCCCTCGGGAATACGTTAAAGTATAGAATATAGAGAGAATATCGACTTGTTTTCAAAAAAATTACTTACATGCTTATTATATTTAGTTGTTATCTTTCGGTGGAAGATGTGGTTTCTTAGATTGCAGTGATTTCTGTTATATGATGTAGCATTTTTTGTTTGAGTTTTGTAGTATTTCAAAAGCTTTTCTGATGAATAGGCTAATTATAGATTACTTTTGTAAAATCTACTAAGTAGATAACTTAACTTAGGTAGATTTTTATTTCTTTTTTTATGGATCTACTTCTTTTATATTTATTTCATATGTCCTTTTAAGTGTGTTCTGTTTATTATTTGCCAAACAACAGTAATCTAATTAAACTTTATCAAAGAAATTTGATAATTACAAGTTAAAGGAATTGCACAACCACACAATTGTACATATAATTTCATTCATTGTCATACAACTATCACCTTATTAAAAAAATTTCAATAAATTTACACACATTTCGAAAATATATCTCTTGAATAAATATAAATAAGTTTTAATAAATTAAATAATACAGAACATCACTTTCATTTAACAAACAATCACATTATACCTTATTTGTACTTCATTGGTTAATATCTATCTCCTCAAGAGACTTCCCCGTTAATTATCAAACAGTTACAATAGTAAAAACTGAAGATCCCATCAGCAGCAATTACAGGATAGTTTGAACTATGTTCTCCCAATCATTAATAAATTGTGTACCGGCATCATTTAATTAACTTTGTATCGACTGACCTGAAGATGCTTTGCAAATTGTAGAAAGCGAAACCGGTCGTCTAGGTAGTTAAATTAAACTGATTGTGAGTAAGTCTTACTTATTTAAAATGAGAAAAGGCAGCAAATATTTCATCAAATATTTGCTGCCTTTTCTCATTTTATTCGGATTTACTCTGTGGGAGTACAAGAAGCACAATTCGCTAAGGATTTCTGCTTAGTTGTAAAAGACATGTCGTGGAATGCAAATTTTAGATTCCCCATGTCTCTTTTAACATCTTTTATCAACGTCTGTTTGCTTGCAATTCTTAGAAGGCTCAGATTATAAAGCAGAAATCTGAATTGTGTTTCGAAACTATTTTACGATTGTTTAATTAGATGTCGCTAGTGCGTCCGTATTGAAGCCATGTTATTGTTGCTTCTTAAAAGGCAGAAAATATTGATTTTTCACGTTGAGAACCCCTATGAATAGCTCTTCTGACGAGACCTATTGGGTCGAAATACGTATCAAGAGATACATAGGATTTGTTTGCGTGAAATCAAATATTTGCTGCCTTTTCTCATTTTATTCGGATTTACTCTGTGGGAGTACAAGAAGCACAATTCGCTAAGGATTTCTGCTTAGTTGTAAAAGACATGTCGTGGAATGCAAATTTTAGATTCCCCATGTCTCTTTTAACATCTTTTATCAACGTCTGTTTGCCTTGCAATTCTTAGAAGGCTCAGATTATAAAGCAGAAATCTGAATTGTGTTTCGAAACTATTTTACGATTGTCTTACTTATTTCTTTTTTACCTATTTTATATTAATTAAGTAAATTAAGATCCAATATTGGTCTATTTTCCTAGGCAGAAAGAAATTATTCTAATGTAATATGTAAAGATTAAATTAGTAATAAATTTAAAAAATTAAAAATTAAATTAAAAAAATGTTTATAGGACAAATAGAACACATTCAAAAGACAAAACATACATTTAATAACAGGAATAGTTTTTTTATTATCTAATAAATTTAGAGGTACAGATGACAGTTAATGTAGTTGTAGGTTAAAGTTTGACAGTTCTTCTTCTCTTTTATTAGTATTGTAAATATGGTCATCATTAATTATATGATATGAACAAAACAAAGGAATTTGATATGGTGATAAAATATTTAAATAAATATTGTAATCTAATTTGTGAATAATATTCACACTCTTTACAAAGACTAAATTAATCTAATGTACCATTAATGAATAGAAACTAAATAGATCAGATTTACAATTTCAAAGTTATTAAACAACATCTGCTAATGAAATAATAAGTAAAATAAATATAAAATACAAAAATGACAAAAAAAAACAATTGTCACTCTGTATAAACTATGTGTAATAGTTTATGACGTAAAATTTTATTTTTAAATATTTTATTGTAAAAGAGAGAGGTTGAGCTTTGTTGAGACGTGCAAATTATTTAAAAGGGCCCAAAAAGTTACCAAATTATTCAAATCAATAACGTTGGTATTCTGAAATAGAAGAAAATTGAGAACCGGATGTGGATTTAACTTCACATTGTGGTTGAACTATTTAAAAGGATTAACACTAAAATTATCGTCCTTAAGAAAGCAACGCTCATCTCAATAAATAATAGTAATTTACGTAACAAGTTCCGAAAGTGATATTTTACGAGACGAGTAGGAAGTTTCCTGTGAATTACTTTTGGATCGTGTTACGTACAATATTTTTTCTGCAGCCATTTTGTATGTTAAAAAGAATATATGGATACTTTATTTATGAACTTTTATTAAACACTTTAACAGGTTGACTGCCAAGCTGAAAATTCTAATTTTTCCTGTTGCGCCAAAGTAATTTATAGTAGAAAGGTGTATTAAAAAACAGTTCGGCACAAACTAAATTTTGTTTTAAATTAAAAGAAAAAAATTACGGCCAAAATTTAAAATCGGCTAAAATGACCGCTCTGGCGTAGGCGGACAAAATAACCTGTCTACGCCAGGGCGGTCAGCTGTAGCGGCCACCTCTATCCTTATGCTAAGGTAATAGTTCGCGCGTTTTAGCTAGTTAGTTAGTGTAGACTATTATTGCAAGGGTGTGGCTCGTTGTTTTTATTGTGTGTGTACTTGTATTGCAAAACTACATTATGTTTACAAATCGGCGTACTTTACGTCTATTGAAATTAGCTGGAGAAATGCCTCAAACAGATGGTAATACCTGCATTATTTTATTGTTTTTCTGTAAATATAGGTTAGATTGTTTTATTTCAGAAGAGTCAGAAACAGATGACGACTTTGGTTCATTTAATTCTACAGATTTATATGTACCCTCAAGTTCGGAAGAAATGGACATATCATCTAATTCAGACCATGATGAAAATATTAGTCCAAATAAAAAGAAAATGCGGTTTGATATAAACAAAACCACTGATACTTGTGAAGCTCAAGCAGGTCCATCAGGTATTGGTAATGGGGTAAATATCAATCCACTGACAACCGAGCCGCTTAGAGATGTCACCAATATGTCCGACGATGAGTTACTACCAGAAAATAATGAGATTGGAAATGATCCAATGGTTGATAGAGGGGATTTTGTGATTGATCAACCAATTAGTAGCCCAGTTCCAACAGAATGGACAAATCCTGTTAGTAATCACCAACAATTCGATTTTACTGAGACATGGGGGCTCAACCCAATTTATGCAGCAGCTATTTCTTTAGAACAAGTTTCACCGTCAACCTGTTTTTACGCATTTCTTGATAATGAAGTAGTGGATATGATAGTAAATCAAACCAATTTATATGCAACACAGCAAGTGTTAGGACATGATGTTTCACTGAATTCGAGGTTACACGCCTGGCAACCAACGAATAAAAAGGAGATGTATCAGTTCATCGGTCTTCTGGGTTACATGGGATTAGTTCAAATGCCTTCACTATCACATTACTGGAGCAGAAAACCCTTATTTCGTAATGATATTGCTTCAACTGCTATGAGTCGAAATCGCTTTGAGCTGTTGCTCAGAATGTGGCACTTTTCAAATAATGAAGAACGTGAAGAGGGAGACAGACTGCACAAAATTCAACCACTTGTCGACCTACTCTTAAGAAAATATCAAGACACATATACTCCAGGAGAAGTATTTTGTATCGATGAAAGTATTGTTCCCTTTCAAGGAAGATTAGTGATGAAGCAATACATGCCTCAAAAAACTCATAAATATGGTGTTAAAGTATTTAAGTTATGCTGTGGTAAAGGCTATACTTGGAATTTACAAATTTATGCTGGCAAAGAAAGAGACAGAGGAGCTTCAGTTCCTACCAAAGTCGTGATGAATTTGTCAAGAAACCTCCTGAATGCAGGTCGAACTGCCATTACTGATAATTATTACACCAGCCTTGAACTGGCTAATCGTCTACTAGACAACCGTACACATTTGATTGGAACTTTGAGATCAAATCGTAGAGGTAACCCAAAGGAGGTTTTGGATAAGAAATTGAAGAAGGGCGAAACATTTTGCAAAGAAAATTCAAGAGGTGTATGTGTGATAAAGTGGCATGATAAACGCGATGTTCTTATTTTGTCTACTAAGCACACTGATAGTTGCCAACTTATTGAACGCCATTCAGGACCCATAAGAAAACCGGATGCTATAATTGATTACAACGCTGGGAAATCATCAATCGATTTGTCAGACCAGATGTCCAGCTATAATTCCGCTTTGCGTCGATCATTAAAATGGTATCGTAAAATCGCGATCGAACTTCTGTTAGGTACAACTATTGTAAACGCTTATATAGTATTCAAGACACTTTCTAATTCAAACATGACGATTACTAAATTCAGAGAAGAAATTGTATCTGACTTAGTCAAAGGTGGTCCCGTTTATGATCAAGTCGAACAAGCTGAAGATGAACCACTGCCACCAGCAACTACAAGAAAGACTTTACGAAATCATACATTGCTAAAAAAAGATGGAATTGCTACTTCTGTAAGGAAATACTGCAGAGGTTGCTACAAGAAAAAAACTACAGGAGAAATATCTAAAAACAAAGTAAAAAAAGTTACTACATATTGCGCAGACTGCCAGGGGCATCCTCATTTTTGTCTGCCTTGTTTTAATTTCAAACATTTAAAAATGTAATGACTTTTAAAACCATGTTATTTTTCAATTATTTCAATAAAAACTTACTTATTTCTATCTAAAATCATTGATTTTTTACTTATAATGTACAATTTTTTTTTGTGGTATACACATATAATACATAGCGCATATGTAAGTAAATATATTTACTCACATATCCATACAGGCCAGGCGGTCATGTTGCCTATGCATTTTTAACGAAATCGGCGGTCATATACCCTTTACAGACACTTTTGTTAAACAATGCACGGCGGACAATATGACCGCCATGGCGTGAGTTACTAGTACTATGAGCGGGCATAATGACCGCTCTGGCAGTCAACCTGTTAAAGTTAATCTCCAGAATTCAACATTAGAAAAATCTACTTATGAATATTAATAACAATTCTTCTTCTTCTACTTTTTGTAGATCTTTCGATCTGTTTAATTCTGAAGCTGCCTCTGGTTAATTTCTTGGGAGGTAGATTGCCAACTATCCCACCATCTTGTAGGTGGTCTTCCGGGGGTCTTGAACCGGGCGGATTGTTTTCTAGGGCAATTTTTGGGAGTCTATTCTCATCCATTCGTCTTACACTGCTCTCTAATGTTTGTATTTCTCGCTCTGTCTCTTCTTGTTTTCCCCATTATTGTTCTTAGGGTTTTCACTTCGGCAACCCTTAGCATCTGTTTCGTTTTGTTAGTATCTTCGCGCACTTCTATGCCATATGTCATGATCGGTCGTATGCAAGTCTTATAGATTCTAATATTACTATATGTGCGCATATATGGATTTGAGCAGACTATCTCC
Organism: Diabrotica balteata; assembly: GCA_918026665.1. Classification (NCBI taxonomy): domain Eukaryota; kingdom Metazoa; phylum Arthropoda; class Insecta; order Coleoptera; family Chrysomelidae; genus Diabrotica; species Diabrotica balteata. The sequence continues at coordinate 129,767,520 of OU898276.1, forward strand.
CGCAGACATCCTGACAGTGCAGATGCTTTGTTGATCTGACTCCTCCTTTGTTGATTAATAACACAATTATAACAATTATTTACATTCATATTGTTAGGAATATTAACAGAAGTGGCAGTATTTAAATTAGTGTTAGACGTGTCAGTGCTTTTACTATTTTTTGAGATATTAACTTGATTGCGGCCATTTTCAATCTGTGAAGCTATGTGAATTTTATTGATTAAAGAATTTTCTACGTATCCCTCTGCTGAGGGATACCTAGAAATTGTGCCTATTAGTTGATTTCCATTCTCCGTGTCTTTTCAAGTTGGTTATAGTACCACCACTATCAGCCAGTAAAGTGGCTGAGCTCCGTAGACAGTGCTAGGTGTAATCTTTGAATCCGGTAATTTAACAAATTCAGCAAGTGCAGGCGATATTTCCAAAAGTCTGAATACCAATAGGTTGTAAAGTACACCTTCCATTTTTGTAATATTCAAATAATCTATGCTGCGGTGTGTTTGATTGACGTAATGACAAATATTTTCTGTATAATGTATAATATAAAGAAATGTTATTTTCTCCAATAACTACAAAGTTTCTTTCCATGTTTGTTTTAGAATTGGGAATTTTAATTACTAACATGGTTATCTTATCTTCTATATCATCTAAACTCACTTTGCAAAGCTCCTCACCACGACAAGTGCCTGCCAAATCAATTAATAATGCAACCTATAATTAAAAAAAATAAACACAGATAAATTAAGTTTAATTATATAACCTTTGGCATTAAGTAGATCTTATCTTTAGCTTCTAATAAAAAGTTATCTATTTCTTCTTTATTCAATACCTTCGATTTTTTTTGTTTGTAGCCAATGGATTTTCTATGGAAAGCAATAACTTTTGGAAAGCAATAACTTTTGGATCTATATTATTTTTAATGTTAAGTGTGGACTAAAGCATCTAGTAATTGCTCCAAAGGCTTGATGGCTTTAAGGTATTAGATTTTTCCATTAGATATGCAAGAATAACTTCTTTATTTATAGTCTGTACAATTTTTATCATTGCTTCATTCTTGAAATAAATCGTAGACCAATTCATACCTCTTTCTTGACTTTACTGCCAATAATTCATAAATAGCGGCTTAAGCAGTTTCCCTAATCTCATCTGGAATTATTTCGGCTTCACTTTCACTGCTACTTTTCATTTCTTGGAATTGAAAAACGAAAAACTGAGCGACAACACACAAATCTTAAATAACAAGCGTTGTCATAATAAAATACAAAGTTGATGTTATTGTCAAAGCCGTTACCCAGCTACCCAAAATCGTTCCGAAATTGACAAAATTAGTCCCGAAAGTAGAAGTTGTGTAAAATGGTACTTTCGGTACAAGTTGTGTAAAATGGTACTTTCCGTACAAGTTGTGTAAAATGGTACTTTCGATTTAATATATCATACCGAATAAGTTTTATTTTCGGGACGGCTGCAGAAAAAGAAAATTTTATAGCAAACTCATCCACAGAATGTTACCGAAAAACTCCCAGTAGGAAGGGTACACCAATAAGACGTTCAACTCTAAAAGTGTAAAGATTAAGACGAACGGAATCTAACTGTAAGTTTGTTTCACCAACAATTGACAACTATATTTATAGACTAAAATAAATTTTTCACAACTACATTTAAGAATTTTTTGAAAACGATTTCCACAATTCGAAATCGAAACGTCGAGAGAAAACAGAAGTGTAATTTGTATTACAATTGATGATTGTTTATTTCCATATATAAAATATTCAGTAAACATATTTCACAAGTAAATAGTTTCAGAATTAACAAATATATATATATATATATATATATATATATATATATATATATAATATATATATATATATATACATATATATTTGAGACCTTTTTAGATTACAAAATATTTAATTTTCATTCATGTTCTACGTTTATGACTTTTAATAATGATATATTTTTGCAAGGAGATGGGAAATTATCAGAATGTTTTGTATATTTAAACCATTAACATGTATGTTACATCTATGTACAACAGTCACCACGAAGGTCAAGTCTTATATCAAATTTGACCTCTGAATGATTTACTTATTTTATTTGTAAGTAACTAAAATGATATTTTAAAGTAATAACTTTTTTATTTATATAAGTGTACCATATGAACCACACAGGTTTCTTGCGGTTAATATTTACAAAATGATTGTAATATCTTGATTGTATCTGTTATAAAATGTGCAGTTTAGTATCTCTAAAAACAGCTAAAGTTCATTTCAGATGCCCGTGCAGTAAAGGAATGTACCTGCGGCTATATTGCAGTTAACAACCAACACATTCTTTAGGGTTTCAGCTAGAATCTATAAAATCTTATATAATTTTTGATATGTAATATTAAATATATATATATATATATATATATATATATATATATATATATATATATATATATATATATATTCAATATAATCCTATATATTTCTCCATTATACATTCCACCAACACCCAGCTTGATGGAATATGCCTAAAGCCTCTAAAAAAATCAAAAATGTCGATTTTAACAGAGCCACGGAGGGTACCACAGGTAAGTAGAGACTATTCCACAATCTCACACTGAAGCAACGGTCTGCCCCAAGGATTCTGGGCAGATAGGGGCAAGTCGACATTGAAAAAGACAAGAAGAAGAAGAAGAAAAACAAACTCTATAGAACATTTCATGTTTCATGACAAAAGATGAAAAACTCTAAGTACTAGAAGAGAAATTGGGAACACAAAGTTAAAAGAAGAGGTGAAGGGTAGGTGGATTAAATTTAGGCAAAATGCTCTGCTACAAAGACAAGAAAAATTATACATACGGTGGAATAGGTTGCTTAATAAAAAAAAAGCACAAATTAAAGTCAATCATACGTAGAACTTAATAAAACAATTAAAAAATAACTAAATGGTGATATAAAAAATGGAACCAGAACTTAAGTCACTAAAAACAACAGGGGCGTAACACCAAAAACAACAGAGCATAGCTAAACAATAATAAAACTCTGGGACAGGAAGGTCTAATTGCCGAGCTCTTGAAAAAAAGCAAGACAGTAACAATCCCCATACTCAAAAGACTATTTAATAGATGTCTCCAAAATAGCAAAATCCCGAAAGACTGGAACGAAAGTTTAGTAGTACTCTTACACAAAAAAGGGGACAAATATGACCTAAAGGTTGACCTATATCGTTGCTCTTCGTTTAAACAGGCTGGTTTTCGCAAAAGATATAGTACATTAGACCATGTGCTCTCAGTCTGTTTTACCCGGTCCAATAAGTTTTGTCACGAATGTTTTTCAGCCAGAATATTTGTCCTCTACCAAGACCCCTTTTTCGTTCGATTTTACTATTTATAATCAGTTGCAACAACTCATACTTTCCATTTGTAAATGTGTGCCTTAAATATGCTATCTTTCTTCTTTTAATGTTGGTCAAAAGTTCTGTGTCTCCTCCATTTTGTGCAACACCATTTCGTATGTAACATGATCGGTCCATGGTATTTTCAAAATTGTTCAAAAAGTCATATCTTAAAAATAAAAAAAGTTAAACAAAGCGACTTAATATCTGGAAAGCTTTTTTTGTAGCCTGAGAAGACGTCTTCATAACTACAATTGATCAACATACGGCATCAACGGTAACAAGTTAAATCGCCTCAGATACGCTGACATCGTGATTATAGCAAGCATATTCTTTAGGAAGAATGAGGAATTACAAATTATGAATGAAAAGAACTCGCAGACATCTCCCAATACGTTTTAAAATTAATATGACAAAAACAAAAACAATGGCAAATACAGAGAATCCGAGACGTCTAGCTGTAAATGGCAGTGAGATAGAACAAGTCCAGGAATATATCTATCTAGGGCAAAATTCTGAAACTTGACAAAGCGAACCAAATTGCGGAAATCACTAGAAGAGCAAGACTGGCTTGGGCAGGATTTGAAAAACTCAATTGAATACTGAAGAACCGCTTAATACCACAATACTTGAGGAGCAAAATGTTTAACCAGTGCATCCTTCCTATCATGACATATGGAATGCAAACCTGGACTCTAACCAAGGCAAATATAAATAAACTAGCCACAATAGAAACGGCAATCAAAATAACAATAGTAGGTATACGACTGTCAGATAAAAAGATGAACGACTGGGTAAGATCAAAAACAAAAGGAGACCTTGCCAAAATAGACGATCAGGAGGAAGACCACAGATGAGATGAGTAGACGACATAAAGAGAATAGCCCGAACAAATTGAAAGTATATTGCCCAGGATATAGATCGATGAAAGGAGTTGGGAGAGGCATATGTTCAAAGATGGACAAAGAATCAGAAAATGAAAAAGAAAAAAAAGAAGAAGAATTTTCCCTGTACACATCTCTTCTGACAAAGTAATAAACATTAAAACGGAGAATAAACATATTTATCGTACTTCTCATTTTATAGGGGTAATCTTTAGATTTTTGTTCGTCTCCTCGTATTATGGCTTTCTGATATTGAGATAAATTGGTAGTAATTATCATATCCCTATGATCGATTTCTGTGATCCGTAATATGTTTGAAAATGGTCTGTGTTGTATTTTATCAAAGGCTTTCTCAAAGTCAACTAGACATATAGATACGTCACATTTGACATCTCGACACCATTCTATGAGTGTTTCATCATCATCCAGCCTCAAGAGTCCACTGCTGAACATAGGCCTCTTCCTCATGTTTCCAACCCCGTCCATCTTGCGCCGCTCTTATCCAGTTTTTATTGAGTCTTCTTAAATCGTCAGTCCATCTTGTAGGTGGTCGACCGACGCTTCTCTTGTCTTCCCTTGGCCTCCATTCCAATAACCTCTTTGTCCATCGTCCATCTGTCATTCTGGCTATGTGTCCTGCCCATCTCCATTTTAGTCTGGCTATCTTCTCGATGATGTCAGTCACTCCGGTTCTTCTCCTGATGTCTTCGTTTGTTATTCTGTCTCGGAGAGTTATTCCTAACATGGACCGCTCCATTCTTCTCTGCGTGACTCTCAGTTTAGTAGCTGCTGCTTTTGTTAAGGTAAGTGTTTCTGCTCCGTACGTCAAGACTGGGAGGACGCACTGATCAAATACCTTTCTCTTTAGGCATGTGGGCAGCTCACTTTTAAAAGTTTCTCTCAGTTTTCCAAATGCTGCCCACCCAAGGCCGACTCTTCTCTTCAGTTCATGAGTCTGGTTATCTCTGCCAATCATAATTTCATGTCCCAGGTATTTATATCTATCTACGAGTTCTATTTCTTTCCCACCAATACTGATGTTCTGGTTGGGCACCAAATTGGTCATGATTTTTGTTTTCGAGATATTTATATTTAAACCTACATTTTCTGTAGCCACAACGAGTTCCTGTACCATCTCTCTTGCCATACCTAGATCTTCAGCTATTATAAGTATATCATCGGCGAAACGTAAGTTGTTTAGATATTCTCCATCTATTTTTATTCCCTTTGTCATCCAATCCAAATTCTTAAAAGCATGTTCTAGCACCGTATTAAAAAGTTTAGGTGACATTGGGTCTCCTTGTCTAACCCCCCGTTCTATTTTTATGCGATTACTGTTAGTATGTAATTTGACAGTGGTTGTTGCCTGCAGGTATATTTTGTATAATAATTTAGTATATCTATAATCTAGCCTGCATTCTTTAAGCGCCTGTAATATTTTGCTTAGCTCAACTGTGTCAAAGGCTTTGTGAAAATCGATAAATATTAGAACTAGAGGTTTATTGTATTCCACTGCTTTCTCTATTAGGGTTTTTATACTTTGTAGATGGTCATTTGTTCCGTAACTTTTTCGGAATCCTGCCTGTTCCCTTGGTTGATAAGTCTCTAATTTTCTTTCCATTCTCTTAACTAGTATTCGCGTAAACAACTTATATATATGGCTGAGGAGGCTAATCGGTCTGTAATTCTCTAAATTTGCTTTGTCTTCTGCTTTGTGTAATAGAATCATAGTAGCGTTGTTCCAGTCTGTTGGAATATTGGCGCTGTGAAGGCAGATATTGAAAAGTTGTTTAATTTTTTCAAGTAATACATCCCCTCCAATTTTTGTGCTTCTGATACTATTCCATCTTCACCCGGGGTTCGATTATTTTTCATTTTCTTCAGGGCTTCTTTGATTTCTGATTTTGTTATATTGGGCATTAAATCTAATCCTTCGTTTAATACCCCAGTCTTTAGTGTAATTGTAGGTTCCGTATTGTTATCTTTTTTCTTGATCTATATAACTCTGTGTGGAACTCTTCGACTATTCTTAATATTTCATCTGTGTTCGTTGTTTCTTCTCCAGTTCTGTTTCTCAGTTTGTTAATTTCTATTTTCCCCTTTTGTACGCTCCTCTTCAAAACTTTCATGTTCTCATTTTTCTCTATTGCCTGTTTTGTTTTTTCTACATTGTAGTTTCTTATGTCTTTTCTTATTGCCTTTATGATCGTCTTATTTATTAGATTTATCGCTTCTTTGCTTGCAGTGTTATTTCCTTTCATTTGTCGCCTTAGTTCTATAAGGGTTTTCGTGGGTTGACTCAGTTTTTCATCTTTTTTGCTTGTCGGACAATATTTAGTTTGAGCCTGTTGCATTGTGTTGACTATTTGTTTGTTCAATATATTGATGTCAGCTGTTGTTGTATCTTTCAATGAATTCCCAATATATTTTTCGAACTTTTGAATGTTAGTTGGTTTTGTCCATTTCTTTGGTTGTTTCTTATTTATCATTTTGAGTCTTTCTTTTTCGGTTGATATCGTTATTTTATAACCTATGATCAATGCTTGTACTGAACTCGTTTAGCACATTTACGTCTTTAAATAATTTTTGTTTGTTTGTTAAGAAATAGTCGATTTCATTCCTTGTTTTTCCATTAGAACTTTTCCATGTCCATATTCTGTGTTTTTTCTTTTTAAAGAAGCTGTTCATCTGATAGAGATTGTTTTCCAAAAGAAAAGTCAGTAGTTGTTTGCCTCTATCATTTCTGCCTTCGCTTCCAAAATTTTCCAATATTATTTCAGAGGGGTTTTCCTTAGTGCCTATTTTGGCAGTATGGCTCTATGAGTGTTTGTACAGTAAATAATGCATCCCTAGAGCAGAAGCCCTTTGTAAATTCAAATTGATTTCCTGTTATTCTATCGTCTAGTTTTTTCTAGAGACGTTCATATATTACTTACAAGACGACTTTTTAAATACGGTTCATCAATCTAATCGCTATAGATAATTATATTCTTTACGTTTCATTGCCTTGGGTTTTTTGAAAATTGGGATTAACACAGAAGTTAGTCAGTCTTTAGGAAGTTTCGTAGTATCGTAGATATAACGGAATAATTCTTCTATTTTATCAATGTGGTTCTTCCTTAAGTAGTGTTAAGATTTTTGTAGGTATTTCATCTGGTCCCATGGCTTTATTATTTTTTATATATTTTAGTGCTTTTTCAAATTCCCTTTTGGTAACTGCAGTTTCATTTTTTTCCTCTTTTTTCTATTTTCTCCATTTTGTCATCACCTTCAAATAGATATTTTATATATCCTTCTGATCAATTTTTTCTCTTTGCTTTTAATTATAATTTTCTTATTTTTGGCCATTATGTTTGCAATACTTACTTTCTTGTATGTGTCAGTTGCTTCTTATATTTTTTTGTATAAAGAAAGCTATCATGTTGCTTTTCTAATCTCTTTATTTTGTTTTCAATACATTTTTTTTGTATTTACTTTTTTTCGATCTCAATGCCTTTATTTTTTATGTTGTTCATTTAAAAATGCATAAGAAATGAAATAGAGTTTTTAGAAACCTATAATTCCTATATTTATCAGAAATTTAATAACAGTACCGGTCTGTGCAAGAAAGCCGAATTATTTTACATGTATGTAGATTATGTTTTCTGCAAATATAGACTCTTTGGTTAATAGATAAGTCCTTTTGACAGTTTAACGAGATGAACGCCAATCAAATGACTGATTTAGATATATATTTAAAAAAAATATACGACAGCATTTTTACTTCTTTAACTTCGTATAAAAGGTTTAAATGTTCGTATAAAGCTTTTACAGTACTCTTTGACATTTGTTAATATTTTGAGGTTTTCTAATTAGATTATGTATGTAGTTGTTAGTTGGATTTATATTCAGTGATGGATTTGCAAAAAAAATTTTTCGAGAAAGTGTAAAAAAAGGCCACAGAAAATTTATTGCCGCGACAATCCAGGCCGTTGTACGACAAAGAGGACAAAATAGTTATTCAATAGAAATTAAAAAGTAACATAGCTGAATAAATAAGAACGTAATATTGCTTTACTTTCAGAAATTAGTATGTTAATTTTAGTTCTTTTTTATGTTTAGTTAACGATTACATTATTTTAGTCCGAAAAGTATTCTTCAAAATCTTGTGATATGGACTAAATATTCCATTTTGAGGTCCACATTAATTGTTTACGTAAATTCTGATATTTCCCATTATTGTCGTCTAATATCGTTTTTAAAAACTAAATCTAAAGGATACATCTCGAAAAAATCCAAGGTTTTATATATTTACGCCTTTAAAAATTATTTAAAATAAAAAAAAACTATAACATTTGGTTTCTTTCCTTATACAACAGGGCATTATAGGCCTGAAAGCCAGCTTGTTATGCCCTACAATACAAAAAGTGTGTTTGTGGCATCGAGTTAGAATCTATAGAGAGGGCATCACGTGACTAAAAACGACCTCACTTCGGCCATATTGTTAATACTATTGTTAATATTTTTTTGACACTTTTGACAGATCGTATAAGTTTATTTACGTTTGTTGTTTTTCGAATATTTTAAGTTTTATAATACTTTTATAGAAACTGTAATAATATATTGTGATAGTGCATAATAATAGTTTCTTGTTCTCAACGTAGAGTCTAACTCGATGGTTTGTGGTAACGGTATCCAAGATGCAGTAAACAAATAATATTCAAGTAAATTAGAGCTAATAAGCTGGTACAACCCGCTCAAGACATAATAGTTAATAGTCTTATTTGAAAGCTGGTTCGTCCTCTTGGAAAATATTACAAGATATGTTAAGACACAACAAAAAAATCCCGGAGTTTACAAAATTTAAGCTGAAGGCCCTTTATTAGAGACTGTGCCCTTTTAATAGATAATAAATATTTTACGTTGTCGCATCCTGAAATAAAATGCAATGATGGATTGTAATGTAAAGTAAAACTGAAATTTTTTGCCGAAGTTTTAGTTTGGTGCACAATTTACGAACGTGGGATTTTAGCAACATATTTTGACAGTTCTTAGAGATGCTTTAGATTCCAGGCTTTCTACCCAAAGATATTCATCATACTTAATTTTATTATTATTTATTATCATACCAATAAAATAGTATCTATGGCTCGCCTGATTAAGCATGATTTTGCTTCGTTGGATTATGCCAATGGAACTCGGTAATGGTTGATGAGAATATCATCAATTATGTATCCATAAATCTCCATCAAGCTTGACCAATAGCATAATTTTAGTTATAATGGTATCCAAAGATGTATATACATTGTTAAGAAAACCAGAACGAACAATACAGTCCAAGAGATATGACACAAGTCTTAGCCAATTTCGTTTAATTAAGAACCATGGTCTACTATGAGTTTTGTAAATTAGTCCTCGTGTGTCTAAAATATGAACATAAAACAGTTAATATTTATTTTTCAATACATTTTTGTTATTTGGCTTATTTTATTTCTCAAAACTGCAGTCGCAGATATTATTTTAGTGATTTATTATCAGAAATGTTTACTATATGTTTAGTTGATCTTGTGTGTCGTGCTCATGGTTACGGAAGCACGTCCAATGTCGTCTAAGTTAAGGTTAGGGTGGTTAGGTAGCCAAATAATTTACATGAAGTCAATTAGTTTTATTTAAAATTAACATTGTTCACAGCTCACCATGGATAGTGGTAATACGTTTATTTTAAAGACAATATAAAAATGTTTATCGGTGACTAAATTTTTATAATTTTTTTATAATATAAGTACGCAAATTTTTATACTAATATTGGTAGTCAAAACAAAACTATAGGTATGTAAAATTCATCATATATCGTATTTTAATTACTACTTATCAGTGTGTTTACTTTAACAGATAAGATGTACAAATTGTTTGCGAAAAATTATAAATTACGAACCATATATACAAATAGTGGCGTCATGTGTTTAAATATGCTTTTATTACGAGACCGATACACAGAGTACCTGTATATTTATGGTTACAAAGATCAGATAATGTGTGTGCCTAAAAAATACTTCAGAAAACTACAGAAATTATAAAAATAAGAAACATGGTTGGTGTTATCTAAATAATAGCATAGCAGTTATCTGATAAGATTTTCTAAAGTTGTTAAGAAAGAATAAAGTTTAAAGAATTTAAAACAGAATATGGGGAGATTTAGAGTAATTCTAGGAGACATAACGTACGAAATTTAAAACTTCGTTATCAATTTTTATTTAAGTAAAAAGATAAAAAAACGTGTAAACTATAAAGTTATGGAACATTTAGCTGACTACCTTTTAATAATAAACTAATGACATTACTTCTAAAAAACATGAATGGAATGAGCAAAGTGTATTTCGAGATAAAAGCCATCTTTCTTCTGTTATATAGGAGAGATCTGTTATATACTCGCCACCTAAGGTGAGATGGCGTGCTCATATTTATTAATAAAAAACAATATTTTAGAAGAACATTGAAGTCTACATATTAATTTTAGTCTTACATATTTTTCTACTACACACATCACAAAAGTTAACGTATTTTGTACAACACCCATGCATCCAACAAATACAATTGACGCTCTGAATACATTATTCGCGCTTAATGGTCTTTTCCTAATCTTCGCCGCAGCTAAAGCTAACACATATTGTTCTTTCTTGATTGCTACTGGAAGAATTGTCGTAAATAATAGAATTATCCCCATATTAAAACCTCTATATTCGTATTGTTTTTAGCACGTGGTTTCTTAATTTTACGTTTCGACACTGTAAAAGTTTTCTTCTTTTTACGATAAGTTAAAAAAAATGTATTAATATTGGCGCTATCGGTTAATACAGTAGCTTCTCTTTCTGACAGAAGTCAATGTAGGTCAATGCAGGTGCAGTGGAAATGATATCTAGTAACTTTCTTTCTCTAATTCTTCCTTTTCTGTGATGACTGTTGCTGCAGGTGGAGAAGTAATATCTCTGGAACACTTTAGTTTATTTATGTTAACTGAAGGATTGGAAATGTGCTTCGGAATTTGGCTTATGAATTATTATTAGTACTGCTCGTACTCAAAAAAGCGTATTTTGGAATTACGGATAGATCAAGTAGATTAATAGCAGTAGCTTTTAATGATGAAACAGTATTTTGAACTGTTTTTGCTGATTTTTCCAAACTGTGGCGAAGAGTCGACCAAATTGAAGTCTGCCTATTCTTCGTCCTGGCTTTGCTCTTAAATATAAATTACACGACTGAATAGAAAGCTTTTAACGATTTAAAAAATGCCCTACCAAGAGGCTGTAAACACTGTTTGCTGTGGCTTGAAAGGCAAAACAGAATAACATCATTTTGAAAGCGTATTCTAAGGTTTCGGCACTACTGAAATGGGAAAGGCGGCCGTCCAAAAGTAGTAAAGCCATTTCCATTGGTTTTGGGACAAATTGTACTTTAAGCCATCGCAGAAAAATTTCTTTGGTAACATAGGTATGCTGATTGTTCGCCCATAAATACTGTTGCACCAGGTGGTAATCCTTCTTTAAATTTGGCTGTTTTGTTGTTACCTTTAAAAACGCATATCGGTTGTATAAAGTGCCTCTCTGCGTTACAGCATGCGATTACTGAAATCGTTTCTCCTTTTTCAGCCGATGTTATCGAAGCAACCCTTAATTACTATTCTATGTTCCAGCATGTTATTAAGCTGCAACCTTGTCACCTCAATATTGCACTATATTAAACCAGGTTTATTCATTTAGAAATGTTCATTGAGGATATTCTCAAGTAGAGTGAAATAAGCAGAAACATCAGTTTTGGTAATTCCTAAGCTTTAGCAGCTGATACACCTTCAGATTTTCTTACTGATAATTGGTTATTACTTCATAGAAACAATGTTAACCAATGATAACCAGCTCTTTGGCTATTCTCAATGAATTTGTTCTTTCATTTAAGCTACTCAGCTAATTCAAATGCCATTTATCTTACTATTGTCCGAGTAAAAGCAAAACCATGTTCCTTGCAAAAGTAGAAGTCGGACCAAGTTTCGCTTAGTAAGACAAGCGTTCGAAAGTTCCTGGTCCCACTTTTTGACAGCGGCGCAATGTCGCTCCTGGTATTTAAAAATCTCTACTGGCTTCGTTTACACGCATTTCTCTATTTTCAGTTAATGTAATTGCTTGCACATACTGCTCCTCCGACCACTTGCCTCTAGACACACTGCCTTTCAGCACATATTCTGTCGACATGTCTGTAAAAAATAACAAAGTAGTTTAAAAACCATTTACCAGCATGCACCATCTCTCCTACAGTAATCACCAGCCAAGTTACCTAATGGTATAAGTACACTCAGTCGTTTTTATCTTGAAATTGTTTAATGTGGCCGTGAAAAAAGGTTAGAATAATAGAAAAATAATCTAACATGCTATAGTGTTTAATATGTAATAGATATATACCATTCTCTTACCTGACTATCATAGTCTATCATAGTGTTAAAATTTTCAATGATTCAAAAACTGTCTTTGCCTATTTACACAACTTAAACACGGGTTTAGAATGGCGCAGTAGACAACTAACACTATGTTCAATACAGGCTTTCGTGCAAGGATACCAGAACGTTAGCAGTGTAAGTGGGGACTGGAATATGTAGTAACAGCGAGTCATCTCACCTGACACGCTATCTCCCCTAGCTCTACCCTATACAAAAGATTAGAAAAGATCTAAAAAAATTTATTTCAAATATAACAAATACTGTTTAGATATTTAGAATAATACAAAACGTCTCACTGAACTAAAGACAACCCTTCTAAACTGACAACTAAAAAATTTAGTAAAAATTAGCAATTATTTTCCAAATATTTTGAACTTGAAAATTAATAAAGTACATACCTATTTCAGTCACATAATTTAAGTATAATCAAGATTATGTTTTTTATTTTATCAAATTATAAATTAGATACTGGATGCAAGACTTTCTATTTCCGCCATGGTACATTAATCTTTAACCGTCGTTCTCTTTTAACGGATTTTTTATTGTTCAATGATGCTTTCTTTTATGATTCCAAGTCATTAATCAGGCAATTGAGTCTGAATTTCATGAACATTTAACGGTGTTTAATACATTATCATTAAAATGCTATAATTCTTAATATACAAAAAAAATTTTTAGTATTGTCCTAAAGAATGCACAAGTAATAATTATAACTGTATTTAAACGGGAGAAATTCTATAATCAAAATTTTCAACTCATTACATATATATTTCTTAAAATATTTTCTGGTATAATTTCAGCATTATGCAAAATAACAGCACTGTAATAACACTCTTCGAATCAGACATACTTATTAAATGTCCTTTTTATGCCAATATACGCCAACAACTCGATATTATTTCTATTAAAGAAATTCTAAACAGCACAGACCAAATCAAAAAGACGATAAAATTCATATTCTATATTACATTAGCTGTAAACTGTAAACTGTAACCTGTGCTAATGGCAATAGATGTCCCATGTACTTAAAATCTAGACTGAAAAATAACATTTTTTAACTCTATTGTACAACCTGTTTTTTTAAAAAATTGTATTTTAAAAGCGATTTTCGGTGTAGAAATGAAAATTAAAACATTTTTAATTTTTTATTTGTCCCTAATTTTCGAAAAATATATTAATCAAAAAGTAAAATACTGCTTATTATATTATCCTGAAATCCTACTAAATTATATCTAAATAAATAATAGAGTAAAAAAACTAAACAATATAAATAAAAATACATCTAATTTTGATTATATATAAAGTCCCGTCCACACGATTTTTATAGTATTCGATTTAGTAAGCAGTCTTCTTTCGGTTATTTATAAAAATCAAAATCAGAAAATTCAAATCATTTGATAAATTTTTGCAATAAGCTCAGGAACAATAAGAATATTTATTGGCATTTACTTGTAACATATAATTGTTGCCAACACAGTGTTGCCAAAACATCAGAATAGTTAGTAAGTGAGGAATTTTTAAAATGTCAACTATTTGTCAAACTATTATATTAACTGTAAATACACTTAATTTTAAGACTACCGCAACACATTAAAATGCATAAGAAAACATTATAATACAAAATTATATAATCTAAATTTTAAACTTACTTTTTTTAGGGCTTTATAGTAAAAACGTCCCGCCATTATTTCTTGTTCAAAATAATCTATCTTATATGAAAGCTAATCAGCTTTCTACAGGCTATTTATTTGTTTTGGCATATCACAATCACAATGCACAACAATAATTAGTTTTTAAAGCTATTAATCTAAATTTAATGTGTATTTATAAATACAATTTTTTAATATATATTATATTATGATCAAATTGTGTAAGAAATCAAAACATAAACAAAATTGCAACTCTAAAAAAGCGGCAACACTTTATACACTTTTGCCATATGCTCAACTGTCAATAAAATTTCAAGTATTTCCGTATCAGTTGCGTACATATGTTTAATATATTTAATTAAGATTATTATTTTGTGGAATATTAGAGTTATTTCATAAAATTTATATTATTAATAATAACAAATGTTTTTGTTTACTTAATCAATATAATTCTAAAATTTCCAATATAATGATGATTACGTTTTTCTGATTATTACACCATGTTGACGCCTATGAAAGATCGAGAAGTTCCGTATGGGTTTCGTATTATTAACTGTGTTAGGAAAATTTGAACTCTAAGGTTGATGTTCTGGAAATTTTAAATACAAGTGACGTCACTTTGTATAAATCGTTACGTGCAAGTGTTTTATATTGAAAAATGGTATACATATGTAAGATATAAGTAAGAGAGACAGAAGATATATTTTCTTTTTTTTTCCTCGCTCTCGAGAATAATTTTTTTTATATATTTAATACTTAATAATATTATTATTATTTCATTCTGTTCAGATTTGTCTTCAGCCTCGTTAGACATGTTAAATTGTAAATTAAAACTTGTAAATAGCTCAAGAAAGTTCAAATGTATACTTATATACACAACAAACAACAATTAAATTATCTATCAATGTCAGACAAATTGACATTTGTATCACTAAACAATATGTTTATTATTATTTATTAATGTTATTATCATGGCATCGAGTTAGAATCTATGGAGAGGGCATCACGTGAATAAAAACGACCTCGCTTCGGCCATATTGTTATGATCGTTTTGACAGATCGTGTATGATTGTTTACGTTTGTTGTTTTTCAAATCTCTCTTTTTTAGAAAAGTTTCAAGATCAAGTTTCAAGTCATTATTGAATATTTTTAAAAGTTTTCAAAATAGCAATTAAAACGTCCACTTTCAATAAAATATAAGTAATGAATACACAGAATATAAAGATACTAATAAATAATTTGTAAGCTGTTTATAATATTTTTTAGTTCAATAATCATATTTTTTATTTAAATTTTAAGATAAATTAGATGTTACGTTTTTTCTGTCTTACTATATGGCTGTGAAACTTGGACAATGGAATCTGAAATAGAAAAAAGAATAGATGCCTTTGAGATGTATATATACACACGAATGTTGAGAATTCCATGGGTACAAAGAGTTACTAATGTTGAGGTACTTCGTCGAAGGTGTAAACAAAAAGAATTACTAAGAATTAGTGTTGCCCAAAATCGGTCTTGGTCTACCAAGACCAAGACCGCCTAATTTTAGCAAGACCAAGACTGATCGTGCAAGATTTAAGCAAGAACAAGACTAAGACTGCGAAACTCTTGCGTCTTGCAGTTAGGACTGAGTATCATTTTGGCGAGTATATTAGTTCGGGTATATGCTTAAAGACTATATGAGATGCAAAAAAATATGTAATAAAAATAAAACACATTTGACACGTGCTCAGAGGTCATAGTTACAATGTAAAAATAAAATATTCCCATTCAGCAGATGACTTTTTTGCTCTGACATTAATTGTCCAGATTTTAAGAATAGCCCCCCTGTAATCATAACATAATCTTCTTGTATTGCGACGCCGACAGTAATATCGTATCGAATTTTTTTTAAAATATGTCAGTATACGACAGCTAATAAAAAATAATTCAATTTTTCCCATCATAATTTAGTTAGGAGGAATCTAAATAAACAAAACTTATCGGCCTAAGACTAAACATTGTTTCTGCTGCTTGTGCGATGAGATCATTCGGCTAAACAAAATTTTCTAGAAGAGCGCGGCTAATATTAAATAATATAATAATATATTATTTATGGATAATAAAAGGTAACGAGATAAATTAATAACAGATAATGTCGCCTACTGTGTAAACAAAATACCGAAATATTTACAATTACGAAATAACGATATAATTCTCGGTTTGTTATTAGATACTTAGAGTATTGGATAGTAACGGACATAAAGTAACTAGTAGAGTTACTTTTTCGACATCACTAAACTTTATTCCTAATTGAAGTTTACAATTTAACATGAAGGACAACGATTCAAATAGTTCTAGTCGGAGTAGTGAGTGTTGGAATTATAGACCTAAAAGCAAACTTGATGAGTTTTTCGAAATAATTTATGCATCTCAAATTGCTTTGTGTAAATTGTGCGTACATGAAAGGTTGAAATGAAAATTAAAAATAGAAACACGTCAGGTTTACGGAATCATCTAACATCTTTTCACAAAACAGATTTAGAAATATTCCTTCCTGAAAAACCAAAATTCGGTGGAGATACCACAAGTTTTTTAATAACCGCTGGAAAAAGTGAACATGTAAAAAAATACTTATTCCTTATTACCAATTACATATATTATGTACCTACTACTTTATTTTGGTAAATTAATGTATTTATTAAGTTGATATCTCCTTAATTTAAAATAACTTCTTTTGATTATCATTGGTATTGCTTTTTTACCTATTTTTATTTTTTCTAATTGTCTAAGATTTATAACAACATTTCTGTTACTTTATTAAGTGGATTATAGTTTGTTATCTTATCACCTAAAGGATCTGTACTCTTGATACCTGTATGTGGATTTTTTGCTACATACCAATCTTTTTTAAGATTTTCATTTCCTATGGTGGGGGTCCATCAATTTCTTTCTAGGCAGATAATTTTCTTTAAAATACAGTTAAGTTTATGTCATTAATTTGTTTTTTTGTTTTTTACTCATATTTCAGCACATGTAAGATTATTAAATGCAAACGTTTATTAAGAAACAGATTGACTTCCGTGGGACATGGTAGATAGCTGAGTTAGTTACAGCATAGGCACGGATCGCTTAGATTGTGGCTTCAAACCCTACCCGGTGTCAATTGTTTAGACATTTATTAATTTGGTTGGTGTTTAATATGGCTATGTTAATTCAAGCTTAAAATCTACTTGCTCTGTTACGTTGTTCCAAGATCTAAAGTAACGTTTAATAAATAGCAATAAACTTTGAAAATTCAGGCAATTATATCGAGCACAAGTTTAATCAAATCTTGCCCAAGTACTTTCGCTTAATATAGCATCTTCAGGGGTATTTCGTCAAATATGGGCTATCCAGCAAGCGTAGAATGTGATAAACAGGAATGTTAACAGAAAATTGTACAAACACTACACTAAAACAAGGACAAACAGCTTAAAATTAATTAAAATAGTTCTACGCTCTACATTCTTTGGCGGTAATCATATATTAAGCGAAAGTACTTGGGCAAGATTTTATTAAACTTGTGCTCGATATAATTGCCTTAATTTTCAAAGTTCATTCATTCGAGCATTTAACCTCATATCAATTAAATAGCAATAGGCTAATGGGTATCAGCAAAACTTGCAAGACTCTTCCTGCAAGACCAAGACCAAGACCACAGAATAATAAACAATCAGAATGCCCACTCTCAGATGCCGCCTTTGAAGTTTTTCAGCATGCGCGCCATGTAATGAAGAAGGAAACACGTAACACAGACATATGATTTGTGAGGTTATGTTATTGTTTATATTTATGTTTAATTATATTTATGTTATTGTATTTAACAATGTTAATATAATTGTATAGTATGTCTATGATTGTCGTAAGTCAATTAAACTGGGTTAATTTTTCTATGCACACCACATAAACAACACTGGTTCCCTCTAAAACATGGCGGAACGTCTGCGCGAAGGAGATGCGCGTACTTAATTTTCCATGGAGAGTGGGCATTCTAATTGTTTATTATTCTGTGCCAAGACCAAGACCGAGAGTTAAATACCAAGACCAAGACTAGGTGTATTGGCGCAAGACCAAGACCAAGACTGTCTAAGTCTCGTCTTGTTCTTGCATTTGGGCAACACTACTAAGAATAATCGAAGAGAAGAAAATGCAATACTTGGGTCATGTGTTGAGAGGCGAAAGATATGAATTACTTCTTGAATGAAGTATACTGAAGTTATACTGGAAGAAAACAGACAGGGCAAAAGATCATTAGGAAGACGCCAGAACTCATGGCTGAAAGACCTGAGGAGATGGTTCGACCGCTCATCCGCAGAAATCTTTTGCGCAGCAGTTTCCAAAACTACAATGGCCATTTGGATCGCCAGCCTTCGAAAGGAGACGGCGCCATGAGAAGAAGAATCCTATACACGGCGCTTGCTCATATTTGGAACTCTAAAATATTTTTATAAATTTATTTTGGTAGGCTTAGTTACAAATCATCGTTTTCTTTTATAGTTAACAAGGTATAGTATATTAAAGTCTTTGTTTCTAAAAGGCTTTCCTGTAAGAGCCCTTTATTTATTATTTTTATGTTTCTATTGTACTCTTAAGGATACCAATAAAAACGACTGTGCTGTATAGTGAATAGCAGCACTTCATTTACGTTGATGATCTAGCAAAGCATTTTTAAAAAGAAAGATTTGAAGAGGTTGGTACAAAGGAAAATTGAAAATGCCCTTAACAGAATACCTTATTTTCAACAGAATGATCTAAGACCTTTATGTTTCATAATTCTAAACAAAAAAAAAACGGAAAAATAAAATTGTTACAAAAAATGGGCGACAATGTTATAAATATTTTAATTAAAAAAAACAGAAATGGGATGCTAATCATACAAAAAATTAAGAAAGAAAAATGAAATAAAAATATATGTTTGAGTATAATATATATGAGTCCATGTTTCAGGTGCCTATATAGCAATGGAAAAATAAGGGCCTTGAACAACCTGAGCTTAGTATTTTTTGTTAATATTCGAACACATTCTAATTAATTTGGC
Organism: Diabrotica balteata; assembly: GCA_918026665.1. Lineage (NCBI taxonomy): Eukaryota > Metazoa > Arthropoda > Insecta > Coleoptera > Chrysomelidae > Diabrotica > Diabrotica balteata. The sequence continues at coordinate 129,786,960 of OU898276.1, forward strand.
TGTTGCTGTTCGGGCCATCGCTAGTCTACACTTAATTTCTTAGGAGTAATCGCCATTGCTGGTTATCACCGAGCCCCAGTATACAAATATGTCTAATACTTCGAAATTCACCACTTGGTGTATGTGCCGTAGAATATTATTTGCTCTGACTACCATCATTATTTTGGTTTTTCCGCTGTTAATCTGAAGTCCGAATTCTTCGCTTATCCGGCTTAGCCGTTCGACGATGGTAATCATTTCGATTTTATTCGCTGTTACTATAAATTTGTCATCTGCGTATAGAAGGTTATTGATTTTTCTGCTTTACTTAGTGATTTTCCCATCCCCAGCACTGTCTAGTTTCTTTGTTTCTTTGTTTTGAACATATCTAAATATATTCCGTATATTTTAACTTTGGAGGAGTTTTTATAACGCAGTTTTTGTATTAGGTTAACTAGGTTCTCTCATATGGTCTATTACACTCCAGAGGGGATCCCATTTTATTGAATTAAAAGCCAATTTTTTTGTGTAGTCGATGATTGGTATATTGTGTTCCTCCGCTTTTCTTATTATCTATTTCGTGTTCAGTGTCTGAAGTAAAGGAAGTACAAACTTCTTCAGCCGTTTATTAATTATATGTTGAAGAATTTTCCTTGTATGATAAATTAGAGCAATGGTTCGGTAATTACTACATACGGTTAGTGATCCTTTTTTATAGATAGTGATACATTTTGATTCTCACTACTCATCAGGCCATTCATATCATGGGTCGTGATCCATGTCATGGTTTTTTCTGGTTCTTAGTTGATTGAGAGCATTGTGTATTCTGTACTTCTCGTAAAATGATAGTTCTGCCTATCTGAGAGCATGTTTCTTGTGTTCTGAGACTGATCTATCTTTTGAATTGACTTTGTATAATTCTAAAAAGTAATTATATCATATTCATAGTTGCTTTATGGCTATACGGCTTGAAGTTGTGGCTTGAACTCTTGGATCAAATAATTAATTTTTTAAATAAGTCATGACTTTCATGACAGTTTGGATGTAAGTTCTTGACACACGTTATGTAGGTTTTTGGATCTGTGGTGCATATGCATTAGAGTTTACTGCTTAGCTCTGTTATTTTTAAAGTATTGCTTCCTGTTTTTGTAATTGTAGAGTAATGCTTCTTTTTCCACTAATTAAGGTTTTCCCTGACATCCAATAATTGTTTTTTTTATACTTTTTTCGCTGAATGTAGTCACTTTTTTATTCCAGTTTACGTCTTATTTATGTCTTTTAATATTTGTGGTTTTCTTTGCTCAGTCATCAGTTTTATCTTGAATTATTCTGCAATATGTACTTCTATCTGTTTTATGTTGTATTTTTCTAGTTGTGTGAAGTTTGGTACTACAGATCATTTTTAGCAGTTTATTATCTGATTCACAGTATGCTACGGGTATCTACTTTACATTTATTACTGAGGATTTTAACTGTTCCTCACGATTATGTAGTCGATTTGATTTTTGTCTTCTTTATTTGGACCATGTTGAGTCCATGTTGAGATCCTTCTTGTATAGTATATGTATATAAAGAGTATTTGTTACCACTAGATTATTTTTACTGGTAATCTGGAGACGTTCTTCTCTGTTATTTTTAATGCGCAAGCCAAATGACTTGACAATATCTCTCAAATGTGATTCATTTTCAGTTTTTTCCACCTTAAGTTTAAGTTTCCGATAATATATACTGGCTTTTTGTGTTGGATTTTCTTCAACAAGTTTTCGATGTTGTTATAAATCTCGTCAATGTTGTGATTCTTTGGTGGTTAGACGTATTAAAGTAATTTTACATTAATAATATGTATATAAATTTTTAATTTTTAGATATACCCATTAATTTATAATATTTAGAGCCCACTACCCTATATTATATTCATACATATTTCAATAGCAGATCTTGAGAAGAGGACGGTTTTGCTAAGTTACACCGGGTATTTTACATTACGAGATATGACCAATTTTATTTTAAAACAAGACTTCGCAGATATTTGACGAATTTTTCTGTTACTATGTGCCTATGCTAAAAAATCCTCTACGTTTCTGCAAAAAAGTTTGCATTGATTTTTAAATATTTAGTATTAGTAATAATTTAGTTAGATCGTTAATAATTAAAAATCGACGAAACTTAGTTTCCTTACTATAAGCACGGTATATATCCATTACCCTTTGCTATAGGTACATATTAACGAAAAATATCATCAAATACCTCTTTTTTGTCAGCAAAATACTGTTATATAATTTTTTTATTCTACTTTTCAAATAATTCTCGACTGTTTTTTGACTAATGATAAATTATGAGAATAAGAACTGTGAAAAGTAAAAGGTAAGTAATTATGTAGACTCCCATTTAAGACTACTTGCCATGTAAACAACATTTATCAAATATAATATATCGATTGAGAGCGACATCAGAATTTAGAAAGTTGTGCCCATCCTTGGATACATCCATTCGGTGTACGAAATATTAAGCAACTGTGCAATCATTCATTGATTGTTTTATACAAATTATCGATTGTTTATAGCGATGGGAAAAATTGATATGGAATGTTTGTAAAAAAAGGAAGAAATGGATTCCGTAAAGCCGTTATGTAAGAAATATCCTCTCAGTAGCGTAACAAACGGAAAGGAAGCAAAATTATTAAATTTCGTAGGTTATTTTTTAAAAGTTACACTTACCTAAAGTTATTATTACAAGAAGCGAACTAAGTCAAGAAATGACTACAATCACCTTTCAATTCGGAGTGCGTTGTTTCTTTATTCGAAATGGCACTCTTTATTCAAGTAATTTTATTATAGAATTTAACATATTCTGAAGTTATATTTTGGTAAAAGTAATGCAGTCGACCATGAATATGAGTTGCAGTTTTTCGTGTATTGTTGGGCCAGCTTTAAAGCAAATTTTTAAATAACTCTCCTACGCACATGCGTTCTGAGAAAACAGGACCTCACATTTAAACTTTATAACAATCAAAAATTTAGTTATTGCCGACAATTCAAAGAACTACTTCCTTTTAAATGTAGTTACATTGGGCTTTTCGATTAACCTTGGGTAAACCTTTGCGTTTTAAGTTCAAAGCTACCATACATTTCCAACGTTAAAAAAAACTTTTTTTTGCATATAGTAACAAAAAAACATGACTATGTTGTTACTAGCTAAGTTTTTTAACATCCTAACTCGACAATTCTAAGTTACGGTAAGACCAATAATGATTTTTAATAGATAATATATGGTAGCTAATTATAATTTATTTTCTTTCAGCCATGAAGAAGCCAAATTAATTTTCTTTGGCGAAAACGTTCGGCAAAACAATTGATACACATTAGAGTTTTTCTTATGTATATATATATATATATATATATATATATATATATATATATATATATCATAAACATGTGAATATTAACAAAGCTCCTGGTAAAGATGGAATGACTGCAGAACTGATAAAGAGTGGTGAACATGTGCTATGGAAACATATCCATAAACTAATCTACCACATAATATAAACACTCGATGTCATCCAGAGGATTAGGCAGTTGTAATCATATTTTCCACTAACAATGGGGAGACAAACTACGCTGAAAGGCCGCCTTCAATAATATTTTCGAAAGAAATAATTGGTGAATACCAACGTAGTTTCACACCAAACAGGTCAACTATGGACCAAATACATATGTTTAGAGGTATATGTGAAAAATGTGCTGAATATTAACAAAGCTCCTGGTAAAGATGGAATGACTGCAGAACTGATAAAGAGTGGTAAACATGTGCTATGGAAACATATCCATAAACTAATCTACCATATAATATAAACACTCGATGTCATCCCAGAGGATAAGGCAGTAGGAATCATATTTCCTATTAACAAGGGGGAGACAAACTACTCTGAAAGGCCGCCTTCAATAATATTTTCGGAAGAAATAATTGGTGAATACCAACGTAGTTTCACACCAAACAGGTCAACTATGGACCAAATACATATGTTTAGAGGTATATGTGAAAAATGTGCTGAATATAAAGTACCCAGTTACAACTTGTATAGGCATTGATTTCAAATAGGCGTTTGATGGAGTAGATAGATAAAAAAATTTAAAATACCTATCCATGTTAGGAACATCGAAAAAGTTAGTTAAATTTATACAAATTAATTTGGAGGGTTCAAAAGCCATGATCAGAATAAATGAAAAAATGACAGAGGCATTTAATATTGAAAATGAGGCTATTCAAGGTAATGCCTTATCAACATTTTTTAATCTAACTGTGGAAGGTATTATCAGAAAAGTAGATATAAATGACTTTATTAATACAAGATCCACTTAAATGTGCGCATATGCTGATGATATTACCATAATAAGCCGCAATAGAAGGGTATTAAGCGAAAAACCTATAGATTTGAAACAGGAAACCACCATTTTGTTTAAATATAAATAAAAGGAAAACAAAATATATGGAGTGCTCAAGGTCGAATGGACATAAGAATCTGAAGGTAGACAACCATCTGAATATGCCTCCACATTTTTCTACCTAGTCTTAATAATAAATAACAGCTACAACGTCAGTCAAGAAATACAAGCCGGATTCTTAGCGGTAATAAGTGCTTTTATGCATACTAAAACTTAATGAAAAGTAAGTAACTGAATCGTGAGTGTAAGCTTAGAATCTAAAAAACAGTAATTGATCAGTGGAACAGTGGTCCACATGGAACATATGAATGTGACACGTGGATCTTTTCAACCACCAATGAAAATCAATTGAAAATATTTGAGCCAACACATTAAGTAAGATATATGGACCAACCTATTGCAGCGATGGTTCGTGAAGAATAAAAATGAACTGTGAGCTGGATGAATTAATGCAAAGCACAGATATCGTTAGATTTGGAAAGTCACAAAGACAAAACTGGCCTAGTCACTTGAAAATAATGCCACATAGTTGAGCAGTAAAAGTATTTTAGACATGGACAGCGACGAAGGAAAGTACTTGACAGGGCAGAATCAAAGAACGTTTTTAAGCAGACCCATAAACGGTTGTAGCGCCCTTAGAATAATAAAAAGTTCTTTTAGACGTTAAAATTAAAGATAGTCGTCTACGCACTTTGATGTATGGCATGTTAAGAAGGACGTTAAACATACTAAAGACGAATATTCATATTAGTACCAAGGATAAATATTGACTTATATTGGGTTCCAATGTAAACGATAAGTGAGATCATATATACTCTACTAAGAGATGTATAGTAATCGGATGAAACTAGATGTAATTTTTTTCTACGCTATTGCAGAGCTCTGTCACGTATTAATCAGTGAGGCCTGTTACTATATTTTGATTTTATCCTGTACATCAAGTATCGTGTCACAATACACTTCTATACCAAGCCTAATTAAAAGGATGTTGAGGAAATATCAGAGGTCTTATGGTGCTCAGAATTTTCTTATGTAATACCGTCCCATTATCCTCTACAACAAAGGCTTACGTTAAGCTGAAACCTGTTATAGTATGCTATTATCTAGTTTAGTGTATAAACATCTCAGTTTCTTAAGAAACAGGAACAAATTTATTCCTCGGAGTTAAATGTCACGATATATTTCTAGAGAATTCCCCCTTGTATTAATTGCGTAATCATATCATGCTGTTAGATTTTTAAATATCTTATGATGCATATATAATTTGCAAATATTATTAGTCTTAACAAGCTGCAACTGTCCATGCCGAATTTTTCCAAAGAAGGGCTTAATATCGGTGACTGAATAATTTATAAATATAATTAATTGTTTTGTAAGAGTAATTATAATCACTTTTTCTTCTTCTTCTTTGTGTGCCATACTTGTTTTTAAGCGATGGCTATCGTCTTATTAACAATCTGATTTAGGGCCAGTTGTTCGAACGCTAATCAAAGCTTGATTGTAATCAAATATTTAATTACAAGCAAATACGTCACAGCAGCTGTAAATTTTTTTAAAAATTGATTATTATTATTATTGATTTGTAAATAAAAACATGAATTTAACATCAGAAAGAGTTTAGTTATAGTTTATTTTAAATTAAAACGCAAAATAATAAAAGTGAATAAAATAAATCAGTCAACATAACCTCAAAATGGGACGTATTTGATTTTAATTAAATATTTGAGTTTTGATTAGCGTTCGAACAAACGGCCCTTAATGTTATAAATATTACAGTTAGTCGCAAAAAAAAGTATTTAGGTATTATGAATAGTGATTCGATCAACCTATACAAATTAGTTCACTTGCATATTATACATACATACAATTAACATTTATTATTACATTACGAGATAACACTACAATATCACTATATTCGCGATAGTTAATCAAACTTACGTTTTTTTAATACATTTAAGAATAGGAGAATACAGAACAACAGGTTATCAGTCAAAAAAGCGCCGCAAATAGTTTTAAATTAATTGATGATAATTCATTTTAGAACAAAAATATTGTTCATTTATTTTTTAAATTAAATACGTTGGTTATAACGTATATACATATTTTTGTATAAAAGTTTTCTATAATATGAGAAAAAATGGTCGCAAATCAGATTCGCCGGTTGTTAAAAACGCAAGGTGTCAAAAATAAATTAAAAAAGAGCTATCGCGCAACGCCACTGGTTTAACATGACTAGTGTCATTATTAATATTCACATTATCACTTGTCAAACCAGTTACGTTGCGCGCTTCCTCTATTTTATTTAATCTTTGATACCTCGCGCTTTTAACATCTGGCAACCCCAATTTGCGACTATTTTATTCAGGCAAAGTTACATCATCGTAATAAAAAAAATAGCTTTCATTTGATATAAAAACGTGCATATATGTCATGAGCAGTGTATTTTATTTAAAAAATAAATTATTGAAATAAAATGTTTGTTCATTAATAACGATTAATTGGATTAAAAATATTTGTGGCTACTTTTTGATTTGCAACCTGTTATCTGTGTATTCTCCCATTCTAAATATACAGATCACATTGTTTTATTGACCATATAACACAATGGTAATCGCTATGACATCTTACATGTTTCCACCGCTATATTTATTTCACAGTAGGTACAAATTTTCGTAATTGTCACATTGACATTAAAAATTTCAAACAAAGTTCTGAAAGAATAAACAAATAATTAATAAAATGCCTATTACGTTGTATACCGTCCAAGAAAAAGTACAACTTGTAACATGGTACTCTCAGAGTCATTCGATACGCGAAGTAATTGATTTATTTATTGTTGCCTTCAAAAATAGACATCCACCAAGTGTTACAGCAGTTACGAATACAATTAAACATTTTCAAACTTTGGGATGTGTAAACAGTTTTAAAAAGTGTCATGAAGGTAATGGACCACATGTTAGACCTGTCGATTAGGAGCGTCAAAACAAGGATATTGATATTTGTACTTTTGTGGAAACTAGTGAATCCTGCAATAGTGCAATAGCGTACAAATTGCTAGGGAAGTTAACGTGAATGCTCAAACTGTCCAGCGAGTTCTCAAAAGGAATGAGCATCACTGTTTTAAGATACAACCAACACAAAAACTCTTTCCGAAAAATAACTTTAGGATGATGGAGTTTTGTGAATTTATGTTAGATAAACAGAATGGAAATGTATACTTTTTAAAAAATATTTTATTTTCTGATGAATTTTCATTTTTATTACATAAAAAATACAATCTATCCGTTGCATGGTATTATTTTTGGAAAAATGAGCACCTCATTGTTGCAGTGGAAACGTAGCATCCGCAAAAGTTAAACGTTCGGACTGATGTTAGGCGACCATATTGTCGGTCCATTTTTTATCAATGGAAACCTAAACGGGCCCAAATATTTACAACTTTTACAGAATGAGATCATTCCGGCAGTTCGACGTCTTCCCGTTAATTTTCAGAAGGTTTATTTCCAACAGGATGGGTGCTCGGCTCAAAACTCTAGAGCAACTATTGACTTCCTCAATCAAACGTTTCTTGATCACTGATAAGTATACGTGGTACAATTATATTGCCCGCTAGATCCCGTGACTTAGCGTCTAATGATTTCTTTTTTTGGGGTTTTCTCAAAAAAACATTTATAGGCATCAATTTGAAAGGGCCAAATACCTAGTCGAATTAAGGGCAAAAATACTTCACTTCTCTGCAATCATTACACCAGCCCTACTCCAAAACATGAGGAGAAATCTGTATAACATATTTGTTTACTGTTTAGCACAAGGAGGTGGAATATTTGAGTCCTTAATTTATTAATCTGCTTTCCCAATTTTTATTTTTTGTTAGGTACATTTTACGAGGTTTTTATATTCTTAATTGGGTAGTATTTTTTATGTTTAAGTTTGGAAGAATGTTATTGTTTTTTTTTATTTAAAAGTTCAAACGATTCTTATTCTGATTTTTTTGTCCATAAAATTTGTACAACTTTCAGTAAGAATAAAGCATATTTTTTATTTACTTACTTATATTTATTTGTATTGCTATTAATGCTAAAAAATAACAAAAAAAAATTAGTTTTAGAGCATTGTAATAAATATACTCTAGAGATGGGATTGCAATAAATCTTAATTCTTATGGTCAACAAAACAATGTCGTTATCTATATGTAAAAATCTAAGTTTGATTAACTACGTTATGAATGTAGTGATCTTGCAGTGTTATCTTAGATTAGTATATTAATATTTTATTACTTGCTTAAGCTTTGTTCTGATGCTAATTTTTGTGGTATGTTATTACAATTTACTACTTTTAATAGGAATAAGCCATAGTTTTAATTTAAAATATGTTTATTTTAACGATTTATGTTTGAATTTCCAATTCTTATTTTGAGATCGAATCGAAACATCAAGATAAATTTATTTTAAAGTAAAATGAGACTTATTCTCGGTGAAACTAGTAAATTGTTTAATCACCATTCAAACAACTACGCCACTGTCTAGGGTTTAACTATCATACTCACAGGTGATACGCCGAAACAGTTAGGAATGCATTGGTGTGGTTCCGGATGGTTGGTTGACTATTTTATTTGATAGATGAAGATCCGGTCAGGAAACAGGTCCGGATTTACTTAGGGATTATAGATTTATTTTAATAAGTTACTTAAGTTTAATATTTTTAAGTATAAGCTATTTTTAATATTATAATGAGTATATTAAATAAAAAATTACATAAATAAACAAACTCCCATTAATAGACAAGGGTAAATGAGTACAAAGTTCTTATTAATTAAATTGTGTCGCTTCGTTTTCATTGCAAATCTAGAATATTCAGGCAAATTAGAACCTGCTATGTAACATAGTACGGTTAAAGTCTAGAGAACGTTCCGATAAAGTTAGGTACAAAGAAAGTTTAGTAAAATACACATTTGTGTTTGCGGTATTGCCATGTCCCTATTATGTATATGTTTTATGCTTCAAATATGCTTTGAAACAGTACATTTTTATTATAATATGTATTCTATGGAATCTGGTATTTTTTATTATTTTTTAATTTATATAAAACACGAACGAATTATTATTTGATTCTTTCGATATTAGTTGCAGTAGTTATAAAAAAAAATAATTGCCCTATGGTAGATTAGCGGATAAATTTGGCAATAGTGTCAAAACTTTCAAAACACTAGTTGCCAGATTACAGGATAATAACAAAGTAAAAATATATATTAAAATCATCCGAATTTAACTTATATATCACTTTATAACTTTAGTATTTATAGTGATTTATATATTATTTTTCTCGATTTTTTACCATTTTAAGTTTAACATGTTTAACTAAATTATCTCATAATATATCGCATGCTTTTTCACGATTTATTATAAGGATGGCAACATTGCCACATACAAAACTTCCTTTATTTTTAGCTTACTTCATCGGAACGTTCTCTAGACTTTAACGCATAGTACAATAAAAATGTAGGACAAGTACAACAATAAAGAATATTTACCCATATTCGAATGATTAGCTCTTATTAATTTTTAAAATATTTCTTAGTACAATCAGATATGTATAATTGTTCATAATTACTTAGCTATTGCAGATAGTATTTATGGTGTTGTAAGACAGAAATACACTTAATATTGTATTAAGAAAATATAATTAATAACTTAAAAATTGATACTTAACCATCTTCTCTTGAAAATTTAAATATTAACTAAAATATAATACGCAAGCACAAATTTTAGAAAATAAAGATATTCATTGTACTTTAAACCGAACGTGCTCTTCACTAATCTTTCTAGAAATGGAAAAATGGGATAAACAATAAATTTATAAATTTGTACAAAAATTTTTTATTGATGTGTGAATACTGCTAAACAAATACAAGAGATATTTGTACTATTTTGGACACATTGCTAGAAGAACAGGTACGATGGAAAAACTGATAGTCGAGGGTAGAGTTGAAGGAAAGGGACCTAGGGGAAGATCTCCAAGCCGTTGGGTAGATCAAACAAAAACATTGGTTAACCAAGGGTTAAATGAAGCTGAACAACTAGCCCAGGACAGAGAAGAATGGAGGGAAATCGTGAAAAAACTGTAAAGGCCTGATAGTGTCACCACATCCCAAAAGGGATTAGGACTGAAAAGGAGGAAGATAATACTAATAATAATAAATAATTTATTGCGAAACATAATACCCATATATTTACTCCTTGAAGTGTTATGAAGCGCCCCAAAATTGTGAAAAAATAGATATACATGCACTTTCATACCTTGTCGATATGTTTCAGTTTTATTTCTTCTTCTTTTTACCTCTAAGTTTTATTAGACAGGTAGTAATGATGCATGTTGAGGTCCTTCTAGAGATCGTGTTACCCTTCTTGCGCTGGTTTTATTTGTTTTCCTATTTTGGTTGTACGTACTACATTGACGAGGTTTGTGTTATGTAATTTTTTAAATGTATTAGTTCATTGGGCTGGTGTTCACTTTTGACTTCTTCTTTCTTTCTGTTTTTTGGGTAACAGTGTCTCCACTAATATCAAATATCCAATATTATCGGTATTTAATTTAAAATATTTTCTTTAAATTTATGAAAATTAAGGAACGTAAATTACAAATCTCAGCAAGATTTTATGCAGACCATTCTTTTCCAACAACCGATCTTCAACGGATTGATTCTGGCGTTCTAATGATCAGATTTTAGAGATATAACTAAATATTGAGAAAACAAGTGTTTCTATTAAATTATTCTTAATATTGATTGATTGATTTTTTGTACTACCTTAATATATAAAACTGTCAAACTATTCAGATTCACTTACTTCTAATAATTTTTAATTACTTTAACTTTACTTTTATCTCTATTATCCTAGAATGTTCAACCAATTACTATGACACTAGCAGATACTATTAAACATTTACAAGCCAATCTATAAATAGTATTTGTGTCTATTTTTCAATCTTTCTTGTACGTTGAAAATATTATTATTCAAATATTTACTACAGACACAAAGCTTGCCTTTCCATACACTGCTTGCATTCGCGTATGAATTTGTAATGGTTGCAAATGTTCAACACACAAATTGGAATGACCACGAGCTGATTATACGCGGACGGATTATTAACAACCAACGCCAGTTTTAAGTAACAATACTTAAAATCGTAGTCAAATTCAAGTTATGGGAACTAATCATTGTGACGTTTACAAAAATAACAAACATTCAAGAACGTCATTTAAATGATCATAATTATTTTCAAGGCTAACCTGATCAAATAAGTTTCAATTGAAAATGAGTATATTTACACTGAGACAGTCTTTTCTGCTTTTATTTTTGCCTACCTACCTGTTCAATTAATTTTACTTTTCCGAAGAATACATTATATAATATATAACATAATATTCTTATTATATATATATATATATATATATATATATATATATATATATATATATATATACCCTCCACTTGTTTCGATTCACGAAACCGATAACTTTTCCAACACCTGTTTCTCCCTATGACTGTCTTTTGAAAATCTAGGGTTGAATTTAAATGCATAGATATTTAAGATACGACCCTGAACCACAACTGTTTTAAGATACCTGCCAGATCTCTTCTGGAAATGTCAGATACTAATTTTTTAATGCATGTTGAACTGTTAAAAAGTGTAAACATGAAACATAATTGTATAATGTAATGTTTATAAAATAAAGTACTTATTGAAAATGGCAAATTGCCGAAACGTTCAAGCAAGAGTTAAGTATTTTAATTTACAATAGATATGTATATATATATATATATATATATATATATAATATATATATATATATATATATATATATATATATATATATATATATAGCCCTTCTTAAGATATCTATACGCTACGGATGTTAACAACCAATATGTTTATTTTTATTTTATTCCTTGCTGTTCTAAATAGTCCACTGGTGGATAGTGAAAACCACTTTCTAAGATAATAGGAAATTCTTAATTTGCCCGAACCCCTTCCACATTGCTGCCTGCCTTTTGCTCTTTCTCATTATGCAGCGCAAGTATTCGAATTCGCGCTTTTTTATCATTAAAACTCTTTCACATTGATTACCGTGAGTTTTCTCCTGACTTTACTGTTAGATAAACTATCCAGCCAGGTAATTCTAAACATTCTTTGCCAGTTCCAACTGATCGTAAATTGTTGTGGATATCTATGTTGTTTTGGTGTTAAAGTCAAGGCTGTCTTCTTGACTTATTTCAGCCTCCTTAGTGCCTGTAAACCATGCATGCTATATAAAGATAATTATATCATCTAACTATCTAAAATAGACGTTATCCATTTAACAGAACGTCCTCATCTATGCATTTCAGTGTTGCTTTAATTTGATTAGACATCAAAAAGTAGAGCGACAAGACGTACCTCTGCTACCCCTCTCCATAATAACGTGTTCGTTTCGGTGGTTAGTTTAAGTTAGCTTAAGTTACGTTGTCTGTCCTGATTTTTTATATTTGGATATAATACAAGATGCTGATTGATCTAGATCTCTGTCATCAATGTTAATGCTCCTTAATATAGATATTACTCTATATTCTTTTACTCTATCAAATGCTTTCTAATAGTCGACAAAAGATATCTATATGCTAAAATGGAAATCTATGTAACGCTGTAACAAAACTTGTGTAACAAAAAGTAATCCCTTGTAATTACAGCAGTTTTAAAACGAAACTGCGTATGTATCAGTTATTCTTCGGATTTTTTGTAAATTATTTAAAAAACGTTCTACGTAAATGCCTAGTTAAGCAAATTATTTTAGTTTCCTCACTTTTTTTGTATTAGATTTCTTCGAAGAGCAAAAGAGTAGATTTTAACCTTTCTTGTTATATTTTACTTGTACATCATATTAAATATCGATATAATCCATCGTCTTCCTTTGTACCCCACAGCTTTTAGGAATTCAGAGTCAGACTTATTTTGCCCTACGGCTTTCCAATCTTTAGTGGTGTGGTATATATTGCTATTATAGAGGCCCAGTATCTTCTTCTTTAGGTACCGTCTCCTCTAAGGAGGTTGGTAATCATATCATCATAGCTCTGAACAAGTCTACGGAACTGCAATTATACCACTTTCTCAGATTGTTTAGCCAGGATTGTTTAGATGCGTCTTCTTCCAATACTTCGTTTTCCTTGTATTTTTCACTGTATTATGGTTTGTAGCAACACGTATTTATCTCCTCTCATAACGAGATATTGTAATTTTCTTATCTTAATCTTATTCACGATTCCCATTTTCTTTGTTATCTTTCTGAGGACATCAACATTTGTTATTTGGTCTACCCAACTTATTTTTAATATTCTTTCGGTAAGTCCACATCTCGAATGCTTCAAGTCGATCGCTCACCTCTTTCTTTAAAGTCCAGGCCTCTACCCCATACAGCAGCACCGAAAACACATATGAACGTAATATTCTTATTTTGAGTTGCAAATTAAGGTCTCTACTGCATAGTACTTTTCTCATCTTATTAAATGTTGATCAAACTTGTCCAATTCTCATTTTTATTTCTTCTGTATACTCGTTATTTTCATTAATAATTGTACCAAGATATCTGTATTTTTTACTTTTTCTATTGGAACCCCTCATGTTTAAAATGTCTTGTTATTGTGTTTTGGAAATTGCCATAAATTTAGTTTTATTAGCATTAAGCGTTAGTCCGCTTTCCTCACTAGCATTTACTACATTATCTAAAAGTGTCTGTAGATCTTGTACATTCTTTCAATTAGTATAGTATCATCGACATATCTGATATTGTTGATGGGTCTGCCGTTGACTTCTATTTTAATTGTTATATTTTCGAGTTATTTTTTAATTATTTCTTCCGAATATAGATTAAACAATAAGGGGGAGAGTATGCAACCTTGCCTTACGCCTCTTTTTATCTCTACAAAGTTCTTTGCCTACTCTGACTTTTGCTGTTTGGTTAAAGTAGAGATGACTTATTATTTTTTAGTCTGTATGTCAAGATGTTTATCTTTAAGATCAAGATAATTGTTTGTTAAGGCACACACAGTTTTTTATTATGCTGAAATAAGTAGCAACAATATTATAATAGCTCCAATTTGGTAAATTGTATTGACATTATATTCATATACAATTGTGATTGCGTTTATATGGTAAATTTTCTCTTCGAATTATTGTAGTTTTACCTAAAAATATAAAACGGCTTTTAGATTTCAAATAAAACTAATATACTAACAATAAAAGAATTCTCTTTATCAGTTTGTACTAGTACAGTACTGTTTGTACCCATGGTTAACCCATATTTTTCAGAACCAGCATTGTAATTACGTCGCATGTGTGTACCATCATAAATAAGATTTGTCTTATGTGTGTTTATAGTTTAACAATATTCAAACATTGTGATTTTCCTCACACCTTAACGGTTATTACAATAATTGTTTTGTGTATTACGGTGAGAAGAAGGACGAAGTCTTCATCTGTACGTGACGTTTATTGGTATGTAGAAATAGTTGTTCATAGATGACACTTCGGCACAAAATACTATCATAGCCGCACGCAGCATCATAATCAAATATAACTGTAATATTATGTGATATGTACACTAAGTTCTTGATAAATTGAATATAACGATCATGATTAAATTTTGATTTAGGTATAGTGCTTAAGTGGTGTAACTAAAAGTACAGAAAATCTTGGTCCTCAGACCCAACAAACTATAAATCTAAGGGACGAAGAACTGGTATGGGGGACCTATAACACTTTTAAGCATAAAAAAATTCCAGTTTTAAAAATGATTTCTTAATTTTTCTTTAACATACCTACTATTTTATGTTATATGTTATGTGGTGCATATGTGACTTCATTTCTATTTAGGTAAAGAAAAATAAACAAGAAGACTTACACACAATTAATTTATTCTACCAGGGACGACCAGTTTTGCTTACTACAGTTTACTATGTACCCTCAGGTCTTCGTTATAATAAACTAAATCATGACAATACAAGCTGATGCGAAACCGATTGTCTGTGGTAGAATAAATTGAATATAAGTATTTTTATTTATTTCTATTTACCTAAATTAAATCGATTGTATAGAAAACTTTAACTAAAATTATTTAGGCATGCAAGTAGTGTTTTTCCAATGATTATTTTTTGACAAAAATTCTATCGAATCGGCATAATAAGCTAAGTAGTTGGGGCGTGTACGAAGTCATCACTTTATCGACCCCCATAAAATTATTAAACCCTCTGAAATATAGTAAACTGATCACCGGCATCCTTTGGAGATAGGTAGACTCATCACCGCAGATAGGTAAACTCATCACCAGTATTTTTTAACGTTTACGAACTCATCACTTTATTTCTCCCTAAAATTATTAGACCCACCGAGATATAGTAACCTGATCACCGGCATCCTTTGGAGATAGGTAAAATCATCACCACAGATAGGTAAACTCATTACCAGCATGTTTTCCCCAAGGAGCTGGTTTCTAATTTGCCTGTTACTGTTACACTACTTGTTTATGTAGTAATTTATTAAATTCAGAAATAATTTTAAGCAAATTGCTTTAAACTAGATCTCTCAGTCGTATCTGCCAATCTAAACTTTTGAGACTTGAAAATTCAGTTGCATAGGTTTTCGATAGTCAACTTTATAATGAAAATATTTATTAAAAACAGTTGGAAAAATGGGATAAAAGGATTCGCATGGATTTGTATTGAAACGTGTATGGCTAGACTGGGATGCCCACACAGGATTCTTAATCCACCCTGTATTACCACGGTCAGAGATTGTGGTTAAATTTTAGTAATCATGTTTTCATCTTAAGGGATTTTCATGATCATGACTTGTGTTTGTCACTTAGTAATAATTAATTTCCTATTGTTGTAAAGGGTCATCTTTCTTTGTAATTGTCTCAAATATTAGGACAGGTTTATATTTATATACTTTCTATAATTTACAATTACCTAAAGAGAAATCTTTCACAGATTATATTTTATAAATGTTAGTTACATTAATGGATCCAATATGTCTACAATATTTGTTATAGTAATTACAACTTCTTTGTGAATTATCAGGTATAACCAACTATAGACGTGATAAACAACTAAGAAATCAGAACAAAACTTGTTAACCAAAAATAACACCATGGTCAGAATCCACCAATCGAGTATAAAAATTCATTCTTAATTTTGTAAATAAAAAAAGTAAACAATTAATATATTACTTAAAAGTTTGATTATTTAGTGGGTGTGTCATTAAAATTTTTCTTTTCCTTGTTTTTATTGCATCTTCGTGTCCTTTTCAGCAATCGGATAACCGGTGTTTCAATTAGATATTTTATTTTATTGTTTCAGCTTATCAATAATTTAATTTTGTCTAATGATTTCATTCTTCCTTACCATATTATTTATTCATTTCTTTTCAATCTTTTTTTAGATATTCTTATAGCCAAATATTATCTTGAAAGGTTATTTGTTGAATTCTTTTTGTTGGATGTTGGATTGTTGAATTTAGCGGTTGTCTGTTCTTCTAAACTCTTTATTTTTTGTCTACTCCATTTTGATTTTTAGCCATATCTGGTACGTTACTATTGTTTTTTTTTTCACAACTATTAACGTCCTCGTTACCCATTAATATATTTAACATATTATTCTTTGTAACAATAAAACACTGAAAACTTTGTTTTCAAACTTCCACAAAAATTTATTTAAACTCTTATCACTACAGCTGTTTCAGCTGATTGCCTTTCTCAACTGATCTATTTTTGGCATGCGTTTACACTTTATAGTCTCTAATGAAATAGGTTGAGGAGGGGAGAACTGTTTGTCTCAAGTTGGTCATTCAGAATTATATCTGTGTTTTTTAATGTTGTTTTAATGTTGATTTCCATAGATTGTAACAAGGATAGCTTAAAGCCTTTATTTTGAATGTGAAGAATTTTAAATTCGTCGTTACAAGAATGATTGTGAATAGTTAAAAGAATGATTGTATTAGAAGGTGAAGTGCGTATGTAGATTCTGTTTTTCTATTATTGAAAGCCCTTTTATGTTCTGCTATTCGTTTGTTAAAATTTCTACCAGTTTGACCGATGTAAGTTTTTGGGCAGTCGCCACATTTAAGTTTATACACACCACTGTGTGAGTGTTTTTTATTTTGGCTCTTGTTGTTTTTGATATATTGGCCTAGGTTGTTATTTGTTCGGAAAGCTGGTGTTATTCCTTTTTTTTATGTGTTTGGCTATTTTTGTTGTAATTTTGCCTGTATATTTAATCGAACAGAAGGTACTGGGTTTGTTCTCTATTGGTGGAAATACTAATTTCAGGGCTTTCTTGTGTAGTTTTTGAGTTAACATTTTATTAATTGTTTGTTCATTGTATCCGTTGTTTACTGCTACTTGCTTTTGCTAATTTCTGTTAATCTATGTAACATACTATGATATACTGTCAGTTTATGTTGTGTTGGATCGGATGATGAATTGTGTATAGTCGTGTCAGTATGGGTAGGTTTGTGAAATATGGAGAAGTCATGTTTGTTTTTAAATCTGATAATTTTTAAATGTAAAAATGTGTAGATTGATTTTGTTCCTGTAAAACATACAAATACGTCGTCTACATATCTTCACCAACATAAAAACTGTTTAAATACGGGATGTTTCGAAATCTTTGTCTCTAGATGATCCATAAAAATATCTGATAGCAATGGGCTTAGAGGATTGCTTATTATTAGTCCTGCACTGTTATTAATATATATATATATATATATATATATATATATATTATATATATATATATATATATATATATTTGATTATTAAATTCAAAGTAGTCCTGGTTTATGCAAACTTCAGGAAGATGTAAAATTGCAGATGTAATTATTGGATTTGTACTATTTTGGTCTAAAAGGCTTTTTACTAGAATAAAAGTTTCTGTAGGAGAGATACTAGGAAAAACATTTTTTACGTCAAATGAAATAAATTTGGAGTTGTTAGGTAATTGAAAATGTTGTATTTTATTAACTAGTTCTTTTGTTTTTTTATGGTAAATTTAGGTGAAAATTTAGTGTGTTCTAAAGTAATCTCTAACAGTTTTTTTAAAAGTTTATATGACGGGTAAAAATTCTTTGTCTTAGTATCCCTCCTACAGAAACTTTTATTCTAGTAAAAAATCTTTTAGACCAAAATAGTACAAATCCAATAATTACATCTGAAATTTTACATCTTCTTGAAGTTTGCATAAACCAAGACTACTTTGAATTTAATAATCAAATATGTATATACAAATTACAGTGCAGTACTTATAATGGGCAATCCTCTAAGCCCATTGCTATCAGATATTTTTATTGATCATATAAAGAAAAAGATTTCTAAACATCCCGCATTTAAACAGTTTTTATATTGGTGGAGATATGTAGACGACGTACTAGTATGTTTCACAGGAACTAACAGGCAACTCGACCAATTTTGATCGTATATTAATTCACTTCATAGTCATATTGAATTTACAATAGAAATAGAACAAAATCAATCTATAAATTTTTTAGATTTAAAAATTATCAGATTTAAAAACAAACATTCTCCATATTTTACAAACCTACCCATACTGACACGCCTATACACACTTCATCATCCCATCCAACACAACATAAACTGGAAGTATATCATAGTATGTTACATAGATTAACAAAAATTCCGATGTCAAAATACAACTTTGAGACAGAATAAAACATAATTAAGCAAATACCAGTAAACAACGGATACAATGAATAAACAATTAATAAAATGTTAACTTAAAAACTACACAAGAAAGCCCTGAAATTAGTATTTCCACCAATAGAGAACAAACCCAGTACCTTCTGTTCGATTTCATATACAGGCAAAATTACAACAAAAATAGCCAAACACATAAAAAAGAAAGGAATAACACCAGCTTTCCGAACAAATATCAACCTAGGCAAATATATCAAAAACGACAAGAGCCAAAATAAAAAACACTTAAACAGTGGTATGTACAAACTTAAATGTGGCGACTGCCCAAAAACTTACATCGGTCAAACTGGTAGAAATTTTAACAAACGAACAGCAGAACATAAAAGGGCTTACAATAATAGAAAAACAGATTCTACATACGCACTTCATCTTCTAAATCACAATCATTCTTTTAACGACGAATTTAAAATTCTTTAAATTTAAAATAAAGGTCTTAAGCTATCCTTGTTAGAATCTATGGAAATCAACAAATTAAAAAACACAGATATAATTTTGAATGACCAACTTGAGACAAACAGTTCGCCCCTCCTCAAACTATTTCATTAGAGACTATAAAGTGTAAACGCATGCCAAAAATAGATCACTTGAGAAAGGCAATCAGCCGAAACAGCTGTAGTGATAAGATTTTAAATAAATTTTTGTGTTTTATTGTTACATAAAATGAATTTCCACCAAGTAACGGTCGAATCCATCCAATATTATTTTTTATTTCATTTATTCATTTCTTGTTAGCCATTTTTTCTTCAGATATTCGTATATCCAAAAATTACCTTAAAACACAAGTTGGTTGGAATTTTTTTAATACACCAATACTGATTTTGCTGTGGTCTGATTGATTTGTTTCTTTTTAGCCTTTTTTTCAGATACTCTTATATTAAACACACACACACACAATCACGCTAAGCGATCAACCCTACCCCTAGGAACATGTGTATACCAATATAAGAATGGGATCCACATGTCCGAAGATCAAACCGGTCACACTTCACTAGTTGAAGTGGTACCTATCTGAGCCCCAGGCTTTTCCTCCACCCCTCCTCATCGTACGACTGACGTGAGGAGGCTATGATCTGAAAGTTACCTGAGATGCCCTGGGTAATGAGACATCTCTGTTTTTAATGACTGTGGTTATGCCACCTAACTGTAGGGGTAGCCACATCTAGGCTTTTCTCCCTAATTACTTTACTGACTCTATTGATTTTACTCGGACTGCACTTCGGGACTGAAGTCCCTAACATAAAAAAGAAAAAAATAGCGTGTGTGTTCCGTCCATGAAGTCGACAGCCTGGGCTGTCGACTTCATGTTCGGAAAGATATGTGTGTGCTCGGTCACTCAGCCGCTGATTTGGCAAAATAAATTTTGTTCTCCTCGCCGGCTGGGCACCCGAGAGGGTCCGGCCACCAAGCTCATGTTTGCCGCACATGGTCTCAGTGCTCGGGAGTCGCGAAATGATCAGTAATCATTTGATCCGCCTTAAGGGTCAATTCCGCATCAGCGGTATATAGAAGGCCTGACGGGTCTTCTATATAGAAAATTGGTATGAATTACGTTAGTTGAAATAATTGAAATTGATTTTGAAACTACTCTACTGAATTTAAAAGAAAAACAACCATTTTTTTTTTTGGGTTTGGGGGTCTTCCTTGGCGATGGAACAATAAAATGCCTGCACAATTCTTACCCTTTTTACTCTTACATGCTAAATAGTGTGCGGTGTGGTGGGGTGTGCATTGCAGGGTGTATATGGCCTCCACACACCCCGGTGTATATTGTCCTTAACTAAGTGCCTTGGCACCTGTACCCTCTCGCCAGAGTCCTAAAAATAAGAGATTTTTTTGGGGTTGTTTTTCTGATGACTGCATTTTTATATTTGACGTTCTTGCGACCATCTCATTCTTCATTTATTAGTTTGGGACCCTATATCCGGCTATTTGCTGTTTAGGTCTTCTGTGTAGTGTCCTGGTGTTTGCATTGTAATTAGTCAGCTCTCTTAGCATGCTACTTGGGTGGTTATTTAATCCGTTAAAAAGTTCGTATGCCTTTTTATCCATTGTATGTAGGATCCTTGTTTGTCCTGAGTCTCTGTATAGATTTCTCAGAGGTACGTATTTTTGATTTTGCGCTGTCTGTATCTTTTTCCTGTTTGTTTTACAGGTGTGTCCCCATGCTGCGGAGGCATACGATAGGACTGGCAGGATAATGCTGTTAGATATTCTGATTTTGGTTTTAAATCTTAGCTTGCTTCTTCTGCCGATAAGCGTTGAAAGCTAACCTTTCAGCGCTTTGGCTCTGTATGTTTGCTGGTTGATGTGCTGCGTGAAGGTGAGTTTTTTGTCTAGTAACACCTCTAGGTATTTGGCCTCATTTGTCCATTCTACTGGGGTGTTTCCAATCGTTACTTCGTGGTTAGGTACACTTTGTCTGTGACTAAACATTACAGCCTGTGTTTTATCCGGGTTTAAGGCGATTTTCCATTTGATGCACCATCTTTCGAATCTATTTAGTGCTCTCTGCAGATGATTAGCTGCATGATCTGGATTCCTCCAGCTAACAGCTATTGCTGTGTCGTCAGCGTAAAGACTCAACAGGGATCCTGGTTCTTTTGGCGTGTCGGCCGTATAGATGGTATACAGGTAAGGCGACAGCACAGCCCCTGAGGCACACCCGCTTCCAGGATTCCGACTTCGGACAGGGTTGCCCCTGTTCGAACCCTGAACCTTCTGTTGGCTAGGTATGATCCAAGGAGGCATGTCATCGCCTCGCTGTACCCCATGGTGTTCATTTTATATATGAGTCCTTCGTGCCAGACCCTGTCAAATGCTTTACTGACGTCCAGAAATGCTGTTGCCGTATACATTTTTTTGTTGTATCCTTTTGTTGCAAATTCCGTGAAACGTAGAACTTGTAGTTCACACGAATGTTCGCTTCTGAATCCGAATTACGCTTCTGGTATGGTGCCTAATGCTTCCGATTCATCGTTGAGTCTTTTTAGTATGACTCTTTCTGCTATCTTGCTTATTGATGATAATAAGCTGATAGGTCTATAATTTTGTGGAAAAGCGCCGTCTTTCCCTGGTTTCTTTATCATGATTATTTGTGCCTCTTTCCATCTATCCGGAAAATATCGTAGTTTAAGCATGTTGTTAACGATGTTTGTTATGTAGACAATAGCTTTGTTGGGTAGATTTTTCAGTGCCCTGTTTGTGATATTATCAGGACCTGGGGCTTTTTTGGCGTTGGTTAGCTTTATTAGCTCTTTTATTTCTTCGGGGGAGGTATGTGTAATTCCTACTCTGCCCTTTCTTCTTTTATTCTTCTGGCTGTTCTTTCTACTTCTTCTTCGAAATCTATGTCTTCGTTGGGGTTTTCATTGTTTCTACATGCTCTTTCTAGTTCGTCCTTTAGGACTTCAGCTTTGTCTATTTCCGTGTGGACAATCCCGTTTACTCCATGTAGTGGAGGTATGGGTTTCTTGTCCTGTCGGAGGATTTTTGATAATTTCCAGAAGGCGGATTTGTTGGGGTCTAGATCTTGGATATAGTTGTCCCAGCTTTCGTTTCTGTGATTTCGTAGTTGTCTTTTAACTTCCCGGTCTAGCTCATTTGCAATCCTTTTGTCTTCTATTGTTCTAGTGCGGTAAGCTCTTCTTCTTTTTCTGTTCTTTTCTTGGATTAATTCTTGTAGTTCGTGACTTATGTCTCCGAATCTTCCTTTTTGTCTTGCTATAGTTTCCGTTTTGGAGCTGGCATCGATAGCGTTAATTATCGTATTTTCTAGTTTTGTTACAGTGTCTTCTAGTGCTGTGATGTTATTTATTGTTGGAATGTTACCGATGTTTTCGCTCACAATTCTTCTGAAGTTTGACCAATTTGTTATTTTTCTTTTGTGGGGTTGCAAATAGTTTAGTTCTATTGCTCCCAGGGTCAGGACGATTACATTATGCGTTGAATCGCCTTCGTTTAGAGAGTGTATCTCGTATTGTTGACCCACGTTGTGTAGGATTGCAATGTCTATGTGAGTTGGAAGTTGTCCATGAAAACAGGTCGGTTCTGTTGGTCCGATCACATACGTGTTTGGTCTATTTTCGAGATGGCCGCAAAGACGTCTCCCGTTATTGTTGGTCGCTCTGTCGAACCAGTTGGGAGATCTCGCATTAAGGTCTCCAATAATTACCGTGGGTTCTTCTGTGTCGAGGATTAGGCTCAAGTCTTCATCGAAAATCGGTTCGTTCGGTCTGACATAAGCTGACACTATTTTTAGTGTTTCATTGTTGGCCTTTAATCTTACTAGCGTGGCTTCCATTGTGACCAGTCCACCTGGTGTTGGGATGTGTTCGTGTTCTAAGCCTTTTTTAACTAGTATGGCTGTTCCTCCTGATCTTGCTCTGTGGTCAGTTCTATAGATATCGTAGCCTGGAAATTTAGTTTTCTTCCTTTCCACTAATTTTGTTTCTTGAAAGGCTACGATATCGAGCTCTAATCTGTTTATTATCTCGTCCAAAAGGTTGATTTTTTTGAAAATTTCTCTGGAATTCCAGGACCCTATGCGTAGATCTTCCGTATGGTTCGCTAGCATTGTCGATTTATTTCACCGAATGCAGTCATCATTTTTGTGGCCCTATCCATCACGGACATCATCTCCATCATCCTTTTATTATATTCCGTTTGGAATGAAGCAATGAGTGCGGATGCGTCTTGCATTGTTGGGGCCGCTTGTTGTGGGGCTCCTTTGGTTGCTTGCGCATAGCTGAAACCCGCGGTTGTTGTTGCTGGGTTAATTGGTTTGGCTGCCGGTTTGACGGGGGCAGGGGTCTTTCTTTTAGGAGCTTTAGAGCATCCTCTGTAATTGGCCGTATGCGCCTGGTCGCAGTTGGCGCATTTTGGGGCCGTTTCTTTGCTCTTTACGCACTCATTGCTGAGATGATTTTCTCCGCACCTTACGCACCTGGAGTCACAATGACAAGCCTTAGAGCTGTGGTAATATCCCTGACAGTTAAAGCACTGTAGGGTTTCTTTTGTTGTTTTGATTTCGTCTTCAAAACGAACTCTCATGTAGCACAAGTTTGGTACTTTCCTTATTTTTTGTATGTCATTTTTTTTTAGGGTGATCATGAAGAAAGGCAGTATGTGTTTTCCCTCTTTTTTAGAGTACATGTTACTTACTCTGGTTGCGTCTATGTCCTTATTTCTCAATTCATTGAGACTAAGTTCAGTACTTGTGCTCGATGCGAGCCCTTTTAGAATAACCCTCTTTAGCTTATCGCTGTCTATCGGGTAGGCAACGTATTCTACCTTAGGGGAATGTTCCTCTAGGATTTTTACAACTCCTAGGTAATCTTCCCTATTCTTTGTGTTTATGACAATAGATCTGCCTGATCTGGCAAACTTATTGTCAGAAACGATACTTTTTTTCGCCGCTTTTTGCAGGATCGTTTGATGTTCTGCGACCGTCTTTAAGATTATCGCAGGAGGTTTTGGTTTCTTAACGTTAACCTCTGTAGGTACCTGAGGGTTCTCGTTGTTTTCTTTATTAATTTGGGGCTCTTTTGTTGTTTCCTTTGCTTTTGTGTTTTTATTTGCCTCCAAGTTTTTTTGGGCTTTTTGCTCACTGCGTTTTTGGGTGTTTTTTGCGGCTTTTGTGAGCGCTTCGTCGTTTCTGACGTTTATTATTTGAGTTTGCTTTTCAGCAACACTCAAATTCTTTTTTGGTTTCTCGCTACTGGTGACTGATTTCTCAGTAGCGGTGCCTTTTGTTTTCTCTTTCTTTTGGACTTTTGTCCATCCTGCTTCGCTTTTCTTCTCTGTTACCTTTGGCTCTTTCGGCTTGTCATTGCCACCAGAGGTACTTTGGGTTTGGATTTCCCATGGTGGGCTTTGGGGTCTTAGTGGCCTGGTGGCGTCCCAGAGGTTGGCATTTTGCTCTTCTTTTCTGTTGGTCAGAGCCATTATATGGCCTACCAACTTCTTAATCTCCTCGTCTTTTTGCTTATTTTCTTCACGTAGCTCAGTCATCTGAGCTAGGAGATTTTTTATTTGGGCGTTCGCCTTTTCTTCTCTTAATCGGCTCTCTTCTTTGAGCGATTTTATTTGCTCTGTCAGTGCATTGACCGACTTGAAAAGCTTATTGGCTTTTTCTTTGCTTTCCATTTCCTTTGCGCGTTTCGCTTCGTCCTCATCTTCTGAGGAGTCTGCGGTCGGTCGCTGGCGTTTTTTCTTTTTGCCTACCTCCGGCTCGGCACCAGTCACTGTGGAGATGATGTCCACTATGGGGTTTTTCCCTTCGTTAGTTGGGGGCGGGGCTTCGGTCGATTCGGTGGCCGGGCTCAGCTCTTCGTCGACGTCATCTATGGAGACTTCCATCGTGGTTGAGACGCTGTCGTCTGTTTCCACTTCGCTTTCAGATTGTTCCTGTATTGGGATGTACTCGTCATCTGATGTATCATCGTTTGGGGACGCGGAGTCGTTATTAATGTTCGCGGTAAAATTGTTATAAATCATTATTGCAGTAGCAACTGATGGGGTGGATGACTTGGGCCTGTCATCATCTTCTTTTTCTTGTGATGTCACCTGCGTGACATCACTTTTTTTGGGGGGGGGGGGGAGATTATCACTCATTATGCCGGAAGGCAGAGAACATAGGTTCAAAAGAGTTATTTGGAGTTTGCTACTCAGAAGACTCTGTTTTTTTCTTCCCGTCTAGCCGCTGCCAGACGGTTTTCCTGGGGGTCGTCCCAGCAACCTCACGGTAGTTCACTCCCTGATTACTCAGGGAGGGATCCTCTTCAAGTTTCTCAAACCTCAGAGGCAGGGGCCGTTTCTGTCCGACCTAGAGTTCAAAACTAGGCCTTACAGTGTCATACCTATCGACCCACTGAGGTTATCCCGTATAATTTTCGCAAACGCGAAGCTATTTAAAGCCTCCGCGAGGGGCCTATAAAGGCAACCCCTCGGCGGTTTAACTTAGAAACAGCCTCGCATCCGCTTTTCGCCTTGGTAAAGGACAAAGGCCTGTGCAATCTGGGTGTCTTACTCACCCGGAGCTAACAAGCTCCGTTGCGTCAGGTCAATCGCCCCCACCTAAGCACACTTCGCTGCTCGTCACCTTCGCTCGCTGCTCACCGCTGCACGTCAGGATCGTTCGACCGCTGGAGTCGAACTCTACTACTTCTTATATTAAATATTATCTTGAAACACTATTTGTGAATGAATAGCTGTTGTCTGTTCTCCTAACCTGTTTTTTTTTCTTCTCCATTTTAATTGTTCAGCCATGTTGAGTCGGTTACTATCGTTTTTTGTCCTAACTATTATCATTCTTGTTGATCTTGAACATAGTCGAAGAGTAGAGAATCCAAGAAAACACCATTGTTTACGAACATATTAAACCATATTGTTCTCAAGCTATTTTCTTGTGACATTTTAAAGTAATTACTATTTAAATGGGAATAAGCCACAATTAAAGGTTAAAGTAAGGTTATTGACTTTTCAATTTCCACTTCGAAAATCGTTCTCAACATACAAACATTAGTAAATTCAACAAATTTTGTTTTTTGTTACTTGGTGAAAAATTCTTCTAATTTAATTTTATCTGACTTATTCATATTGGCAATTCTGAGTTACCAACATTATACATTTTAAATTAGATGACTTTAAAATGATATTGCCAATATTGTTGAGTTGCGTTCCTGGGACGACTTTACTTGTCAGATAGTTTATTCGATTCCATGAAATCAACTTTAACTTGAGACTATCCGTCAGAAAAAATCATAGCGTGTAATTCGTCTTTATAAAGACAAACGAATGTGCGACATTATGTTAAAGGCATTTATATTATAAATGCCTTTAACAGAATTTGTTCTCAGATGCATAATATATTAAAAATATATTATGCGACAAGAAACCGTCATATTTGTATGAAACTGGCGATAGACAACCGTTGACATCAGACGAGAAATCGACATTTTCTGCAGCACAGGCAGGCGAATCCTCGACATATTTGAGGTTAATTCCACCACTATCTTGCACGTCATCAGAAGTTAACTCCTCGGACGCAACAGGTCCATTCGACATATGTTCTGTCCCTTAAATAAAAAAGAGAACTTTAACTAACGAGTCTGCAGTCGGCAGTCATTACTGCTACGACCTACAAGGCAAAAGTAATTGAGACCCAAAGTCGATAAAGAAGCTCAGCGTGGTCAAGGTCAAAAGCGCAGACGTGGTCGCAGTTCTGCACCAGGCATCAATTCGGGAAAAACAAAGAAACTAGTAATAAGGAAACTTGATTTCAAGAAATAAGATGATCATTTATCTAGCAGTAGTGAAGAGCAAGCATTTCGTGAGAAAAGTCGGAAGTGATGGAAGTTTTTCCAAGAATTGTAGAACCTAATGATGATGAAGCAGAATACATCTTTTGTCGGGACAAAGTTTCAAATGACACGAGAGGAGAATTTTGGGTAATGTGCGTCATGTGCAGTTTGTGGGTCGAAATAGACTGCGCAGGGGCTGAAAAAAATATGTACATCTATAATTTTGCCGGTAGACGAATAATTTTTAAAATTTTAAATGTTTATTTTTATTTCTTTGATTGTATTAAATTTGGTTCAATTAAAATATTTTTTTCAACTTTGATTGTGTTTTATTTAGTTGTATCATTGTTTTGATCCATTTTAATTGCTAATTGTAATAATTTTATACCGAATCAGAATTAGGCAACAATCTTTCAAACTAAAAAAGTGATAACTTTTCTTGAATAAGAAAATAATTTCAAACTCTTGAAACTATCTCTTAAAGGTCAACTAAACCTTTAACTAACCTCTAAGTTAGTGGACAACTAAACGAACTATATATGTAATGCTTATAAATTGTAAATTTCAAAGTCTAGCTATTTAAAAAAAATTATAAATTTAAATACGAGAAAAATAAGAAGATATTTAAGTTTATGGTCGGATAAAAGGATTTATTTAATGTAAATATTTAATTATCTCTTTCTTAAAATTCTTTTTCGTAGTCAAAATTATTGAGCTAGTATAAGAATAATAATTTTAATTTCAAAAAATGCACATTTGTAGAAGATGCAGCATTTATGGTCCACTTTCTAAATATTGAAACTTCTCCTGACGCATTTCTGTCCGTTTCGACTACTTCTACTACAAGTACTGACATACTGCCCCCGCCACCCAAGCGTCAAAAGGTGATGTATACTTCCATTAATAAAAATATTAGTTTAGAACAAAAGAAACAAATAGATATGGATTTACTAAACCTATGCAAAGACTCGTTTCATCCGTTTTCCATAGTTGAAGAACGAGCTTTTATAAAGTTTGCGGGAAGGATTCCACGATATAAACCGCCAACAAGAAAAACTTTGTCAGGTACATTACTTCGGGAATATTATATCAAAACTGAGCAAATTATTAGATTTCTAGTTGTTAAAGAAGTAGAAAATATTTATATTACCACTGACCTCTGGACATCTGGAGTAACTGAGAGTTACATCGCATTAACAGGACATTATTTAACCGAAAATTTAGAATTTAGATTGGTATTAGTAGGCTACGCCATTTTTCTGGAAACCATAATTCAGAAAACATCGCTTTTGAAATTAGTGAAATTATTAATCAGTGGGATCTAACACGAAAAGTAAATTTTGCTTTTAAAGCTATTAAAGATGTTTTTGAATGAAAACATTTAACTTGTTTTGCTCATACGTTAAATTTATTGGTGGAGGACGCACTTAAATCTGCTTAAATGCTGTCGTGCACAAAGAGATAAAATAAAAAGTCTGTTTTTCGACATTTCGGCAAAAAACACATTTCAAAAAAAGTATCTTATCTTCAGAAAGGCTTTCAAACTATCAAATGCAATATAAAGTATCATAGCAAATGGTCAGCCAGATATTTAAAGTAAACAATAAGTGGAGATTGAATTATGTACTGAAATAGCCACACAAATACTACTGGTACTATACTCAAGAAATCCATCTTTATGATGACACCAGAACTAATCTTAACTAAGAAGATTTAGACAATTATACCATTTATAGAACAAAAAGTCCGAAATATTAATGGGGACAAACATGTAATTATAATAAATTTTACAACTGTTTTCCATATTAAAGGTTTTGCTTTGGTGGCCTGCATTGATGAAATCATGGATGAAGACTCCAAAGGAAAGAGAATCAACATTTATACAGATAGTTAAGCGGCTATTCTGGCAGTAGAGAATCCACTCACCTGACCAAACTGGTGAAGAACTGCAAAAATCTCCTTAATAACCTAGCACAAGATAATAAAATGTCTTTAATATGGGTGCCGGATCATAAAAGGGTGCGTGGAAATGAACGAATAGATTTTTTGGCAGAATAAGGTTCGTGAAAAATATTTGTTGCCTTAGAACCAGTGAGTGGTAGTACTGAAGATGCTACAAAAACGAGGTTTAGAAGGAGCTGATATGGAATTAACAAAAGAAATTTAGAGGCAAATCCAGACTAAGTAAAATATTCAAGAATATTGATATAAACTCTCGGACAAGTATGTTACAAACGTCTTACGATCAAGTGCCAGAGATTAACGAGTCTCGTGTGAACTAAGAAGAAAAAGAATAAATAAAGAGGCATCTTTTATACTACATTGTTTTAGTAATTCCCCACTTTTTCTTTGATATAATTTTATTTTGCCTTTTAAGGAAAAAGTGTAAGATTCTTAATTGGTATTACGAAGAATTAGTGGACATTTACTTAATTCAGTCAATAAAATGACAAAAATTATTGTGATGAAATGGTAAAATAATGGCACTTAACACACATAACAGCTTCATCTTTTAAAGTATTTCTTGCTTTCATTTCTTTTTAATTTTCAACATTTTCAAGGATTAGCATCACAAATTCACTATTTTCGTACTAAGTGGAACTATTGTCATCCTAATAAAATCAAGTTAAGTTTCGTTTGCTTGTGGTGTATTTATCATTTCAAAGGATTATTTACCATACTTAACAGGAATTAACCTCAATTTCGGTTAAAAATACATTTATTAATTTATATTTTCACAAGAAAATAGCTTTAGAGTAATACTTCACAGCATTTGTAGTGCTTATTTGCCAACATTTTTTCATTTGCTGTACTTTAATGTTTACACAAAAAGCAATATTTAATTATAAATATTTATTAACATAACTAGAAAAACAAATTTTAAGCTATCTATCAAAAAAGTCATTTACAACCGTCCTAGAACTCTCATCTCTATTTGGAGTATTGTCAAAAACTAGAATCTTCATCATAACCACCTCAAGGGTACAAACCATAAAAAGAGCCATAAAAACGTCCATGGGAGTGGTGCTGTGTTTATAAGTATGATCAGGGGGATTATCTTGCACTAGTCCAATTTGGTCTACACTACCCAATAGACAGAAGATTAAAAACATTATCTGGGTGGAGGATCTGCTGATGGATACATCTTTACTTTTGGCCTTTGTACTTTTTCAGTATATTACGAATTTCCTACAAAATTAAAATAAACATCAGTATATTGTAAGCAATTTCTATGTCAATAGTTAACAAAATAATACAATTATTATCTTAACGAAATTCCAAATGTTTACCTATTATTATAATTAGTAGGTTTTAAAGACAAAAATCAACTTTTATATATTTTTCGATTCTCTGACTTTTGTAATACGACTTTTGGATACATAATAGGGCGTAGGTACCAGAGAAGCACTGTTACATCTACAGGTATTATTTCAGCGATAAAGAGATATGATATCTATGCCCTTCGATCGATATCTATGCCTTCAAAAACCATTCGACACAGTTTAACAGAGAAAAATTATGGATGTTCCAACAAACGACGAAATCGATAATAAATACCGGAATAAGTCCAAATAAGAACAAATTATTGAGATGAACCAACGGAAGCGATCCAGATTCTGCGGAGACTTAGACAAGGATGGATACTTTCACCTCTATTATTTAATCTATATTCTGAGGAAATATCTAAAAAGCCTTGGAAAATTGTGATCATAAAATACTTCTAAATGAAGAACGCCTAAATAGTATCTGATATGCTGATGACACCGTTCTTTTTGCAAACCGTGTAAAACAGTCTACAGCAGCTAATGAGGAAATTAAATGAAGTAAGTGAAAGATTTGGTAGAAATAAACATACCAAAAACTAAAGTCATTAGCAAAAATAAAATTATTAATGAACAACTTCTTATTAAAAATAAAGCAGTAAACCGAGTAAAACAACCTATTTTGGAACATGGTTAACGAACAATGGGATCGCTCACAGGAGTTAAAAAAAAGAATAGAGAAGGCTAGAAGTGAATTAAACAATATGGTCAAACTATTTAAAAGCCACAATCTTAATCTCAACATGAAGGTAATGCCTCTATGATGTTATATGTTCTTAACAATAAACTAATGAATTAAATCCTGAAAACTTACTGAAACGATAGAGAAAAAACTTAAATCCTTTAAGATGTAGCTGTACAGGAAAATGTTAAGCATATTATCAACGGCTAAGATAACCAGCAAGATCATACTAAGAAGAATGGGAAAAGAAAGAGAAGTGATATAGACGATTGAAAGGAGAAAGTTAGAATACTTTGGAGATCTAATGATAAACAGCACTAAATATAGATTTCTAAAAATAATCGTCCAATTTAAAATATTCGGAAGGTGAGGAATTCGGAGAAGCAGAATATCAAAGTTAAAAAACTTAGGAAATGGTTGTTCACAACAACAACTAATCTATTTAAAACGTCAGTCAATGACATTATTATAGTCATTCGTTAATATTTGAACACAATGGGCACTAACAAAAGGTAGTCACTTCTTCTTCTCTTTCTTAAAGTGACTATTTTTTAGGGATGTTCTCAATATTGATTCCCTCAATCTCGATTGATTTCAGTTTCAGAGAGAAAAAAAACTAATTAAAAACTAAAGACTTAGCGGGCCATTCTATTGCACCACTTTGACCAATCCACTGTGCGCAAACTCGCTCATTCAAAAACTCTAGAGCTTAAAGGAAATAATTAGGCTGCGCATTATTTTGGCAAAGCAGTATTTAATTCTCTAACAAATTATTGTTATTTCCTAAAATTTCAATTATTACATAGTGGTTCACATTATGGACTCCCAAATTTTGACCAGTACATTGAGTTTTTGAGGGAATTGAATATGGGTTTTTATAAACCAATGTGAACTGGTGTTTCTTCCATAATGATAGTTTGTTATAAACGTTTACTTTTCTATTCAATATAACAAAAAACTGGTCTGAAAAACACATATTGTATAAAAAATTTAGAATAGCGATCATTTATTGCAACTTAATGACTTTATTCTCTTTAGATGTGGACTAAAACGTAACGAATTTTATTTTGACATTCGCTTCTAACCTTAATGGTCTCGAAGAATGGGTGTCAATGGTAACTTTGTTCATCCATGATATTTTAAGTAGTCATCTCAGAATCCAAATTTTGCATGCTTTAATTAAATTTATTGATTTTACCTTTATTGACTATGTCGCTGCACTATACAATAATATTCGACACACATAACACTTAATCACACGAAATCTGAGATTTAAAGGTATGACTAGGCTAACTAAATAACCGAAAGCTACCTTAGCTATACTTACTTCTTTTTAATTTCTTTATTACAACTTCATTGGCTTAATGGAGGAGATCCAAGATACTTAAATTGTTTAACTCTTTCAATTGGTTGATCGTCTATGAAAACATTTGCTTGCTTGTGTTTTTAAATGTTAATATGCAATTCGTATTTCTTTCCTGTGTGATTTTACTTTTAACCAGTGCTTTAAGATCGTCTATTTTATCTGCTGAAATAGCTGAGACGTCCTTTAATGAAGATTGTTGGTGATGTCCCCATTTACTTTAATTATTCTATGCCTATCCATCTACCGAACAGAAGACCCACAAGTTTTAATGAATAAATTAGACCAAATACTTTGTGATTTAGTTGACAAGGACTCCATAATTTTTTTGGCTGGTGATTTTAACTTAGATATGCTGCTTGAGGGTGCAAGGTGGCCAGACGCATTAAAAATGTTTTTGAGCTCCTTTGATATAAAACCTTCCATCAAAGACTATACACGCATACAAGGTAACAAAAAATCCTGTATAGATAATATTATTACAAATCTTGACATATTTGATTCCCTTGTATTCAATCCTCATACATCTGATCATACTGCTCAAAAGGTAAAATTTGAATTAAATGAATTTGAGTCAAATATAATAAAAAAACGAATATTTAGCAATGAGAATAAAAGTTTATTTAAATTCATGTTAGGTAATGTAGACTGGGTATCTGTTTTTGAGACATTAGAAGTAGATAATCAGTGGGATGCTTTTATGAGTATAGTTCAGAAATTTTTTATAGAATGTTTTCCACTCAAAGAGATTAATGCAGTAAATAAAAAAAAATCACAAAAGTACTTTAAAATGATGATATAAAACATTGTAAATCTAGGCTTGATGTTTTGTTTACACTGTCTACCAATAATGTTGATTATAAAGATATTTATAGGACAGAAAAACGCAAATACAATTCTTTACTCACTCAATCTCGGAAAAATTGTTATAAAAAACGAATTGAAAATAGCGAAAATAAAACTAAATTGGCTTGGCAATTGGTAAAAGAGATTAAGGGTAATTCCAAAAATCAAGGTAATTTCTGTTTGGAGGGTGACCCTCAAGTGCTTTCTAACGAAATAAATCAATTTATGGCAAATGCAGCGCCAGAAGCTGTAAAGAAAATAAAGCATGTAAAAAATTTTCAAATTAATATTGAACAAACTAATCATTGCATGTTTTTAACTCCAGTTTCAGAGAAAGAAATAAGTCATATAATAAATAACTTAAAAAACAAACATAGCTCTGGTTATGATGAAATATCAACCAACTTAATAAAATATGTTTCATCAGAGATTTCTCTTTCTCTTTCTTTTATAGTTAATGCTTCTTTCCGACAAGGTAAATTTCCTAAAAATTTAAAACTGGCAATTGTCAAGCCACTTCATAAAAAAGGTGATGTTACTAAGATGGAGAACTATAGACCAACAAGCCTTCTTCCATCATTCTCAAAAATATTTGAAAAAGCAATATATTTCAGACTACAAAACTTTTTTACTACAAACAACTTATTTAGTAGTTCACAGCATGGTTTTCTCGCAGGGAGATCTGTTGAGACAGCTACCTATGATTTTATATCGAAAATTTTAGAAAAACTGGAGGCAAAGATGAAAACACTGGGTGCTTTTTTGGACCTATCTAAGGCTTTCGATAGCCTAGATCATGTTCTCTTGTTACAAAAATTACATCTTTATGGAATACAGGGACCAGCATTAAAATGGATAAAATCATTTCTCACAGATAGGTCGCAAAAGGTATGCCTGGAGAAAATGGGATGTAAGGTTTATTCTGAACCGATCAATTTAAAATTAGGTATACCACAGGGGAGTGTTCTGGGGCCTTTTCTCTTTTTGGTCTACATAAACGACCTTCCAAATGCGGTGGTTAGTGGTTCCTCAAACTTTGTAAATTTCGCTGATGACTCAAATGTGCTTTTCTGGGAAAAAACTTTAGAAACACTCCTCACAGTGGCAGAGCAAATTCTAAGCAAGGCTGAACAGTGGTTCAGTGGAAATCGGTTGTTGCTTAATACTGAAAAGACAGTTTTTGTCCACTTTAGAACCAGCCAGTCACGAGAACAGTTTCCAGATACAATTAATTTTCTATCAGAAAACACGGAAACTGCTAGATCAGTTGAATTTCTTGGTATCCATATTGACCAGAATCTGAATTGGGGGGAACAAATACAAAATACAACAAAAAAACTGAATAGAGCCTGCTACTCATTAAGAGTGTTAAAGAGCTATCTGGACCAGGGGATTTTACTATCAGTATATTATGCAAACTTTTATTCTGTTATGCGATATGGAGTAATCTTCTGGGGTGCTGCAGTACATAGCTCAACTGTCTTTATAGTCCAAAAAAAGGCAGTCCGGGTGATCTTAGGACTAAAGGCGGGAGAATCGTGTAGAGGCCGATTCAAGTAACTCAATATACTCACTTTCTCAGCCATCTATATATTTGAATGTATTATGTTCCTTTTTAAAAATTTTTCTTTGTTTTATCGCCTGCTTCCCAATCATGAATATAGTACAAGAAGCCTTAACTTGAATTTGCCACTTCACAGATTGTCTATAACAGAGAGAAGTCCTTTGTATGCGTGTGTTAAATTTTATCATCATTCATTTTATTCATTTTATCATCATTTATCATCATCATTAAACAGTCTACCATCTGACATTAAACAGGAAACACACTATAGAACTCTTAAAAGAAAGGTTTTTCAACACCTAGTTGACATTGAGCCCTATACTGTGGCGGAGTGCCTGGCCTATCCTTCTCCTTAATCAGCATATTTAATTTGTAATGTTAATGTATTTTAAATGTGTGATGTCAATATATATATATACATATTTTTTTTAATTTGTAATTAATAATGTGACGATATTTGCTCAATCATGTTTAAAGATTTATGCACATAAAATTTACTCTACTCTACTCTACTCTATATGTTTTCCAGAACAATTTGAAATACAATTGTTTAACTTAAATATTAAAAGAATTGGTGACGATATACAGCCCTGTTTTACACCTTTTAATATTTGTAAATGTTCTGTAGATAACGATTTATTAATTTTAAGTTCAGGCATCTGGTTCCAATAGGGGAATTTAACAATCCAAATGCTTTTTTTGTCAACACTTGCGCCATATAGAATGAATAGAAGAAGACCATCGGGTACATTATCTAAAACCTTTTGGTAATCGATAAAGCAAATGAATACATATTATCTGTGATCGTAGGAATTTTTGCACTAGGAGTTGCATACAAAATAGTGCACCTCTGGTACCTTACCCACCCTCAAAACCAAACTGCGATTCTCCGCTAACATCGTTTCAAATTTTTAGATATTCTCAGATTAATAAGTGTGTTATTTGCAAGTATTGGCATTAATCAAAATTAATCTTAGGAATGGCAACACATATTGACTTGGTCCAATCCCTTGTGTTATCGCGCAGTAAAATACAAACAAATAAAATTGTAATCACCATCGTTAAAAATAATAAGAAAAACCTATCAAAAATAAGATAGTATAACACTAATATCTTTATTGTAGTATGGTTATCTGCACTTGGCTTTGGGCAATGACATATGCCAATCTGCCTTTGTTTACCGCGATATACGAGGTGTTTAAGATTGTTAGAATATCTCATTATTTTTTTTTAATTACTTATTGAACAAAAGTGTTTTCTTTCTATTCTATATTTATGTTAAGTTTTCACTCAGTAATAAATTCTTCTTCCTCTAGCAATACTCATCTTCTTCAACAATCTTCTCTGTAGGTTTTGGCTTCTTCAACAATTTCATTTCACTCTCTTCTGTCATTGGCGACTCTTCCACAACTCCGAACTCTCATAATTCTTAGATTATTCTTGACTCTCTCTAGTCAACATTATCTAAGGCTACCTCGTGGTCTATTTTCAGTCGGCATTTATTCGGTGCTAGTGTTTGTATTTCTTGCATTGTTCAGTCGAAGCAAGTGGCCAAACCAAAGAATTATTTGAGATTTAACAAACTTTAATCGACATGTTTCATAAACTCATAAAGCTTAAAGTTTATATGGATTTTGTGTCCCCACATTACTTCCGACCACGCCCAAAAAGTCACAATGGGTCTTGTTACTGTACTTTGCTTACTCTGTTTTTATTTCTACACCTACAACATTACTTTAGGTTACTAGGGATCCTAAGTATGTAAACTTTGGTAAATTTTTAAACTTGTGGGGATGTGTTTGGAAGAAGTTTTTATTGTACTTATCGTAAACATATTTTTTGTTTTATCCTGATTTATCTTTAACCCTACATCTCGCTTCGCTTTCTCCAGATGTTTGAAAGGCTCTTATAGTGCTGTGTCATTACGACTAAGTATTATGAGGTCATCTGCATATGCGACTATTTGTTTGCTCTTGATGATAATATTCCCGGGGATATCAACTTCGCCAGTCATTATATTCTGTATTATTACAGCTGCTTTGGTTTTAATAAGACTAAGCTGTATCAATCTGACTAGTTTTTTTTTATATACACAGAAGTACCACCACATAATTTTTTTTGTTTATAGTGTCAAAGGCTTTTTAAAATCAATAAATAGACTGTTTATGTAAATATTGTATTATTGGTTTTTTAATACTAACTTGTCTTATCATGTTTAGTAGATCGGTTTGGCCGAAATCCGCACTAATAGTCATCGATGATCTCTTCCGCAAAAAGCGTTATATAGTTTAGAAGAAAAAACACTTTGTATGATAGCTTAACAACATTCAGCCTCTCCTTTCTTCCTTCTAATTGCTCTTTCATTCGATTATCCCTTCGTTCGGTATTTTCTTTTCACCAAGTTCTTAGTATATGGAAATAATTGTCAATTCAAGATACATCAAATTGATTCAGTATACCGGGCTTTATAGTCAAGGGAGCTCTAGATCTATACCTTGGTAGAAATCACGATTCCAAGTTAAATATCATGCTTATATAGGACTATTCCACAATTGATTGTAATGAAACTTACCATCCTAACTAATGTTTGATGTTTCGATTTCCAATGCGGAAATCGTTTAATAAATCTACCTACTAATCTACTAATAAATTATTGATTAAACGTTTTCGCAGAATTGTCAAAATATATTTTTTTTAACTTTCAAAGAACTAAAAGAATTAAAAGTTTTTTTAAAGCGTTTTCGGTCCTATTGGATCATCATCTGTGAAACATCTCAAAAGCAGTTGAAACTAGCCATATATCTAGGTATAATATCCTAGATTACATGATAAATATATTACATTTTATAAATGTGGTTACACGAGGTCGATGTTATAGGATTTTACTTAAGGGAACATACAGATCGCCGTTGGAAAATTCAGCAACTCAGTTGACTGTTGGGCTGTTGGACTTAATTTTTGTTATACGTATTTTCCTTAATGTGAAATATTATCTTAAGACGGACGATATTCGCCGGTTTGAGTGGCCTGCGATATCTCCAGACATAAACTCCATTGAACATGCATGGGATGTGCTCTCCGGAGGTATTCACGCCCGAAGGAAACCTCCCACTAGGATCCATCATGAACTTACAACGGACTGTAGAGAAAAATAGAGAATATGCCACAAGAAATAATTGATAGACTTGTTAGTACTTAATATTAGAATTCGAATCCAGGCTTTGATCCATGCTCGTGCCTTTTACAATAAAAAAATCTGTCAACGTAATGATATTTTTTTTATAAATTATCTATAACAGTAGTTTCTGGGTGATACATAACTTTTGAAACTATGTGTAATATTTGTTGCACTTCCTAAACACTTTTACCTATTATTACTGTGTCGTCACTATCAGTATTACAAAGCAGAAAAAAAACTATTTCTCATTTTCTTTTATCTTTATTAATGGTTTAATATTAAGTACTATTAATAATAATTATAATTTCTTTAATATTAAAAGAGATTGTTTACAATCCTTGAATGTGTGATCTGAAAGACCTAGTTAAATTATTTATTTTTAACACAGTCAAACACTTAATATTAAAACAAATTTAAACAAACATTAACAAATATAAAATAGATTAATATAAGGTTGAATGCTCGAATAAATGAACTTTGATAATATAAAAGGACAAACAAACACTTTAAAATTTCAAATTTCAAAAATTAAAAAAAAAATTAAAGTACTTGTTTGTCTTTGTGTAGTGTAGTGTGATGTACCATTTTATGTTTATGACATTTTATTCTTGTCGGATAGGCCGCAAATGACGAAATGCTCCTGAAGATGATCTAGGGATCGAAAGTACTTGGGCAAGATTAAATTAATTAAACTGAGCTTGATATTAGCCATATATATTATCAAAGTTCATTTATTCGAGCATTCAACCTTATACTAATCTAGTTTATATTTGTTAATGTTTGTTTAAATTTGTTTTAATATTAAGTGTTTGACTGTGTTAAAAATAAATAATTTAACTAGGTCTTTCAGATCACACATTCAAGGATTGTAAACAAAACGATCAATTATATTTTAATAAAAAATAATTGTTAAATATTTTTCAATTAAAAAAATCGTTAAAATGAGACTGTAGAACTCTCTAGCAAATGAAATAAGAGAGTTATGATAAAAATAAGGTCGATTGCTATTTTTTTGTGAGAAAACAAATAACAATACTACCCCTGCTATTTCTACCTTAATTAAAATTAAATGATCCATTTTAGATTTACTTGATTTAAGCATAAATAATGCAATAAAGCATTTATAAAAAATTATTGATTTTAGAACTATGGCTACAGTGAAATAAAATTGGGTAGTGCACTGACTGATTTTCCTGGTTGTTTTGAATTGGTTTGTTTTAATTTGTCAAAGTATAATACTGTCATAAGTTACTAATAATACTGTGATAAGTTAACGCTGCCGTAAAAAGTTAGGGTTTTTTGATATAAGTATTTAAAGTTTTTTCTGTTTTAAAATTAAATTGTACCTGAAACAAATTCAGGTAAATTAACTTAAAAATGCAAGCTATGGGAAAACTGTAAGTAAGTATTGATAAATCTGATATTGTAAATTATATTTTGCAAAATGGGTTTTCGTCCATTCCATACGAACAACAAACTGATACTAAAAATGAGGGTCGTCCTTTGCGTAAAATGTCCCGGCTTATAAATGTTAGTGCGCGGGGTAAGAGAAATAACAGATTGTTTTTGGATAATTAGATTAGTTGACATTAGATTAGTTACATTAGATTAGTTGACAAATTTATCTAGATGAAGTTGTCATACTCGATCGTGTTTTCATAAGGGTTGAAAATTGCACTGAATGCAATTATCAGTCTAATGTTGACATGATTGAGTGAAATTGTTCCACATGACACAAAATGACGAAATTTGAATGGTTGTTAGAACAGTCGAAAAATTATCACTGTAACAGATTTTCGTGAATAGCTTTTGGAAGTTTTTGATTTTATTATTGAAGACGACGATCTTAACTGTACCATGTACTGTCACTGTACCATATTCTTTTGAAAATGTACAAAACTATCGAAGAGGCGGAAAATTTTTGTTCTATTTCAAATTTTGTACTTTAAAATTTTTAAATTTTTAAAAATTTAAAATATTTTTCTCACTAAGTATAACTATATTTTTTTTTCAAAATTACTAATGCTTAAATAAAGTGAATTTAAAATAGATAACGTTTAATTACAATTAGGGTAGATATTTATAGCAACGGTAGTATTTTTGTTTTTTTTTTTTCTCTCGGAAATCAGATATCATACCATATTTTTACAGTGGTACCTGAACTAAAATCTAAATCGGCATTATAATTTTTGTTATTTTATTTATGACTGATTTTTTAAAATAGATAACAAGCAAGAATTACATTTTTATTACTGTTATTATGTGTAAGCTGATAAAATTCATATAGTTTATTTAATATGGCCAGAAAAAAATCAATTTATTTTTATCAAGTAGGGCTGAATGGAAACTTAATACTAAATCAATAGTTATTCTTATACCATAAAATCAAACTAACACAATTTTTGTCGAAATTTTTGTCTATGTTAACTCTTTGAAAGTAATAATGGAAACAGACACACTTTGTCTGGGAAAAAATCTTGTGGCAACGTGACGTTAAAGTTACAGTAAATATTTGCATATTAACTTAAAAATCAATTACTTATTTCATTTACCGCATACATTATGACTCCTAACGGTCCTATTTGAAATTAGAAAATAATGTCCAATAATAATCCCGGCGGGATATTTTCCATAGGGATATTTTGCTGGAATCAGGATATGCGCAAATTGCAAATCTTATGCTTAATGTTTTATTTAATAAGGTCTGAAAAAACTCGACAATTTGTGGTTTTGCGCTCATATTTTTCCCATAACTCGAGAGATATTGCTCCTACAAAAAAAATTATAAAAGGTGAAAGTTTCGATTTTTAATTTTACATATTTAACAATATAAAAATTTAAACTTTATTATTTATTGTGTAAAAAATGACAATAATTGGAAAACATACCAAAAATAGATTTTTTCTTTCAATTTTTACAACCTCTAAGCCTAAGGCATAACCATCGAGCAATAAGACAAAAGAGGGAATGTAAAGGTAGTGGGGGTAAACATATTGATAGACAGGAAGTGCCATCTTGAGAGGCCACTTTAGACAAGGATAGACAGTCTCTTTCCTTGTTTAAGAAGTCAAATTTAGTTAGGTTATGTTATTGTTTGTCCCAACTGTCACATGAAATTTTATTTATATTGAAATCTTTTACCAATTGTGTCACTTTTTAGACTATTATAGTTAATATTTAATTAAAACTTTCTCGTCTGAAAAATATTTTATAGCTATTGTTAATAAGTGTTGGAAAATTTAAATTTAGCGCCTTTGCATTTCCGGATATGTCCGCCATCAGAGGCCACTTTTTTGGTCTCCTTTTCATAACGATTAGATTCCCTCTTTTATCTTTTTGCTCGATGGGCATAACTAACCGCTTTTTTATTCTGCATAGAAAAACTTTATAAAACGACTGGAACATTCGATAAATTTAGTTATGATCGGTTTAAAATATTTTGCATAACAGTTTTCTAGGGTCCGTAAAATTTGCAAAATAAGCAGTTAAACAGTCGACATTTTTCTAACGCACGTTGAAAAATTGAAATCGGTCAACTAAGAGAGCCTAGGGAATTTTTTAAATTATAAACAAATTTTTGGCTTATTCTAAATAACTTATCTTCACGAGTTTTAGACATGTAGACAAATACCCTTGTCTTGGCAAGTACTTTTTTTATAAAAACTTTTACGTGATACGGCTCGTGACATGCATAAAAACATAAAAAATCATTTTGAGGTAAAAAGAGCCTAGAAGTGCATGAGAGATAGGGTAGGGGTAGTCCTTAGGGGGTGGGCAAAAAATTAATTGTGGTTTTCTCGGCATTCTGTCATCCGATTTTCATCTTCTGTTCTTTAAACTAATGCCTCGTATGGCAAGGATGTCAAATATGTATTTCTTGTCAGCTTTATATCAGTTTTTGTTTCTGAACTTGCAAATTACGTAATAAAATGAATTTTTTCTTTTAGTAGATTTAGTTTTATACAGGTGTGGAAAAAAAGTGTATAACTATATTATTAAGACAACGGAAAGAGGGTCTCTGGCCTAGGGTTTGTAAGTCACCCGAGGGCATATACATCTATTAATACCCGCGATGCATACAAACTTTATTTTCATACTAGTTCGTTATTGCATCTACAAATAAATATGTTCTAAAAAATCCGAAAATTCAATTTTATTTTGACAATATATTTACTAGTCGACATTATATCGTCCATCTTATGTTGCTACGCTACGAAAATGCTGTCAAGCGTGTCAAACTAAAACCGTTCAAATGCAAGATATTTTTGAAATCCCTAACCAAATTTAAAAAAAGCGGAAAAAGCAACGCAAAAGTTACTACCACACAAGTCGAGGGATGCCTACGATAAGGAATATGGAAAATTACAGCACTGGATGACCTAAACCCATCTAGAACACATTAGTGAAACTGTGCGGATCATAAAGTACACTATTACATTGTTGGTCACTAAGCAAGAAAAACACAATAATAAACTAGTATGACATAAAAAATATTATATAGATATAGGTCCGAGAGAAATACCATGTAACCACATGTCGGTGATAGACCCGTAAGCACTACGGGCACCCTTGTCTGTACATTGTTGCCGAAAGAAAGTTTATTTTTTAGATGGTCTGAGGACATATTTCAAGGATATGATTACCAGATTTTAAAGCAGGTCCATGTATTAGATTAAATCAACAGTTTGTTTAATGTAAATACATAATAAAATAACATCATAAAGTCTTAACGGCGTAAATTAAAAAAAATTACTTAGGTATTCAAAAACTAACAATTTTATAATTTTAATTAAAACTTTTTTAAATTAAATTTTCTAGTCCACCAGATTCAGCCAAGCAGTAACCCAATCTATTTCATAATTGCCTTGGGGTGTTCGACAACATTTCGAGTGTTATGCTTTGAAAGACCTACATTATTTTTTGACGTAATTTGTCTACATTTCCGGCACGTTCATGCTCATGTCGGTAAATTTGTTGCTTCACATAACCTTGTAAAAAAAAGTTCAAATGTGAAAGATCTGGAGAGCAAGGTGGCATTGTTATGGTATCTTTTATACTAATTAATAACTCTATCTGGAAAAGTAATATTTAAAAAATCTAATACTTGCGAAGCTTTGTCAGCTGGGCAGCCGTCTTGCTGCAACTAAATCTCATCGTATTAATAGGTTATGCTCGAACTACTGGAATTAAGTGATTTCTCAGGAGATCTAGGTATTTACAACGACACAAAGTGCCTACGATAAAAAAGGGCCAATTACA
This sequence comes from Diabrotica balteata, assembly GCA_918026665.1. Classification (NCBI taxonomy): domain Eukaryota; kingdom Metazoa; phylum Arthropoda; class Insecta; order Coleoptera; family Chrysomelidae; genus Diabrotica; species Diabrotica balteata. The sequence continues at coordinate 129,830,696 of OU898276.1, forward strand.
TTGTCACCTAAAATACCAGCCCCGACGTTGACTTTTTGACGGTATTGTGTTTTATAGGGAACATTTATGTGCCTATTTTTTGTAGAGTACCCTAAGGTAACAGATGGATTTTGATGGCCAGTTAAGGAAAAAGAAAATTCATCTGTAAACAAGATTTTTTTTATGAAATCTTTGCCACGACTAGTACGTTCCATCATATTCTTACAAAACATCATCTGTTGCTCATAATCAGCAGGAAAAATTTCCTGAGTTTTTTGCAATTTATAGGAATGCATCTTTCTTTTTAAAATCTTTCGTACAATTCTAGCACTAATACCAGTTTCTCTTAAAATTAGGGTGCTGTTGCAAGGAAAATTGATTTCAGCTAAACTACATACTGCAGTTTTACGCTGTTTCCGTTGTTGCTATATATTATTATCTTCATCACTATCCGTGTATTTTCTACAATTCTGGATACAACCAGTTTTTTCAAATTTAAAAATTATTTTGTAAGTTGTAGATTTTTTTGCTACAGGGCATTCGAATGAAAACAAAAACCTACCGATTATATCGTCTGTACTACTTCCAGAATAATGCTATTTAATAATTTGAATTTTATGTTCAGTTGTAGAGGTTACAATTTTCTCAACTTGAAATATCAATTTCCTTATTATGTTTTTTGCAAATAAAACCAGAATTATTACTAATGAAAAAATAAACGTATATTTAACGTTTCAGTTATAAAACTTAATGTCACTTTCACAAAAGTAGAGTATAATGGGTGTTAAAAGAAGCTCGTATGTCTGTACTAATTTCATACTATATTCGGTCTCTCTCTGTTCGCATTATAACCCCGTACTGTCATTTTCGCACTAATTAAGCGTGCAATATGCAGTTTTCAGATTCACAACTGTATACAAACCAAGTTTCGACTGTTTAAAGTTGATATTTTAAACCCAGCATAATTTTGCAAATTTGCTATTTTGTTTAAGACCCTGAATGGCAAAATTATTAAGCAAAATTTATTGAACCTATTTCTAACAAAATTTAGTACACATTTCAGTCGTAATGCAAATATTTTTTCGGTGGAATATAAAGACTTTATATTATGTTTATTGAGTCGAAAAAATTTGAACGAAAAACTTCATTTTTTGCGCTTTTTACAATTATTCTTATTTTTTAACCAATAAACATTTTTAATTTTTAATTTATAGCTGGTCAAAAGGTATGTAAAATTTAAAAACGAAACTTTTAGTATTTATAATTTTCTTTTTGTAGGAGCAACATCTCTCGAGTTATAGGCGAAAATATGTGGGAAAAAGGCAAAAATTTTCGATTTTTTTTTTAATAAAAAATTTAGCACAAGGTTTGCGACTGGCGCAGATTATTGATAAAAGATACATCCTAAACTGATTCCAGCAAAAAATAGACTTCTACGGAAAATGTCCCTTATGGTCCGCTTTTTGACAGATCCCGCTTGGACTAAAAAGGTCGAGTCTAACGATCTTGGTCGTTCTGGACAACGAACTGAATAAATTGGAATAAAATATTTTCCATCAATCTCGAAAACGTTCTTGGAATAATTTGTATAAACGTATTAAATTATTAGTTTAAATTGACAAAATATATCGATTTAACTTGTCACTTTGAAAAAATTACTGCTTAATAATTAACGTGACGTGTTGTGCCAAAATTTAAAGAAAAATTTTCTCAATATTTTTAAATCTTTAGATATTTATTGGTATATTTTGGTGCAAGTTTAAGTAGTTTTAAACACTTCAAATTATAGGAAAGAGACTTTTCTCAATATCATTAGAGGCAAAGTACAGCTGGAAGAGGGAAGAGTTATCTCTTATCATATTATATTCTATTTTAGTTAGAAAAATATTTTCCATACTAAATGTGAAAATATTATAAATCATGTTGTTCTATTTCTTTTAACTTTACTCGTTGTCTACAACAACTAACTGAAAAATCCTTGTTGTAGGAGAGTAACTACATTTGTTGTCACCGACTACTAGCAGAAACAAATAAACACATGAGGACAACATATTTCTGTGAAAAATATATGTGTTAACATATTTGAGAAGAATGACAGATAATAGACTACTAATAAAAAATAAATACCATAATAGTATTCATAATTAGGACTTACTTACCAATGTTTGCTATCGTATTATCCAAAAAAAAATTTGGAAAACACTATTCACTTTATTCTATGTAGGCTTAATATTAATTTCCAAATATTAAAACAAAACTTGTCACAAAATTCTATGCATGTATAGTGCCGTTTAATAAGAGCGGTAAACGACAACAAAAGTGGTACTACGAGTAATGCAACGGAAAGTAAAAGTGGTACGCTTGCACTCGCTTGTCTCTTCAGATTATACAAGTTGTCTGTGGTTGTTACTTTCGCGAGAAGTAGGCCATGCCTAGGTCATTATGTTAAATAATAATCGTTACGTCATACTTGTTCTGCTTTGTTGTTTTATGAACAGTACCGTTTATATTAAATATTGATGTTATTGGACCAAAATTTTTAAAACATGAGAGAGGTGCTACATCCAAGAATTTGACATACTTTTCTCTGCACTTATGTAATTTAGACCATAAGTTTTACTAGATTTTGCATAATGGTGTGGAAAATTCCATCAAAAATCGAAAATTACCCAAAGTATAAGTATACTTCAGTAAAAATTAAACAGAGAGCAAACAAGTAAAATTGTAATGAATATAGAGCTGAAACAGAAATTAAGTGATATACTAAGACCAGAATGTACAATACCGTACAATATATATATATATATATATATATATATATATATATATATATATATATATATATACATAAATATATAAATATATATATATATATATATATATATATATATATATATATATATATATATATATATATTTATATACTTTAGTAGGTAACTATCGGGAAAGCGTCAAATCAGGGATCAGCTAGAGATGGTATAAGCCAGTTTGGTGTAGAACTTTATTCTATATGTGAAATTTTCGGTGATATGCTGTCAACTTCATTAGCCCTAAATGGTAAACTTATTTAGTACAAGTGGTGGAAATCAACATTTAAAAACCTACATTGAAAATGTTCAGTTGGTCCTAGTGGTGAAGAACACTGTCACAAACATGTTAAAAATATTAAAAAATACATTTAAAATTTTAAATAAAAACATTACAACACAAAAGGGTATTTTTTCAAATACAAACACAACAAAAAAATCTAAAATTTAAAAACACACAAAAACCGAAACTTCATGTTAAAGGTAGAAAAGAAGAATTATTCTTCTTTTTTGATGACAATATTTCTGATTTCTGTCAATATCCCGGTGTTATATGTAATGAGGTTATAATTTTCACATTTGCACCTCATAGAATCTAGAAGGAATCCAAGGAACCAAAATCAGCAGAGAAATGAAGTCTTTTCTCAAGTGCAGGTAGGTCAGTAAAAGTAAAAAATACGAGTGCTTTCACTCGAATCATCCAGACGAGCAGAAGATTAACATCATCAAAGGTCTGAAAAACAGAATAAAAAGAATTTGTCACCCTTCTAACTACAATAAGAACATCAAGTTACTTCATGAGATTCTTAGAAAAAATCACTATCCTAAGGTGCTTCTTAATAAACTGCTCTTCCCAGATATGCCAACAGTTAGAACACACCAAAGACAAACATTCGAAGGAGAAACGATAGAACTTTTCTATGGGAGATTGCCTTACATCAAAGGTTTATCACCACAGATCACAAACCTTTTCAGACAGTTCAACATAGTGATAGCAAATTCAGTGTACAAAAGATTAGGGACATACTTTACTCACCTGACAGAAAGAGTTAAAAAACTGGATAACTTCAATGTAGTGTATTCTATTCCATGTGGTTCTTGTTCGGAAGTTTATGTCGATCAAATCAGCCAGAAACTATAAAAAAATAGCTTTGCACAAGAGTGATGTTGTAAGGAAATCTACTAGTACAGCTTTCAGCCAACATATTAAGAATACTGGACACACTGCTAACTATGAAAAGGTGCAAGTACTAAATAGGGTTGAAAACCAATTTAAGAGAAACTTCATACAAATGTGCCATATCCATAACTGCAGCTCTTCTATGAACTGTAAGAAAGATGTTGAAAACTTAAGTTGTATTTATTCCTTTTTGCTTCAGGAGGACTTGACAAGATGTGACAGATTGGAGAATGTAGGGAACTTATCATAACATGCACAGATAACCTACTTGCACTTGAGAAAAGACTTCATTTCCCTGCTGATTTTGGTTCCTTGGATTCCTCTAGCTTCCATGAGGTGCAAATGTGAAAATTATAACCTCGTTACATATGACACCGGGATATTGACAGAAATCAGAAATATTGTTACAAAAAAAAAAGAATAATAATTCTTCTTTTCTACCTTTAACGTGAAGTTGCGGTTTTTGTTTGTTTTTAAATTTTTGATATTTTTATTGTATTTGTATTTGAAAAAATACCCTTTTGTGTTGTAATGTTTTTATTCAAAATTTTAAATGTATTTTTTAATATTTTTAACATGTTTTTGACAGTGTTCTTCACCACTAGGACCAACTGAACATGTTCCATGTAGGTTTTTAAATGTTGATTTCCACCACTTGTACTAAATAGGTTTTCCAGTTCTTTATAAAAAGTTCTGCTTGTTTTAAAACCTTAAATACAATCATCAAATATTAATTGTTGTAATCATAATGCGGTTTGTCAAATAATATGAATTGTGGATATTATTAGCTCGTGCATAAAATCCTTATTTTTTGACAAACGCATATATGACTGAACAAATTGAATTTTCTAATGATTGTATTCTAGGTTTTAAATTATTTATAAATTATTAGGGGTTATTTTCATAAGGAATAACTTTTTTTTGTAAAATTTAAACTAAAAAAGTTTTCCAAATGCCCAATTGAGTCTACATGAAGCATTTTTTTTTATTTTTAGTTTTATGAAAAAAAGATCAATCTTTATAAAAAGTTCTTAATTATATAAAACTTAAAGTACAATCATCAGATATTAAAGTTTTTCAGTCATATACACGGTTTGTCAAAAAAAAATTAATTTTATGTAAGAGTAACAATAACAAGAGTAAATATAACAAAAAGGATAACTTTTTTCATAAAACTAAAAATAATTTTGTATACGGTGTAGACTTTTACAGACTTTTTTTACGGTTCAGACAGGCTAGCTTTTATTTTAATTTTATGAAGAAAAGTTATTATTTACAAAAAGTTGCTCTAGAATGTCCTAAAATCTAATTTATTTCATTTCCACAATAATTTATATTTTTTGACAACTCGTTTGTATGACTTAAAAAAGGTAATATTTGATAATTGCATTTTAGGTTTAAGAACATGCAGAACTTTTCATAAAGACTATATTTTCTTCATTAAACCAAAAACAAACGTTTTCCATACGGTGCCGACTTAATTGGAGCTTAATTGTAGCTTAATGTCCAACAAATATATAGCAATTAATGGCCACAGTACACTTCCTCTTAACCGGTCACCTCGGGACCAGCGCCTGACCCGTTAACCAAATGGCCGATTAATCCCATCTGCAGGTATTTTCATGAGAAAAATCGAGTACATACATATCAAACACATGTACAGGAAGGTGTATATTATTAAAGATCACGGAGTTTACAGTTGAAAAATACTATTTATTTCTATGTACATATACATATTATACATATTTAAATATTTTACAAACTTGTTTTAAAAAATCGGTAACTTTCTTCTGTTTCTTGACATTAAGTAAATTTTTAAAAGCTATATCTCTCAATCTTTTTAAAACCAAGAAGTCTACTGAAGATGGCCTAGGTTGTTGTTGAATATACTTCAATGATACCTCCATTGCAGCCCTTGCTTCGGTGTGGCCGACCTTTTCCTCTCCGTCAACATCATCATCATCAGTATCCTCATTTTCATAGGGTTCTTCATGAGTTGCTAGAGTAATTATTTCGTCGTCTGTCAAAAATTCGTTTTTAAATTCCTCGTTACAGTTTCTCCATTCTTCAATATATTTGGCCTGCAATTAAACATTTTCGGATAACGTTTGGAGATCTTAAAGAAGGATGGTAGATCTTCTTCGTGTGATTCTTGAAACTCAAAAAGTTCCTCACTGTTGGCCCAAAGTTTCCGCCAAGACTTAACGAAAGTAGAAGCAGGAATTTCTTGGAAGGCGGAAGCTAACATGTAAATTATGTCCTTTAAGGAGCTTGTCACATTAGGGGGATAATTTTTATGTCATCTGTCTTATATGTTGAGACAAGTAGGACTGCTGTAGTGAAAAGATTTACGCTCTTAAAATGGCGCGTTACTCTCAGAACAAATTCATGCTCAAACCATTCTTTGAATAGATAAGCGCTCATATATGCTGATTTTTGTGATCTGTAGAATATTGGGAGGGACGATGGATGTAAATTTTTAAAATCACGCGGTTAAGTTGACTTACCAAAATAAAATTCAATTCTCCTCGAAAGCAAGAACAGAACTGACAACCGTGGGTAAGAGATGATCACCAAGTGGCGTTTGATGATCGTGTCACCCGCGAAACAATAGGAAGGGGGAGTGGCCGGTTAATACGATAGCCGGTTAATGCGGAGCCGGTTAAAAGGGAGTCTACTCTATTTAAAAATTAAAATTGAAGTCTTTTAAGACGTCTGTCTCTAAAATAGTTAACTTATTCCATACTTTTGCAGCGGATAGACACTTTTCTACGATCCCAGTGGAGAATAGGCCTACTTCAGGAAAACGACTCTGCCCACGCGAGATATGCTTTGCTTTCAATACCTTACTGAGAGAAAACGTGTCCTATCCCTTTGTTCTTCCAAAATCTAGTTACCTATTTCCTATCCCTCCCTGGTGAAGAGCAGCAATGATCACCAGAATCAGCTCAAGGCGCAGAGGAAATGATCCTAGACCAGCTTGAAACTGAAATACTACGAGCATGACTGGAGCAGTTTGAATGACTATATGGCCCTCAGTTCGGGGCACCCCTTAAACGGATAGAGGGTGAGAAGAATCCCCCGTCAACTACTATTAAGGTCCAAGGAAGTGGACAAAGAATCCAAATATATGACAAGTACGGAACACCTGGAACGTACGGAGCTTATTCATGGCTGGGAAACATGCAAACACCGATGCTGAGATGAGAAAAATAAAATTAGACATCTTGGGGAAGTGAAGTAAGATGGTCTGATTAAGGAAAACAAAAACAAAAGATGGATACATCGATTGGTCAGGAGGAACCGACCCAGAACATCAATATGGAACAGCTATATTAGTATCAGAAATTATGTTATTCAGGTCTATGCTCCAACAAGTGACAAATCAGAAAAAGAAATTGAAAACTTTTATAACAATATAGACAAAATAATGCGACTGACAAAAAAGGCGAGATAACGATAATTATAGGTGATTTTAACGCGCCAAAATTAGTCTTGGTGCCGAAGGAGACAACATAGGAGAATACGGTCTCGGTACCAGAAACAATACGGGAAATAGGCTGGTACAATCCTGCGTGTATAACAATCTGTTAGTAGCCAACACCTTCTCCAAACAACATCAAACAAATTTTTAGAAATCAAATTGACTTTATTTTGCTCGATAACAACTTTAAGAAGTACATAAAATCTACTGAAACATATCCTGGAGCTACAATTCATAGCAATCACAATCCAGTTATAATGGATTTTAGACCAAACATGTTTGTTAAAGTTAAAAGAGAGAAAAGAAAAATAGACATCTCACAACTGAAGAACCCTAAAACGAAAAATGAAACAAGCATCAAGGTTCAGAAAGAAATAGAAACGCTAGAGAACTTGGTACAGATAGACATTAAAGTAACATGGACTGCTCTAAAAACAAAAATAACAAAGATATAAGAAGACGACATCGGGTTTACGAAAAACAACAGAAAACAAGAATGGATAAGGCAAGAGATCATGGACCTCATGGACATAAGAGGAGTCAATAAAATTATTAGAAAAAAGTGAAGGGAAGCTGAAGAAAGCTGGATGTTCACCAAATGCCTAGCAATTGAACAACTTCAGGCAAGACACGACACTTTCAATGTCAATAAAAAAGTGAAAAAAATGACAGGTAGAACAGGTGACAATAACGAGATAATTATAGGTACCTACATAAGACAAACTGGAGGTATGAGGAGAATAAATTCAGACCCTTCTTGGTGATGATAGACTTTGTTCTCCACCATTCACGGATGATCGAATAAAAATGAAAAAAGTTCCAAAAATATGAAAAAAGAAGTTATTTATGCAGTAAAAGCTCAGAAGAACGTAAAATCCAGCAACCCAGAAAATATCAATGTCGAAATACTTAAATTAATTGCAGACAACGAAAGTAAAAGCTTGGACCTAATAACAACACTATTCAATAAGATATATGACACAGGTAAAATACCATGAGATTGGCTAAAATCAACATTCGCTACATTACCAAAAAAATCCAATGAAATCCCCTAATATATCCAAAAAATCCCTTAAAACTTTTCCCAGAACCATTCATACACGAATTTACAAGAAGTGTGAGTTTCAGATGATTAACACTCAATTTAACCATATTGAAATAGAAATCAAGAATTATGATATTATTTCCGCAGGTAGTTCGATTATTATTTGTTGGGTAAAAGGACACTCTGGAATATTAGGAAATGAAGAAGTCGACAAATTAGCTAAATCTGCAGCATTAACCAAACATAATATAAACAACATATTTCTTCCAGTAGTAGACATAGATAATATCAGTAGAAACAACTGCAAACAATGATAGCAACGTTTATACAACCAAAGTACAACTAGCATAAACTTTAGAGCTTGCCAACCATTAATACCCAATGAGAAATGATTCAAATATGAGACAAACAGGTTATTTGTAAAAACAATAAACATAATAAGATTAAACCACGCACTCACTCCTGCATACAAACACAGCATAGGCATCACTGATAACCCATATTGCTCCTGTGGTAACGTGGCAGATCTGCAGCACCTTATATTGGAGTGTGGACAGTACAAAATATCAAAATGATGTATGAAAAACTAATTGAGCTAAATTGTCCATTGCCTGTTAATTTGAATACAATTATTTTTTCAAATAATAAGCAGATATTAAAATGTATCTACGAATACATAACGTCCTGTAAATTTAAATTATAAGTAGTTTCAGGTATTCAAATTAAAAATTGTAAATATGTCAAAAATTGAATGTATATACTAACATATTACTTCCTGTAAATTTATATTATAAATAGGCTTAGGTAATAAATCAAAAATTGTAAGTACCACAAATAGTCTGACCAATTGGCTATGCCAAAGCCATTATACAATAGAAAAAACACTCAATTCGGATTTCGAAATGAATTATGAATACGCGACGCTCTTCTTGTCTTAAATTTGTTAATATAACAATGCAGAGACATAAATGTAAATAAATCTGCATGTTTTATTGATAATCGAAAAGCTTTTGACTGCGTTAACCATTAAAAGATGATCGAAATTCTGAGAACAACTGGAATTGACGAACTGTAAAAAAATGTTTGCCACTATGTAGTGACATAGTGGGTATATCCTATGTTTTTAATATTATGTTAATTGTGACGTCTACTTGTTAGTTACGAATTTTTACATGCTTGTCAATATTATTTCTTGAAAAAGGCACGGATTTCCTAACGAAACATCGACAAAATATATGAAAATGTTTTAGTGTCAAATCAATCTTTTTTATAAACCTAAGCCCAAAAAAATCAACTAAATATATATATATATATATATATATATATATATATATATATATATAGATATATATATATATATATATATATATATATATATATATATATATATATATATAATTTTAGAGATTAGAAAATATTTACTTCGCTGTACTTGATTTTACGTATTTACACGATTATTTACATTTCTTATAATATACGCTAATATACCTTTTTATTTGCAGTAGTCGTAAGAGTAAAAGTAACCTGCATTGCGACGTATGTGGAGAGTATTTTCGGTCTATAGATCACATTCTAGGAGGTGATTGCCACGTAACATGCTCAAAATGTCAAAAGAATGTCTGTCAAAAACGTTGTGCCAACTTCGACGAACAACAAAATGTTTGGACTTGTAAAAACTGTCTTCGTCCACCAGAGTCCTGGTTTCAAGGAATATTATACGCAATCCAACCCAACAAAAAGGGTAAGTACATGCAATAGGGTTTCTAGGCTTTTACTTTTTGTGTTACTGTTTTGCTTTAAATGTTGCTTTTGTATGCAACAAAATCATATTTTACGCACTTCATTTCTGAGTGTTTTACTATAGATTGTTACATTCATAAGTCACTTTTGGCTTTTTCTTGTTCATACTTTGTTACTTGTTTTTCTCCTCCTTCTAATCTTTTGGGCACTTGTTGGGGCGTGATAAAACTCTAAATATTGCTAGCTTCCTGCTTTCATTGGCTGCGATTTTGTACCAGATGTACGATTTTATGTAAGAATTTTCCCACCAAAATCTTTATTTAGTCTACTCTGGTTAGTGATCTTCCTATTGATCTTTTGCCTTCTACCTTTTCTTTTACAAAAGTTCCATAGTCCTTGTTCTCAAGCCTATCATTTATATTATTTTTTTTTTCAAATAGACAGGTTGGTTCTGTGTTCTATTCAAGACACGTAAAAAATTTGTGTTTAGACCCTCATTTCACAAGCGACGATCTTACTTCTATCGATTTTTCAGAAAAGCCACATACGTAGCAAAGAGAAACATAGGGACACTAACTAACCAAAGCTTAGTCTTTCTTGCTATTGTTTAGTCTTTCCATTTTTTAGTTAATTTAGTTATTGCAGTTTGGACCACTGCTAGTCTTTGATTTATGTCTGAGGAGCTAGGTATTGCCATTGTTGGTTATCATAAAGCTCAAATATACAAATCTATGTACTACTTTAAACTTCGCCACTTGGCATATGGTGTGGTAGATCATTATTTGCTTCATCTACGATCATTATTTCTGTTCCGGTATTTACCTAATGTTTGGCTTAACCGTTCAATAGTGGTAGTCATTTTGACTTCGTTTGCTGCTAGTATCGTTTTTGCGTATCGCAGGTTAATGATTTTTCTGCCTTTTGTAGAGATTCCTACATCGCATTCGTCTAGTTCTTTTCTCATTGTTGTAACGTCCTAATCTTATTAGGACTAGGGAGATTAGGACCATACTGCTGGAAGAAACGAGGGGAGAGATTCTTCGAATATCCCTAAGGGTATTCAACAGAAAGCCGCCCACCGGTACATCCATCAGAATGCTGTTCTGTTCGACTGCTCAGTCCTGGGTTCGGTCCCCATTCATTTTCATTCATTCGTACCCCACTCATTCTCTCTCTACACGAATCCCAGAAAGGTACAGGAAATAAAAAACTTAAGTTATAATAAAGGTATATTTATTTATTAAATAAAAAATAAACAATTCAAATTATGATTGTTGCCCAAGGTATTGTGGTTGGCTGATTTCTTGCTCTTCACCGTAGTGTGGTTGTCTATTTTGTGCTCCCCACGGTAGTGTAGTTGTATATTTCTTGCTCACGGTAGTGGCTAGAAAATTCATACAAAGATCAGTTTTCTCCCAAAAGAAACGCCTGATCAGAAATAAAGCTGAGTATTCAGAGAGAAACAATCTCAGCAATGTCTCTGATCACAGCGTGGCATTAATAAAAATAAGTTTGTAGGAAAAGGTTTTTATTAATAAGATATTAAAGGAAATAAGATAATATAGGTACATATATACAGTAAAAAAATAAAGTTACAATGTTTTCAGCTTTATTTTAAGAAAGAAAGTATCAGCTACGAAAAAGAAAACAAGTAAAAAACAGAGGCCTAAAACTACAAAAAGATACTTACTCGTGTATTTTTCCAAAACACTAACCAATTTGTATGACTATAAATACATTAAGAATTATTGTAGTGATAAGACTAAAGAGAGCGAATAAAAATTCGTATTGGCTTATATAGAGTGGAACGGCTACTAAAAATATTTATAAATTAGTGAGATCGCTTTGAAAATATAGTACGTGGGATAAGTACCAAGCGGAGCTTGGTGTCACGTTCAATTGGTTGAATGAAACGTTATATTGTATATTCAGAATATATCTTCCTCTTCTCTTTCCTTTATATAAGTAATTTTGCTAGTTCATTGGCAGGTTGTTGCCTTTATGGATGATTGTTACTTTATCTCTTGCGCGGTAAAGCGATAATTCTTCTACAGTTGGTGATTTGTTCCACACTATTTTAACGACTTTTCTGTTCGCAAATCTAGTAATGTGATGGTTTCATTCTTTATTTCTATGTAGTGTCTACTCGTTTATACCCTGTAATTCGCTTTTTTTTTCTGATCTCGACTCTCCTTATTCGTTCCCTCTGCGTGTTTCTTGTAATTCTCGTAAGTATTTCATTTCTGCTCTTTCTACCATTTTCTGTATTTTGGCTGTGTCAAGTCTTGTTTATGATGTTATATTGACCTTATAGATTATTGATTTTACCTCATATTTCTCATAGCTGAAAATTGTAATCCCTGGGTACTTTATTTTTATTACGTATTTAATTCTAAGTCCATCGACTTCCAGTTTGTATCTTACTGGTTCTTTACTGATTACTATTGTTTTAGTTTTACTTAAGTTGATATCGGCATTCTTTTGCTCTTAAATTAAATCGGTGAACTAGCCTTTAAAGACTATGTTCATTTTAGCATATTACATTTCTTTTCTAATTATGTCGTTTCTTTATTTCTGTAACTGTTTTTTTATCCCAACTGCATAAACATCCTACTTTTTAAAGCAATTTCCGGTCTCATTTTTAACACAAATGTTACAGTTTTTTAAATATAGTAAAAATATTAAATAATTTCTATTCCTGAAATTTAAGCATTTTAAGGACTATCTTGCACAATCTATTTCTTTCTAGTATAGTTTGACATTAATTAAAATATCGAACATGAAGACCTCTTTGCACAGAGACTAGACAGAATTTTAATCTTCTATTATCTCTTCTAGTTCTTAAATTAATGTTTTAAATTAGAAAAACAATTGACTATACCTATAGATTTTCACTTATACAAAGATATGTAAAAACCTAATTTTCGTTTCTGTTTTTCTAAAAATTTTTGCATTGTTAGAATATTTTTTTTTTAACTAAATATCTTGTTTGAAATATACCACAAATAATTACTATAAAACTCTTTATTTGTCATTCTTATTTTTTAGATTTTTCTATGGATTCTAATAATGTTATGGAATCTAGTCAAGTAAAAAATGTGGATCATGTTCAAAAAAGTAAGGAACAAGTTCAAGATTTTATCGAAAAATTAGTTAACTCTATGTTAGGACAAAACATTGATGATGCTAACATAACCAAAATGTACAACGATGAAAATTGTAAGTTTGTATTCAACTTATCTAAAAAATTTAGTTGGCGTAATTAATATTTAATTGGTATTAATTTTCTCTTAATTTATATTTTCCAATCCATTAAACAGATAATTACGATTAGGTGATATATAGAATATAAATTGAATTTCTATTCTGATACATCATACCAGTAAATGCTTAAAAAATACTTACAACCTTTTATTATGACCGATATATGCGTAAAAACCCTTTTTCTAAAAATTGCAAATAATTATCAGTATAATTTTTCGGTATATTATTGCTATATTGGATACTATAAAAAGTATCTACATTGTCAATACCTTACCTACTACTTCCATAAAAAACTACGGTGTGCATTAAATACTCCCCTTCAGTTCATTATGTGCGTTCATATATATTCACCATAAAATATATAAATTCACCTTAAGCAATATTAGGTATGCCGACAATACATTTGTACTTGCTAATTACAGTCAGAAGAAGACCGTCAAAATCTAATGAACAAAATAAAGCAAACCTGTGATCAGTATGGATTAAAACTCAACATTGAAGAAAACTAAATATATCACAGCGAACAAAATTATATACAGGAAGTACGGCCATGACATAGGAAGAACTCCACTGGGGTTGCTACTCCTTAGACGAAGTGTCTGTGAGGACTTCTTGATAGCACTTCACCAGTCCTCACAGATACTTCGTCTAAAGACTAGCAACCCCAGTAGAGTCCTACGTTACCATATGATTAGGGGTACGGAATTTTCGGTTTTACGAAATAGATGCGAATTTCGGCGAAGTTTTTTGGTTTTTGTTTACTTTCGCGAAATATCTGCAGATGCTCAACTCACCCCTAAATAGTTAGGTAGTTACGAAGGTATGGAAAGATTTTACGGAAAGTTTTTTATTGTAATTTATGAAAGGATTTTTTATTGTTGTAACACGTGTTGAAATAGAACGATCTTTCATTGTTCATCATTAAATAGATAAAGATGAGATAAGAAATTGATATTTTTTAATATTGATTCTGTGAGAAATATAAATAAGCCGACAGTTGTTATCTGCATTTCGGTCTTTTCTATTGATAAAAATCTAATAAAATATTGATAAAAATGTTCTAAACATATAAATTAGTCAACCAGGACAATCAGTGCACATTCCGTCAATCTTTACTGAGTGAGAACATAGTCTATCAAAAAAGTTTTCATAGTAAAACAAGTACTTAAAGTATCCCCTTAAATGGGATACCCTAAAACAATTTGAGTGATCGAGTCAAATAATTTGCAAGAGATGGCTTATATCTATGTGACACAAGTATTGTGATATGTAAGTAATAGTAAATATGTAAGTAATATGTGTTGCAATACTCGTTTGGAAGGTGATAAAAAGGACACACTACAGAAACATGTGAAGTCGACTAACTACATTAACAAGAAAAATTATATAGCATCTACTTCAGGAACTAAGCGACAAATGTCATTTGCTAGTGGTTTTGAGAGAGGATACAGTTGGTCTGAAAGCCAACATTACACTTGGATCATCCAGCTGTGCGTGAATATATTGCTAAATATGTGCCGGGGTCGGATGCTCTTCCATGTGCGGACAGTTTAAGGAGAAAAGAAGTGCCACGGTGTGGGCTGTCTGAAAAAGCCAATATAAAACAATAGCTGAAAGACAAGCCCATTGTAATAGTATTAGACGAAACCTCGGATGGACACAAGGAAGATGTGTTTTTGCTATTCTCTTCAGAACTATAGATTCTGCACTACATCAAGAATGTTTTTTATCAAGTGTTAACTTCCTTGATACTTAAAATGCATCAACGTGTTCACAGACGATAATAAGTACATAAAAGACTTGATTATTCACAAGTTAAAGGCCTGGTATCAGATTCAGCAAGATTCATGTCTGCTTGCTTTAACCTATCAAAAATTCTAATAGGGAAACATATTTTACATTACCAATGTTAAGCTCATAAAGTTAATCTTGGTGATGTTTTTGTAGCAGAGTTCAAGGAGTTCAACATGCATACAGCAAAAGTCAATTCAGCCTTTTGTCTTCCAATAAAAATAAAGAAATCTTATTTGAATTATTTGATCCAGCACCAGTTGTAACTAGATGGAAGTCTTGGTTCTCAGTAGTATCGCATCTAAGTGCATATCTATATCACATACTCAATTTTTTTGATGTGTGGGAGAATGAAAATTCCAGTATGAAATTTCTCAAAGACAATTACGCCGATGAAACTTTCAGGCGTAAACTAGAAATTCAAATGACCTTCACCACCGAGTTCTGTCCAAAATTAATAAAACTAATAGATGATTTATAAGGATCCAGTTATTCATTCGTCCATCTTTTATGGAACAAATTAGAGGACTTAAAATCGTCACTTGAACATCCTCGCCAAGGTTATTTTGACGTAAAAACATCCCGATTGCTCACTGAAATAGCTGCAAGTTTTACTGTGAACCCAAGTGTACTCTCAGAAAGCTTTTCTAAAATTCCTTTTTTTACAACAATGACACAATTGGAGTACATAGATGGATATACTCTATTTAATAGATTATTCCTTCAATCGATACTAAGGAACGAAGATCCCAATGTGAAGGATATTTTGCTTGCTATACAGTGCAGTTTTACATCATTTGCTAAAGTAGCATTATAGAGCATCTGTAGTCTTTTGTTTTTTTACTGGTAGTTAAAAACAAATGTGAAATTTTGTAATTATAAAAAAGTAAATGCGAAATTCATGTTTTTTATTTGCGAAAATTCCGTACCTGTATATATGATCAATTTCTTTTATAACTTAATATTACTTGTTACATTAAAATAAACAAGTTGCGCTGGATAGGCTACTTGAAAAGAATAAACCACATGGAACCGTTAAAACACATTTATAACCAAATACCGGATGGAGTGAAGAGGCAGGTCAGAGCACGAGTTAAGGACTAGATAGACGAGGTCGTACGAGTGTTAATAGTACGAAATAGGAAAACCTAGGCGAAAGATAGGAAGGAATGGAAGCTGATCGTAGAACAAGTCAAGACCTACTATGGCTTGTAGAGCTAATAATGATGATAAAAGGTTTAAGACAGGGATGTTGCTTAGCGCTGCTATTGTTCAAACGATACCTGGAAGAAGCTCTTAAAATATGGCGACGGAAATGTGGCCAAATGGGAAAATAACACTGAGAAATGACACAATATACTTTCTTCTGTTCACGAACGGTCTAGCACCAATATCTACAAATACTATCGACTTAAGCTATATGCTTAGAAAACTGTTTGAGAGAAATAGAGATTAACAGTAAATATACATAAAACCAAATAGATAGTAATTGGCGAATTGGCGATAAAAATAAGAAAACATGCAAGATCTTGCTACAGAAAAATTTATTATTTAGCATTGCTTATCCTTTAAATACTTGGGTGTAACAATAACATACCTAGAAATGGAGTACTGGAGACAAAGCGCCAAACTTAAAAAAAAATAGGTCAAAAGGTTTGGTTTTCACCATTTCATATCTTTCGTATTTTAAATTTTTCACTTCACCTTGCCGTATTTTTGGTTTGTTTTTTGTTATTACTATATATTTATGATAATTTTGTTAATATCAGTGAACTATAAATATTTTGCTGTCCCTTCTTCTTCTAGTATTTATCTTTCATTTATCAAATCTTCCCTTTTTTAAAAGAAATTATTTCTACGTATGTATCATGCAATTCAAATGTATCATTATCGACGGTTCTGTTATTAAATTAATTCATCCTTTCGCATCTTTTGATAGAGTTTTATTTGTTATCTATTCCATTTTTTTTATAATAGTTTCATTTGAAGTTATAGATAGGTATAACTATATAAATACTAGTAGTGATTCGCATTCCCACAAATATTATCCCCACTCCTATTCAATATGTATTCCGAGGAAATATTTAACAAATGTATGGAAAATGCAAATGAGGGCATAAAAATAAACGGCGAGTTAACGAACAATATAAGATATGCCGACGACACGGTGATCCTTGCCAGTACCATATACGAATTACAACAAGTAATGAAAATACTTTATTCAGTTAGTGAGGAATACGGCCTGAGCCTCAACTTCAAGAAAACAAAGTGGATGCTGATAAGCAAAAAGCAACAACCTGCTCGACAATTACGGATAAGTAACATACTAATTAACCATGTAGAATCTTATGTGTACCTTGGCACCAACGTAAATGTAAAATGGGAACAGACCATAGAAATTAAGGCGAGAATATAACGAGCTAGAGCAGCATTTAGCAGTATGAAAAAGCTCATCATTAGCAAGGATTTCTCTCTTTCCCTAAAACTACGTATAGTTAAATGCTACATTTTTCTGATCTTGCTGTATGGCGTGGAGGCCTGGACGCTGACGGAGACGCTAAAGAGAAAACTAGAAGCATTTGAAATGTGGGTGTACCGACGCATTCTTCGTATATCCTGGACCGAACATGTCACCAACATAGAGGTACTCCAAAGAATCGGAAAGGAGAAAGAAATCGTGAATACAATTAAACAAAGAAAGCTTGAATATCTAGGCAACATATTGAGACACGATAAGTACCGTCTGCTACAATTGATTGTCCAGAGAAAAATAGACAGTAAGCGAGGGTCAGGCAGGAGAAGACACTCGTGGCTCCAAAATCTGCGGAAGTGGTTCGGGCTCACATCGGTCGAACTATTCAGAAGCGCCGCAAACAAGATCAAAATTGCCATGTTAATAGCCAACGTTCGCAACGGACAGGACACTTAAAGAATTGATTCGCATCCTGTCCATCAAATTTCCAAAATTACCATTTCTATTGAATAAAATTCTGAGTAAGACATACAATGTTAAATAAAATAATAATTGTGCTGTATAAAAAAATATAAATTTTATTTATGTTTAGAAGACATAGATGCAAAATAGTCTATGCACTTATTGGCTTCTTTGCTTAATTATTTTACCTGTGGTATTGATGAATAATATGTTTAAATGATAGTATATTGTATTTACAGATAACAAAGTATTTGAAAGATATCATCGCGAATTAAGTAAGGCCTTAACAGAATTGGGCACAACATTACATAGTTCTATGATTCGTAAGTAGTCACCATTTTAATGAACACGATCACAGGCACGTTTACATCTAGCACGAGTGTTTAATTATTCCACGTTTCACACATAAATGTTGCGTTACACTGGCTTTTGTATTGTTTGACAAATGCACATAGTTGCAGATATATATTTTAGTACTTTTTATTATAACTGGACAATTTCTAAATATAAAAGTGTGCAACAAACAACAAACATAATTTCACCTATAGGTACAAAGTTATATATTATATATTGCAGTAGCAGGCCACAAACATTAGTTACTGAATACTGGAATAGGCAAATCACTATATCATCATTATACTGCTCTCCCAAGCACACAATAAAATCAAATCAATTTTCTAAATTTTTTAAATCACTTGGATCAAAGTTCCTAGCCGGTAAAGATTTCAATACGAAACATCGTTCTTGGGACTCTAGATTGATAAACCCATCTGGCAGACAACTACTTCAGGCAATAAATATTAATAACCTCAAATGGTATTCCACAGGTGAACCTACATATTAGCTAACAGACAGAAGAAAAGTTCTAGATCTTCTTGATTTCTGTGTAACCATAGGTATAGTAGATAATCCTAACAACTAAATCATGCTTTAACTTAATATCCGATCACTCGTCAGTATTTCTCACCCTGTCTTTTAAAATAATTTATTTTCCTAGACCTTCTACACTTTATTAATCAAAAACCAATATGTCTAAAGACAAAAAAATGATCTAGACACTGCTATGGATCATCTAACTACATAATGTATACAGAAAGCGTGCTGGGAATCCACCCCACCAACCAATAATAAATCTAACATGTAGTTCTATCCTGAGCCAATTAAACAAAAAAAAAAAGAGAAAATCTAGAAAGACATGGCAAAACAATTGAAGACCGACCAATAAAGCTGCATTTAACAAAGCAGCAAAAGACCTGAAAAAAATTGTAGATCTAAAAAGTGATCTAAAAAGTACATTAACTGCAAAATACCTGCGAGATTTATCGCTATTAAAAGTCATAGATTACACCCTTTGGAAGGCTACTAGAAAATTGTTACGACCACAACAACATATACCATCGACGAAAACCATTTATAAAACCCGACGATACCATTTATAAAAACGAGTAACGGACATTGGGCACGCACTGATTACGAAAAGGCATGATTACTAATTTCTTGGACACTTGGAAACTACCTTTACTCCATTTCGTTGTAAGGTACACTCAAAAGAAGAGGAAAATATTCATAAATATTTGGACCGACCGTACTAAATATCTCTACTAAATATCTATTAAACCCTTTAGAAAAACCGAAATTATTGACGCAATACTTTATACTAATAAAAAGAAAGCTCCTGGTTATGAACTGATTACTGGCGTCGTCCTAAATCAATTACCACATAATGCGATCCTCTTATTAATACAAATCTACAACGCAGTATTAAGATTAGAATATTTTCCTTCAAAATGAAAAGGGTTACATTATTTTAACTCTTCGTCTTTTTAGAGTGCCGTCTTAAGTACTTCTTTATTTGTTATTCTATCAGTCCATGGTATTTTCAATACTCTGCGGTGTAACCAGAGTTCGAAGGCCTCGATTCTTTATAAATTACATTTTTTTATTGTCCAAGTCTCAGCTCCATATAATAATATTGAAAATATATAACAGCGAATGGTACGTAGTCTGATCTCCAAATTTAGATTTTTGCACGAATTATGAATGTTCTTGGGAAAAACACTTTTTTAAAAACTGAACTTCACAAATAAAACTTTTATTTTCGACTTACAAAGATTGTAGTAGCAACAACAATAAATTAAATCAGACTAAACTACAAATCAGACTGAAAATATTGATTTTAACATGGTGTTTTTATAATTTTAT
The DNA here is from genome assembly GCA_918026665.1 of Diabrotica balteata. NCBI lineage: Eukaryota > Metazoa > Arthropoda > Insecta > Coleoptera > Chrysomelidae > Diabrotica > Diabrotica balteata. The sequence continues at coordinate 129,851,123 of OU898276.1, forward strand.
AATTGCTGATCTTGCAGTCCAATACGTCGCAATTCAGTCCAGAATGATCGAGCGGTAGTCCCGTGTGGAATCCACGTGGTAGAATTTACTGGATGGTAGCGGTCATTGTACTGTAACTACTCCATCCCCTGAAGAAGTTTTGTGAGGGACGAACAGAACTGTTGGGTTGGCCTCTTCTGGAGCTTCGTGGCTGGAGTTGGGTTTTTGTTATTTGTTTTATACCTGTAACATATTTAGAGGCAGATTATTGTAATAAAGATATATAAAGGAGTCATCCAAAAATCGTTATGGCTATGGTTCCATAATTTCGGGTTAATTGTCCTTGAATTTATGTGACTCTGGATTGGGGTTTTGAATTCGCATCTGGGCGGAAGATTGATGAGATATAGCTCAGGAGGAATGATTGTAGTAGAATTTGCGGTAGGTATAGAAAATAAATGATAATAGGTGAAGAAATTATCATGTAGGACAGAAAAATGAAGGATAAATATTGCTTCCTAGTCCATTAATTAGCCCTCTTCTTGGTCTGCCATAGTGGTAACTTGTTGAGAATTTTTCTTGAGCGGATTTTAATTGGTATATAAGAGCTTGGTCGAAATTTTGTAAACTGCAAAAATACGGATGGCTAAGTCCATTTTAAATTGCTGTGGTTACTGCATCGTACTGGGTTTCAATTATGTCCAATTCTTCCTTTATTGGTAGTAGTCTAAAAAATGTATAAAATCGTGTATACTAGTATAAATCTTTGCTTGTCCCAGGTTGAGGGGAATTATTTCTGGATTGTCTTTCAGGTCCTTGATCTTCATTTCTTCTGCCATCGTCAAGGTGATCCTGTGGGGAAGGTTCAGAATTAGTTTTTGACTTAGGTTGGTGTTTTATGTTTTTCTTGTGAACTGTAGCTTTTGATGTATTTACAGTCACTTTGTTATTCCTTTTTATATGTTTTGCGGAATATCGCGGAAGTAATTTATTTCTGGTAACTGTTTTTCGTGTATAGATTTTTGTGCTGGGTTTATACGTAATAGGGTCTTGTCTTGTTTTGTTTCTATTTTCTATGACTTTATTTTTATTCTCTTGTATATGTTGGTTTACTTCCTTGTATAATTCCTTTGTTATCTCTCTATGATTTTGAATATAATCGTTCAGTATTACTTTTTGTATGTCAACGTCAAAGGGATCTTTTGCGTCGATATGTCCGTTTAATATGTCAATGGGTCTTAACTTCGTTGCTGAATGTATGGAATTATTGTACCCAATTATAGCGTATAGCATTTGTTCTTTTATCGAGAGTTTTGCTTTGGTCTTCCTTAAGATTCGAAGATGTTCGATTAATGTAGAATGAAATCTCTCAATCATCCCGTTTGATTGCGGATTCTCTGGTGTCGTATAGTGGATTGAGATTTTGTGAGAGTCTACAAATTCTTGTATTACTCCATTTTTAAATTCAGTACCATTATCAGCTACTATCATTGTTGGGAGTCCATGATGTGTTATAAAAAATAATAGGGCGTTGAGTACATTGATTGCATTTCCTCCATTTATTGGGTAGGCTTGTCCATACTTTGAAAATGCGTCTATTATGGTTAAAAATTTCTGTCCATCAGCCTGGAATAAATCGATGTGAACTATTTCCAGTGGTTTAGTGGGAGTTGGTGTAACCATAAATTTCGGTTTGGGAGGAAGTCTGTCGTATTTATTTTCTTGACATATATCGCAAAAGTTTATGATATCTTCTATGTCATTTTTCATATTAGGCCAGTAATATCGTTTTCTTATTTGACTTTCTGTTTCAGCTATTCCTCTATGGTTCGTCGTTCCTTCATGATAGTTTTTTATAATTTCTTTTTGCTGTTCTTCTAGGTTAACATCTTCCAATAAAAGATTACATTTTACTAAGTCGTATGCGTTGTTTTTAAAAGTTTTCCTAATAATTTCGCAAATCTCTGCAAAAATTTCTTCTTCTGTTTCAAATAAAATTGCATATTTCTTTTTCGGGTTGAGGTGTTCCTTAAAAATTTTTATGGTATCAGCTTTTAACTGATCTTTCGATAGCTGGATATGATAACGTCTTTTATTCGGAAAGGTTTGTATGATTGCTGGAGGTCGTGGATTGTAGTTGACAATTTTGACTATAATTTGGTTATTATAGAAGTTAAGTGGTTTTTCCGAAATAGGTATACCAAGAACTGGGTTTTCTACTGCTGTATGTATTGTTTCATTTCCGTCTTCATCCATGTTTTGATCTTCGTTTTCAACAGTGTCGTCTGGGATGTTTTGATCTTCGTTTTCCACAGTATCTTCTATGATGTTTTCTGGAATTAATTCTGTTGCTTTTTCTTCTACAATCTCGTCGATTATTCGATCTGCATCTGGATTATTAGTCGTTGACCATCCATCGTCTTCCATGTCTACTAAATCATCAAAGACTTCCTTAATTTGTGAATCGATGTCCTTAGTTTCCTTTGTGTGTATTTCGATTCGAGACAGTGCGTCCGCATTTGTATTAGCTTTGCCTTTTTTCTAAATTACTTCGTAGTCAAATTCTTCTAATTTTAATCTCCAACGTACCAGTTTGGAGTTGGGTTCCTTTAGGGAAAATAGATATTGCAAAGGACGGTGATCTGAGAGTATTTTAAATTTTCTTCCAAATAGGTAGGGTCGGAAATATTTAGTTGCCCACACCATTGCTAACATTTCCTTTTCTATTGTGGAGTATTTGGTTTCGGTTTCATTTAGTGTTCTGGAAGCAAAGGCAATCGGTTTATCACTGCCAACTGGTCCTTGGGAAAGTACTGCACCAATAGCGAAGTTGCTGGCATCTGTTGTGAGGTTAAACGGTTTGGAAAAATCTGGATATTGCAATAACGGTTCATTCATTAATAATTTCCTGCACGTTTCAAAGCATTCTACGAATTCGGGTGTATGTTCGATTTTTGCATCCTTTTTCAAGCATCTAGTTAGAGGTTTTGTGATTTTTGCGAAGTCTCGAATAAACTTTCTGTAGTATCCTAGTAGTCCAAGAAATCCTCTTATTTCTTTTGCTGTTTTCGGTATTGGATATTTTTCTATTGCTTTAATTTTTGCTGGATTCGGTTTTATGCCTTCTTGTGTGACTACGTGTCCCAGAAAATTAACTTGCTTTTTTAAGAATTCGCATTTGTCGACTTGGATTTTTAGTCGGGCTTCTCTTAATCGTTGAAATACTTTTGAGAGATTTACTATGTGTTCCTGTAGTAATGTTGAATAAACTATCACGTCATCCATATAGACGAGGCATATTTCTCCTTGAAGTCCTTTCAATACGTTGTCCATCATACGTTGGAACGTGGACGGAGCGTTCTTAAATCCAAATGGCATTCTTAAATATTCGTAGTGTCCATTTTCAACATTAAATGCTGTTTTGGGAATGTCTTCTTCAGCCATCTCGATTTGGTGAAATCCGCTCGCTAAGTCGAGGGTCGTAAAATACTGACATCTTCCCAATTTGTCCAAAATATCGCTAATGTGAGGAATTCTGTATCGGTCATCAATTGTCTTCTCGTTGACCTTCCTATAATCTACCACTATCCTCCACTTTATTTTACCGGATGAATCTGGTTTCTTTGCCACGACCCAAATGGGCGAAGACCATGGCGATTGACTTGGTCGAATTATCCCTTGCTCTAACATTGAAGAGATTTGTGTCTTTACTTCTTCTTTGTGTACATACGGATACCGGTACGATTTCGTATATACAGGCTCTTCATCCTTAGTTCTGATGTGATGTTTAACTTCGTTAGTAAAGCTGAGAGGAGTGTCTGGTTGGTGAAATATATCGGAGAATTTTCGGCATAGGTGACGAACTTGTTCCTCTTCTTCTTCATTAAGATGTTCGGTTTTAATTAAGTCGTCGATATCTTGTCTGTAGTCTGGTCCGGAGGTTGTTTCCATGGAATATATATGGAAATCTTGAATGTCTATTTCGTTGCTTTCGAGTGGTTCCATAAGAGAAAGATGAATGGGGTCTGACGTGAAGTTGGCAATTTCGGTCCAGGCGAGGTGGTTCTCGGCGTTAGTAAGGGCTTCTCGTACTACGACGCCTTGCACTTTTTGGGTTGGAATAATGATGGTTCCGTGTTTTTCTTTGACAGGAATTTTGACTTGGCTAATAGAATTTGGTTCCAAATGAATGGAATAAAATTGTGTTTTATTTGTTTCGTAATATTTAATTGGGATTGTAGAATCTTTTGTAACTAGAAGCGACTTGGGAAAGTTTAATTGGGCTTCAAAGAGTTTTAGATTGTCGAGGCCAATAAGACCATCAAAAGTTTTGTGGAACTTAAAGAGATAAAATTTCATTTTACTGTCAGAATTAAATTCTGAAAATGAAGGAATTTCGGCACAATATTTTTGGGAATAATTTTGGAAAATTGATGTGACGACAAAGGGTTCATGTTTTATGTAACTTGGAAAATATGAAGAAGCTATTTCTGGATTAAGAAATGACTTTGTGGATCCTGTATCGATTAAAAGCCGTAACGAAGGTTTAGAAATTTCAATGTAGGGTAGCTCCTTCTTGTCGGGAAATGAATGGAGTTCAATTACGTTCCGATTGCTTCTAGTGGGTCCTCTCGAAAATTTACGTTTTCTTCATATTCGGTTGGTTGGTTTTCGTATGTATCTTGTAGAAAATTGTCATATTCAGGTTCGTAGTAATCATTGTAGTTGGAATTATCTTCTTGCTCATCTCCATGGCATTGTATATTGTAAAGTTCTTCTACGGTGAATTTTGGCTGTGCTCGATAATTGGGTGTGAAATTTTGACGGCCTCTGGTTGTGGTTTCTGATATTCCACTCATAGGTGTTGGTCTAGGCTGCTTTGACTGTCCATTTTTGGGTGCCCATACATTCGACTGGTTCTGGGTCCTGAACGTTGGAGGGTTCGAATTTTGTCTAAATTGGTTGAAGTTTTGTTGCCGGTGTGGTTGCTGGAACTGATTCTGCGGATAGAATTGTCTCGTTGGTTGCTGCCATTGCGGAGCTGCAAAATTTGGCTGTTGGTACAATGGTTTCTGGATAGGTACAGGCATCTGTTGTCTTTGAGGTCGGCGTTCTTGATAATTTTCGCTTCTTCCTGATGTTGAAGGTTGACTTAATTGATTTTTTTGAAGGTAACGGACGTTATTTTCTTCCTGTACGTATTGTATTGCCGTGGCTAAACTTCCTGGTCTCATTGCTCTGATAACAGAGCCCATTTGTTCTCGTAGGCCTGCTAAGAATGTTGTAAGAGCTTGTTGACGGAAAAATTCTTGTTTGCTCCTCTTAATATCGGCATTTATGGTATGTAATTCTAGGTAATTATTAATACAGCTTAAAAGTCCCATGATCTTTTTGTAAAAATGCAAAATAGATTCTGTTGAGCCTTGTCTTAAATTCACTAGGTCCCTTGTAAGCGAATTTTCGTCTCTCTGGTCTCCAAAATTTTGAATTAATGCGTTTTTTATTTCGTCCCAACTTTCACATCCATATACAGATATAACTTCTTTTGCTCTACCTGTTAATTTACTCATAATACCATGAAGCAAAAATTTGTTTTGGATGTTCGCTGCATTAAGTCTATCATAATAATGGTTTAGAAGTATTGTAGAAACTTTGATAAATTCATGTAATTCATTTGGATTTCCGTCAAAATTTGGAAGAATACATAAATTTTTAACGTCAAATTGTGGAACTGCCATATTTTAAAATATTCAATATAATGTATAGTCAATAGTCAAATCAGTATAGTAATTTTCAATAGCGAATATATATAAATATCATGAATTTGTTGCTTGTGTGAGTCCATTTCAATAGGTAAAGAAATAATAAATCAGACTTACTCACAATCAATTTAATTTAACTATCCGACGACCGGTTTCGCTTTCTACAATATGCAAAGCATCTTCAGGTCTCGGTACAAAGTTAAACAAATGCTGAAATGATAAAAACCCATATTAGGGTGTTGTCTAATAAAGATAAAACATTAGATGTTATAAATTACAATAATTATGCCAATATTACCTGTCTGTGGTTTTATTTAAATTATTGAATTGAAAAAGGTATAAATATTTTTAAAAAAGTTAAAAGGACAAGGTAAGGCCCACAAGTTGTCATAAAATCTCTTCTATTGGAATAAATTAATGAATGAGCAAATAAATAAATGAAATAAAATAAAATTACTTACATGCCGGTACTCTATTAATAGATGGATGGTAGAACATGTTTAAAACTACTGTATATTGTTGAATGGAGAACTCAATACTATTATTGCAGTTGTTTGACAGTAAACGGGGAGTTCTTGAGGAGGTAGATTTGATCCAATGAATTTAAGATGTGTGTGAGATTGTTTGTTAAATGCAAGTGGTGTAATATATTATTGTGTTATTGAAAGTTATTTCAATGGAATAAATATAAATAACTTTCAATAACACAATAATATATTACACCACTTGCATTTAACAAACAATCTCACACACATCTTAAATTCATTGGATCAAATCTACCTCCTCAAGAACTCCCCGTTTACTGTCAAACAACTGCAATAATAGTATTGAGTTCTCCATTCAACAATATACAGTAGTTTTAAACATGTTCTACCATCCATCTATTAATAGAGTACCGGCATGTAAGTAATTTTATTTTATTTCATTTATTTATTTGCTCATTCATTAATTTATTCCAATAGAAGAGATTTTATGACAACTTGTGGGTCTTACCTTGTCCTTTTAACTTTTTTAAAAATATTTATACCTTTTTCAATTCAATAATTTAAATAAAACCACAGACAGGTAATATTGGCATAATTATTGTAATTTATAACATCTAATGTTTTATCTTTATTAGACAACACCCTAATATGGGTTTTTATCATTTCAGCATTTGTTTAACTTTGTACCGAGACCTGAAGATGCTTTGCATATTGTAGAAAGCGAAACCGGTCGTCGGATAGTTAAATTAAATTGATTGTGAGTAAGTCTGATTTATTATTTCTTTACCTATATATAAATATATCAATCTTAATCTACTTATTTTCTATCTATTAAATCTCTGTGTTTATTAATATAGAATTTATTAAGCTATTCAAATTTGTATTTAAATTTTAAAGTTTCTGAATCTGGCTCTAAAGTCAATTTAAGGACTTAGAGGAAATATTTTTAAATTATTTTAATCTTTCTGTTAATATATTCAAATCTTTGTTTAATTTATCTTCTAATCTAGCTCTGATTCAATCTAAGGACTCAGAGGAGTCTGATTTTATAAAAATTCTTTCAGAAGTTAATCTTCTTATTTCTAATTAATAATAAAAATTGCTTACAGGATAAAGACGATGCCGATGTGCATTTCTTTCCTCCTGAAGGCTTCTAACTTCTAATTCCCTCGGGTGAACTCTGCGGACGGTTTCCCTGGGGCTGGTTCTTGGAACAGTGGACAAACACTTAAAAGTGACGAGGATCTATAAAGACTCTTCCACTTCCGTACTGACTCTGCGCCAATTATGAATGTTCTTGGGAACAACACTTTTTTAAAAACTGAACTTCACAAATAAAACTTTTATTTTCGACTTACAAAGATTTTAGTAGCAACAACAATAAATTAAATCAGACTAAACTACAAATCAGACTGAAAATATTGATTTTAACATGGTGTTTTTATAATTTTATAATTGCTGATCTTGCAGTCCAATACGTCGCAATTCAGTCCAGAATGATCGAGCGGTAGTCCCGTGTGGAATCCACGTGGTAGAATTTACTGGATGGTAGCGGTCATTGTACTGTAACTCACGTTAGGAGTGGCTTCATTCGTATAATTGCTGATCTGGCAATCTCTATTCGCCTGTTTATTTCTACAGTATGATCATTGGTTTCATTGATCAAAGTTCCCAAATACTGATATTTTTTGACTTGTTCTATCACGTTACCATTGATTGTCGATAGGTGATGTATATTTTGTTTTTTTTTTTGTAATTAGCATGTACTTCCTTATTTTAGCGTTTATAGTAATTCCCATCTCAGCACTATTCATACTTAAGCTTTCGATAAGATGTAGATCCTCTCTACTCGTTGTTATGATTACAGTGTTGTCGGCATATCTTAAGTTGTTAATTAATTTTCCGTTAACAGTGACTCCCGCTTCGATATTATTGAGCGTGTTTTGGAAAATTTCTTTAGAATATAAGTTAAACAAAAGTGGAGATAAAACACATCCCTGTCTAACTCCTCTACAGATCCTCATTTCTTCTGAGTGTTGCATGTCAATTTGAGCTATGGCACTTTGGTTTTAATATAATTTTTTGCATTATATTTATGATTTTACTGTCATTGCGCTTATTCGTAAGTATTGATATTAGTTTTTCATGTCTTACTTTATCGAAAGCTTTTTCGTAGTCAACGAAGCACAAGTATAGATCAACATTTACATCCCGACATCGCTGAATTAATATGTTGACGGAAAATAGTCCTTCTCGAGTACCCATTCCACTTCGAAACCCAACCTGCGTCTCGCTAATTAGCTTTTCGTATATTCTCTTATGTATTACTTTTAGCAGAACTTTTAAAGTATGACTCATGAGGCTCAGTGTTCGATAATCTAAACACTCTTTTGCTGCTTGTTTTTTAGGGATGGTTATAAATGCTGACTTCAACCACTCTTGTGGTAATATTTCCGTATCGTACACCGTGTTGAATAAATCTGCCAATACTTCCAAGTTGTCCTCTTCCACTAGTTTTAAAAGTTCTACTGGTATTTCATCATTTTAATCCATAAAATAATAAATACATTGAGTTTTTTCCTAGAAGAAAACTGCTTAGTTCCTGACTACCAATTTGGTTTTTGACAAAAACACGCTGCAGTTAACCAAGTTTATAGAATTGTTAATATCATAAACCAGGACTTGGACGAAAAGCGCTATTGTTGTGCAGTCTTCTTGGACATCACACAAGCTTTTGATAAAGTGTGGCATACAGGCTTGCTGTATAAAATTAAACAACAACTACCATCGGAATACTATAGGATATTTAAATCGTACATAACAGACAGACATTTCCAGATAAAATATGGTACCATAATAACAGCATTAAGACCTATAAACTCTGGCGTACCTCAAGGTAGTGTGCTGGATCCACTCTTATATATATTATACACGGCCGACCTACCCACTTCTAATCAGTATTCCTTGGTAACATTTGCTAATGACACCATTATCCTCTTGTCGCACACAAATTAGATCTAATCATCTAGAAAGTTAATAAAAGTAAATCAAACCATGTAACGTTTACAACTAAACGTCTGAAATATCCAGCTGTACAACTAAACAATCAAAATATACCGCAATGCGATAGTGCAAAATACCTTGGTATTTATCTTGATAGACGACTTACTTGAAGCATTGACTATAAACCACTAACTGAACATCATAACTGATAAGTTCTCCTGAAACATCAAGACGAAGCAGAATAATCTGACTAATCTGACTTGACTTGACAATGGCAAGTGTGACCTTGCCGAAACGTCGTCAAAACAATGGTTTTTCTAAAAACCAAAATTACCTAACGCGGAGTCAAACCCGGAAAACAACTGAAATCATATATATATATATATATATATATATATATATATATATATATATATATATATATATATATAATATATATATATATATATATACATATATATATATATATATATATATATATACATATATATATATATATATATATATATATATATATATATACATATATATATATATATATATATATATATATATATATATATATATATATATACATATATATTAGTTCCTTACGTGGTCAGCAAATACTTCTGGTTCTTTATATATATATATATTGAAACCTCAATACTCCGGGAGTATTGGATTTTAGGAAGTGTAGAACTTCCAAATTTCAGAAGAACTGAAAGAGAAGTGATGAAAAAAAATACTAAAAATAGGGCTAAGCTCAGAGGAACAAATTTAAATGGCCAAAGAGACACTAAATCTCAAGTGAGTGTTCGGGCTAGCTTCATTGCACTGGATTGTGGCTTTAAAGATATAAACAACAATAACAAGAGATAATGAGCTAATGAGACAAGAAAGAAATGAGACCTGGTAATATCAAATGTGATACAACTGAAGAAGGTCACTGGGAATAAATTTATAGAAAGAGAACAATAAGAAGAGAAAAGAAGGGCGCCAACTCAACGATAGTTGAGATTTTGAAGTAACAAATGAATCTGGAGATAATACTCTGAAATACAAAAATACTAAATAATAATCTTGTTTTGCTATGTTATATACCTACTGGTTAGTAGAACTGAAATAAAACTCAAAATAGCAACAATAAATATATTTATAAAAAATGTATATAGGTATATGTGTATAAACAATTTACATATAATGCAAAGCCAAATAACAGTGGTAGTGGATGGTGTACAGATATAATGGGACCTAATAGCCCCTCAACAAACGAATAGTCACTACCACTGGCCAAATAAAATATGAAATATTAGTATAAATCAAGAATAGTCCGTAGGGTAGCCTAAGTCTTAACACTAAGGTTAGTAATTTAGATTTAAATAGTTCTACTTAAATGAGAAATAATTACCGTATTGTACAGATATCAACAATGATAACTCTGTTACAATTATATTATCTCAAAAGTGAGTTCTCAATACTCATTATATATATTTAAAAAAAAACCACATTAAATTTATGTCCCTCTCTCAATATCAAATTGTATTATATCAAATGTATTGTATTAACAAAAATATTATATCAAAAAAAAGTGAGTTTGGTCAGACTCTGTATATCCTATTTAAAAACCCAATAAAACATGTAATGTATTTTCTTCTCCCCAATATTTTAGAATAAGATTATATCAAAAATTCAATTATCACAAAGGTATTCACCTTATCATATCCATATGAAGAGGGTATACTACTAAATAGGAAGTAACAAAGGTTAAACAATTAAACAACTTATCTTAAAATCACTACAAGTCCATAGGAAAACTCCTCTTGGCACGGCAAGATTAGTTCTGGGCTATGATGACAAATCCATGGGAGTACACGGTAGTAAACACCCGGCGCTGGTCTATCCGGTCCGAGAAATCGGTAACTCCAGAGACAAGTTGCTAATTAGTTTAAGGATTCAAAGTTACTAATATCCTTGAGGGAATATTCTCAAGAGAATACTCTCAAGTGAAGTGACGGAATCTAAAAAGGTTATGTAATTTAATAAATGCAATTCAATAGGTGTAGCAGCATGGATTGACTGCACCAAAACAAAACATCAAAACAGGTTAAGTTAACATGTCAAAATTTATGAAGTTATTTCCGTAGCATGACAGGCTTGAACATGCGCAGAATACAGAAGGCTGTAGAACCTTGTATATTCCACCAAAAAAGTTAGGTAAAAAAAACGAACCAAAAAACTTAATGATAACGACATGGACTAAAACAGAATTTAAGTTTAACTATATAAAAAAAATGACCTTCTGTTCTTTGCAAGTAAATCAAGGAAATTTTATATTTTAATTATTTCGGAACTCAAAAATAAATCTCTAAAGAAATACTAAACTGCAAGGATAAATTTGATTGTATGATAAAGAGATAATACGTATGAAATGATTTACTTACATGGAGCCGCAGCACGCCAAAAAAATCTTCCTTTTTATGTGGAACTCTTAGATTAGTATTGATTTTAAAAAAATTAATTATTATTATTAATATGTCTATTTTATTCTTCCCCAAATTATCTTCCTTGCTCCAATTCCGTCACTTTGAAGGTGAAAAATTTCACCGGTTGACGTGGCTGCGTTGAGTTCTGACCAAAACTGATCGTTCTCTACCGCACAAAATCGATCAATCCTTTAAAAGCGTTCTCAGCGCGTGGGTGGAGAAATGTCGATGTAAAATCGATCGTAGGCGGGTAATAAGAAATTTCTTAAGGGGTTAATCAGTTGCGTAAACGCTACAATATATATATATATATATATATATATATATATATATATATATATATATATATATATATGTATTGTTATGATATCTAAAATTGAAAATATTATTGGTTTGCTTTTAATATATTTTAAAGATATTTCGAAGAAAGGAAAGTCCATTATCCTGGATTACTTGTAGTAAACAAAATTTAAAGATATGCATAAATTATTTTCTTTGTAAAATATATTCGAGTGACGTTACTGAGCTGTGTAAAATCGTGAACAATGCGAAAGGGGTTTTCCAAATAGATTTGTACGTCGATATACAGTGAATTGTAGGAAAAATTGTTGTTTGTTATCTAAATGGTAGATGGTGAGAAGTGTGACGAACTCTGATTGGAATAGATTGAAAAAAGTGGAATAGGTATGTAGGAATGAGAGTTTAGCTAGATTTTTGAGGGAGAAAAGATAAGGAGGGTTTTCCAAGGGTGCAAGGCGAACAGTCGTTGTTCTCTGGTGGTTCCCCAGAGGTAGTAAGCAGTAGAAGTGAATGTTTGTGAATTTTCGTGGAGTAAGTGTATCTGACAGAAGCTGATCCAGTAAAATATTGTAAGTTATATTTTTCTACTTATATTCCAAGAGTCACTGTTCAGGCCAGAACGAGAGATTCGGTTTATCGTGAGAAGAGGCTAGCATCATTTGAACGATACGTGAAGGAGATCATTAAAGACGATAGACTCGCAATAATTTCTTGTAAGATTGTTGATTACCTAAAGGACTGCTAACAGTAGATTATGTAGGCTACAACACAATTTTCTAATTGCTTTAGAAAAGATAGAAATATTTTGATCAGGAGATTTAGAACAATTTTGATTTGAAATTTTAATTTATATTGTATATACCATTAATTTTTGAAGGTGCACGTACGTAGAGCAAAATTTTGATAATTATTATATGAGATATTTTTTATTGAAGTTATTTGAGTGTGACCTTTATTTCAATATATAATATTGTATCATGTATGTTTTTTATTATTCCAGTATCCTTTGGACCTTACCTATCATATGTAAAGCATAGATATTGAAGCACAAGTATAACCCTGAGATAAGAAAATTAAATAGTGTGATAGAATCATAATTGCATCATTTAAATCAGTTTAATAAATAAATAATTAGCTTATTAATTGCTTGGCGCCCTCAGACTCTTAATATCACATTAATGTATATATATATATATATATATATATATATATATATATATATATATATATATATACAATTAGTTTGTAATGTTCATCTCCGTTGTCTAATTTCTAGCTTTCATTGGTCTCGGTCATTCAGAAGGTACTCCTCTATTCTTTTCGCTTGTATATCCTTGTTGACTCCTTCTCTCCAACTTAATCTCGGTCTGCCCTTTTGTCCAGTTTAATACTTTATCTCCGGATTCTACTGTTATCCATTCTTTGTACGTGCCCTTGCCATCTTGGTTGATTTTAATGTCCTCTATTAGTCTATGTTTAACGCCCATGATATTTTTAATTCTCTCGTTTCTTATTTTTTTAATCTTAATTTACCTGCTGCTCTCCTCCAATAATCCATTTCTGTTGTTTTCAAAGTTTTTACGGCTTTTTTCTTTAGTGGTCATATTTCGCTTCTATATGTAACAGTGCTTTTGACAATGCTATTATAGATTCTGTATTTATTTTCCCCTGAGATTGTTTTATCCCACAGAATGCTGTTCAATTGCCTAATGACTTGTCTTCCCTGGTTATGTCTGTGTTTAATCTCTTTATCCAAATTGCCTTCATTGGTTTTATTTATGCCTAGATATTTATAAATTTTATAGTATAAAATATTAGATATTATGATTATTATTAATCAACAAAGCGTCTTCAAGGTTGTGATAGACCCCAAGGAATCAAGTGTTCGCATCAGCTTTAGGATAGCAAAAATGCTAGCAAAATATGGAGCGTCCATTTATCGACAGTGAACTTCTAAAAAATTACTTATTAGCAATCGCCGAAGAACAAAAAAATTTTTAAAGTCTGCCTCTTTGCTAGAACTTGCACCCGACGCACCAAAAATTTGAGCGTTATCTTATAGAAACAGTTCTAAGATTAAGTAGTATTTTAATTGTTTCTCTATAGCAATGGATAAAAGTATGAACTTGTCTGTTACAACATAGGCCCTCCTATTTGTACATGGTATTGACAAAAGTTTTAATGTCTATAAAGAGCTTATTACTATAGTTACAAATGAAAAAGAGGAAGGCCACAAATGAGATGGTCAGAAACACGCATGCCCGAATTGGATGCAAACTGCCTACAATAGAGAGACGTGGAAGAAGGAAGAGAAGGCCTATGTCCAAAATTGGACAGCAAGGGCTGTATAGATAGATAGATAGAGAGAGCTTATTAAAATGTGCAGTTTAAAATGTACAGGAGACTATTTATTCAGTTATTTAAAACTAGCCTTGGAACTATTAAAATTAAGCTGGGAAAAGTTGACAATTATTAATACTCACCGAATTAGGAGCTTGTGCGGCCAAAACGAAGGTGTGATAGGGATAATTATTACCAAACAAATATACTCAGGATCAATTGTGCCCTTCATATGTCAACGTATTGTTCATCAAGAGGCGCTGTGCGTGAAGGTTCTATCTTGGACAAAAAATAATGACCACGGTCGTCTCTACTGTTAATTTTATCAGAAAAAATGGAATCACACCGAATGTTTCTGAAAAATCTGGAAGCAGACTATGGTGACGTGGTTTCGTGGATACTTATTACGCCATTTTATTTATTATTATATATTTTTGCTTCTTCTTCTTTGTGGGATTCAATTATAAATTTAGTTTAGTAATATTTTGTGTATTATTCTCCTTATGTGACCAGGCCAGGATAGTTGTTTTATTTCTATCCTGTATATTAACCAGTTCGAATTTATTAATTTCTGACACGATCTAATAATGTAACTGGACAATATCTTTTCTAAAACCCTGTTTTAATCATATACGTTTTTCCTTCATTCTCTAGTGATAATATCCACACTTCTGATTCATATATTAGGTGCTTTTTAAAAACTATTTGAACAACTTTTTGTTCATTTGATTTGACAAACTGTTATTCCATATAACTTTCTTGGTATAGCTTTACCTCTTATTATTTTTTATATCTGTATTATCCGTTCCATCTTCGTCTAACTGAAATTCTAAATATTAGCAACATTGTGTTCTTTTAATGTCCTCTGCATCAGTTGTTATATCGTTTGTATTATGTTTTCCTATTCCTATTGTGAGATACTTATTTTTGTTAGCATTCATTTCCAGTATATTAAGCATTCTTCGAGTATTTTTCTTATCATGTTGTCCTCCTTTTCGGCAATAACAATCTAATCGTCTGCACTTACACTTTGCACATTGCACTTTAAAATAATATGTTTAGGATTTTCTCTAAAGAGCTTTGCCACAAATCTTCTTCTTCCTCTTCCTTCTTGTATGTAGGCTTTAAAGTCTGTTTCTTCTTCAATATTAACCTCCTAAATTGTTTAAATTTATTGTCGCACCATCTTTTTCTTGGTCTGCCAATACTTCTTCGTCCATTTGGTGACTTATCTCGTGCTATTTGTACTATCCTATCATCTGCCATTCTAGTAATGTGTTTGTTCCACGCCTGTTTCTGTTTTGTCACCCATCCATTTATCTCTTCTATATTGCATGCCCTTTTTATGATTTCGCTTCTCTCCCTATCCAACAGATTTTTCTCTGATATTCGTCGGAGTATTTTCATCTCTTTTGTTTCTAGTAGTCGTCTATTTTTAGATGTGTCAGGTCTTCTCTCCACCGTGAATATTAGTATAGGTCTAGGTTTTTGTGTCTTGTCTTAGGTGTTTATATATAATATAACTAGTTATATCTATTCCCAGATATCTAAATCTTGCTTCCTGCTTTATTATTTTTCCCTTAATTTCGACTTTACATCGTAGTAGGTATTTAGATGTTGTGATAAATTTGGTTTTTTCCGCTGATATTATCATTTTGTATTTCTTGGCTGTTGTATTGAAGATGTGTGTTAATCTTTGGAGCTCGTCTTCTGGCTCGGCGGTTAATGCGGCGTCGTCTGCATAACACAATATTTGGATGTCTTTGTTCCCCATTCTGTAGTCATGACCTTTACCTAGTTCTTGTATAATTTCGTATATTATTATATTAAAGAGAAGTAAGAATAATGTGTCACCCTGTCTGAATCCGCTTTGTACTGGTATACACTGTGTTATTTTTCTATTTATCTTTGCTGTATTCGATTATGGAAGTAGATGTTTTCTATGGTTTATATAATATTGATTGGTATGTTTCTTTTATACAGTAGGTATAAGACGTCTTCGACTTGGATCCGATTGAAAGCCTTTGTCAGCTCTATAAAATATAGATATGCCGGTTTATTGTACTCAATGGTCTTTTCTGTGATTTGTCTTAGTACAAATACGACGTCTACGCAGGATCTTTTGGATCTGAATCCTTGTTGTTCATCTAATAAAGTTGTTAGTTTATTAATTTTATTGGTTAGGACTTTTGTGGTAAGTTTAAGTGCGGTGTTCAGTAGACTTATACCTCTATAATTTTATTGTTGGGGTCTTCTTAATCTCCTTTCTTGAACATTGGTATCATTATGCTATTTCTCCATGCGTGAGGTATCTTACAGTGCAATATTAGTTATTGTATAAGTTTTGTTATCTCTAGGCTTGTTTTAGAATCTCGTTGGTTATTCCGTCTAGTCCTGGTGACTTTCTATTTTTGAATGAATTTATGGCTATTTTTACTTCCTAAAAACGTATTTCTATTTTGTGCTTTAATTTAGGTACGCTATTGTATTGATTATTATTTTCCTTTGCTTTAAATAGTTCCGTCAGGTATCTTTCCTATTCGTTTATGGTAAAAAAATGTGTTATTGATTCTCAGTTCTTTAAACGTATACAGATTAGCCATAAGTTCTCCATTTGCGTTGACGTGATTTTCATTAAATCTTTGTTTTATTCATGGAACTATTTCATTTCCGTTTCGTGCATTAAAGTCACCCATAAGAATTACAATAAATACAATAAAAGAAAGGAAATTGAGAGGCGAAAGATTTAACAACTTGAGACTCAAGGAAAAATAGAGGGTAAGAGAAGCGTAGGAAGAAGACGCGTTTCCTGGTTGAAGAACCTAAGAGAGTGGTTTGGTTGCAGCTTAAGGCAATTGTTCAGAGCAGCTGCCTCGAAGGTCAGAATAGCCATGATGATTGCCAACCTTCGTCGCGGAGATGCCACTTAAAGAAGAAGATAAGAATTAAGGGCTCTTCATGATGTATTTCATCCAGAATAGTTTGCAATTGTTCGTAGAATGCCTCTCGTTCCTCCTTAGGTTTGCAGTCCTCGGGGCTATAGATAGATATGACATTAAATTTTTGAGTTATTTATGTTGTCTTTAAATTTTTTATGGACAAGTATACCTACGCCTGCTCGTGCTCGTTCTCTTTTTTCACTCCACTAAACATTGGCTATAGTCTCTTAGGCCTTTACCTTTCTTCTTGGTTTCTTGGATTGTACAAATGTCTATATTTTTATTTATCAGTTTTTCTATTACCTTTTAGTCTTTGTTGTTAAAAGAAGTAATGTTCCATGTTGCTAATCTGATTGTGGGCTTACTTTTCCTTCTCGTTTTTCTTTTCTTTGAGTGTTTAATTTTCCTAGTTCTGAAGCTTTATGTCGGTTCCTTAAGCCTTGTTTTCTTTTACAATGGATGGGATGCTAATTTATTCGGCCTTGGGACGGGCTGTGGGCATAGAGCGGCTTCTGAGCTACCTATCCACCCAGTCTACGCGCCCATAACCCCCAGGCAGAGTTGCCACAAAATTAATAAGCGTAATTCCTCTGTAATTACCAGTGCCACCAAGAGGTCCTTTTTTAACAAAGAATGAACATTTTATTCTTAAACTATTTTAATGCAAAATCCCATCTATACTTTGCCAAGAGTAGGAGTTCATAAGAACGCCACAACTAGAAGGTTTGTTATTTTTACACCTTTATACTTCTTTAGACAATATTATAAAAGAAATAGTATAATATAGATAAGGATGACGGAAGTCAAATGAAATACCATCCACTTGTTACCAAAGGAATACTAAACTTGTTAACTTAACTTAAACTATTAAAATATTTGTCTAGCAGCTATAGTGATATTTATAAAATAAATTGTTAGCGAGTATATGAAGAATACAATCATTGTTTTAAAGAAACTATCAGTAAGGCAGCTATTTTATACATTATATTTATTTTCTTTATAAACGCAAAAAATTAAGTTGCACGCCCTCGTCCTTGTACCATAACCCTGATGTTTGTTCTGAGCGTAAAAATTATCCTTATTAGTCTGTTTTGCCTGTAACTAAAGTACTTTAACGTTAGTGGTAAGGATATATACATTAAGGAAAATACAACTGACATAATATTTTTGTACCGTCACCTTCAATACTAAACATTTATATGATTATATCTTCCGTAGGGGAGACTTGAAACAGACACAAATTTTTAGTTTTAGGTAGATATCTAAATATCTTTATTTCCGTTTAAGATGAGTGTCAATGAGACTAATGAGAGTAAAAATAATGAAAATTAAAATAACAACATAAAAACAACACTAACGCTTCTAAAACAAAAATTCAAAACAAAGCTTATGCAAAAAAAACTTGACGTGAAACAATCATTTTTAGACTATTTGGTACAGACCCTGCTAGTCGTTTTCTAGAATAAGTAGATTTTCCAAAACTTAAATAATGACGTACTACATCTCGTTGAAAAGCCAAAAGATCCATTTCTTTATTTTCAGCAAATATTTGTAACCTGAACGAGTTAACAAGAGCTAAGTTCAGCATGTGGGTAAAAATGGGCCACAACTATTTTTTATCTTATATCCTGACTCGGTAGTTATTAATCGATAGATCAAAGAGATCAACTTTGCCCATTGAAGCATTCTATAATAAGAAAGGGTTTGGTTGGGGTACATCAATTTTTTGTTTGGCAGCAGCACACCATCGATTCACTTTTAAAAGTGGTTCAATACTATCGTAATTCAATGTCATTGTGACTACATTGTTGTCCATTTTACAAAAAATAGTAGAGTTGTTTCGTCAAAGCGATATTTGAAATATTCACTATTCTTCTTTTTTCATTACAGCGGACGATAACAAATGACATTTTTATACGATTTTCTCTTGCTGTGCCTGTTGCCCTAAAGCTCTTCTCTTTTAAAGTTTCTATCAAACTGTAACTAGTAAAATAATTGTCAAAATATACTTCGCGGTCAGTAGGCCCATCAACGACATCAAGCATTTTTAGAACAACTTGTGATCCTTAAGGCAATGCCGCGACTTTTATTTATCCACTGATTCTCCACAATATGTGTCAAAATTTTAGCAATAACGAGTTAAACTATAAAGCATTCAATCCTTGTACCCAAATCTTACTGGCTTTTCTCTTACGAACTGTTTAGATGAGTGGTGCTCAAAATACTTTATCATCGCTTCATCAATTGATAAGTCTTTGTGAAATATGCCAAATTGTTGAAATTTTTTATTTAGATTGTTCATGAGAGGCGGCCTCACTTTATTCATTCTGTCCTTTGTAGTAATTTGCGAATTATCTGTCTTTAGGTACTTTTAATTTCTTGAAAACGGTTCCTTGAAATTGCATTAGTCACGAGGGGTACCTGAAGGTCCTTATCTAAGCTCTCGTGGCAATCTATGGTATCCAGGAAAAAGTAAAATAGCCAGAAATATCTTTATCTCTTCCATTTGTCTGCTGTGTAAGATATCAAATAATTTCATTGTCGAAAAATTTCTCACAAATTTCTATAGGAGATTTACCTTGGATTTATTCTTTCATATTATGCTGATGATCCTTAAGACTGTAACATATTGTAGATGTCATACTAATATCAGTAATTTCTTCCATCCAGTCAGATTTCTTGGTTTTATTTTGACCCTTCAGTAAATTTTCTTTTCTAATGGCCAGAGGCAAGTTGTCAGAGTCATCACTCATGTAATGAAGGTTTACTTCTCCGGGAACGTCATTCGGAAAGCTTTGAGTCTGAAGATCATACTCATCGATGTCCTCATTGTCAGTTTAATATCAATTTTAGAAGGAATAACTACCACCAATACATCTTTATGAGTGGAACTCACTAGGTCATCTGAAGCTAAAGCAAGAGTTCTATAACGTTTTCCATAAAACCCAATAGGACTAATATGCGGCAATTCTTGTCGCATTCCAAAGTCCATTCCAATACCAATATTGAACCTGAAACAATAAAAAACCAAATATTCATTTTGATCTCATACAAACCCACTGTATTCAGATGAGTACATGTCTATTTTGTAACATAAAAACAACAATAATAAAAAAATCTTATACTGAATAAATAAACATTACTAGATTTAAGTACTTACCCTTACAACAATAAACGGTAACAAAATGATAAATAGTATCAAAATCACAAAATAACAAACACTTCAATGATCCAACAGAAATATCGAGCTTAGCTTATAATTACTACGGCAAAAATTAGGAAGAAGAGCTCCACCTAGGGTATAATTTGTGAAAATCTAATAGAACACTTTCCAATAGAGTCGGACATACACGTGGAGTATCACTTTTTTGCCAGATGTGTCACTACTAGGCCATTTTTGCTGCTGTACTTGGACGAGCACAGTGGGACCAAATGGGTTAATGGACGAATATTTCTATTACGCTGCAAATAATCTCAAGTCACACCCAGTCACATTCAAGACAGCAATGTAACAAATAGAAATTTAGTAATAACCACTTACAAGACATTGGTAAATCGAAGTGACAATTTAATTTTAAATACATCTAGTAAGACTTAAATATCATTATAAATACGTAAATAAATATCGTTAGATATAAAAAAAAAATAACATGTAAGAACATTTCGAGATACCATAACATTATTATAAATATTAAACGTAAGTTAGCAGATATAATACCTATTAATATTTTAAAGGATTTTGAAGCCAGTTTAAAACGAAAATTTTAATATTACTTTAAGAAAATAAAACAAAAGAATATTAAACAATTTAAAAAGCTCTATCAATATAAGTCAATAAATGATTATCTATTTAAAGACAATAGCGCGTAGTTTAAAAACATAACCAATATAGAAGTAAGAAAGGATATTCCTAACTTCTTCTCTTGGTCCAAAATTTGCAATATCATCGGTTCGTCGTGACTTAAGGCTGGATATCTTCCTTGCTGACATGGTAAGTATTATTAATAATATCCCAAATACATCACAAGATCTTATTAGGACCAAAAAAGCCACAAATATAGTAACAAACTTTGTGCATTATTGCATCAACCTATTTTCTAAATGGGACAGCCTATATTTAATTCAATGGTAATAGGTTCTAGCTATCCTTCTCTAATTACTTTTTTATAAAATATTCAAAGAAACGTTTTATAATACACTAGGATTATAACTACGACAATGTTCAAATAAAAGTGACTTATCTACAAATTGAACTGAGAGCTAACGGAAAAAATGTTAAATGTCTGAAGTAAATTCTTACCGGATCTTACGAGGGTTATTATTAATGTATATGCTTCACCAATATGAATAAGTAAAAAGAAAGATTGTTCCATACAATTTACCTCAATAATATTATACATTTTGCATACCGGTGCGATTCACGAGCGAATAGTTGAACAAGTTCATTATATAATATTTAATATTCAATCTTTCAATACTTCGACATATCGTCGCTAAGATGTCAAAACCCCGTATCTCAATTTTCGATGGTTTTTCGTTTTTTGTGTGGCCTATATTAGGAAATCGAGCCGCATCGATTGAGAAACCTCTCATTACAAAGCATGTAAAATTGCACCTCCGTCACTCGAATTTAGAAACCTTGTATCTCACATGTTGCGCACGAAACCACGTAAGTCAACACGTGTCTGAAAAATTGTTAAATACTGAACAGTTTTGTGCAGTTATATAGGTTTAAAAGAATTATAACTGTTTATTAGAAGCTATGGTAAGTAAAAACATTTTAATACTTTGTTTTAATAATACGTAGACGCATTGTTTTACGTTAAACAGAAATATAACTATTATTGTTCCAAAAAATTTGAGGTTATGATGACTCAATTATTATATTTCAAGTGATCAACTGAAACAAATTATATAAATCAATTAAGTAAAAGCAAAAACTTGTCAGTTGGTACAAGAATTTCCAAAATAATGTATTACAGTAAATTTTTAAGTGAAAAATATTGTGATACGAGGTTTCGTTACCTACCAAAATATAATCAAGTATTTACAATATTGATTTACGAGGTTTCTTTGGAAACAAAATAAGTATTTTTTGTTTTATTTTTAGGCAAGCCGGGCTTTAAGAATGGTCAAATCAGCACTAGAAAGTCTAAAAGCGGATTCTGATGTTGAGCAGAATGAAAGTACTACCAATCAAAATTTACATTCTAAAGAGATCGCAGAAGAAGAGTTCTGCGGATCGCAGAAGAAGAGTTCTAAAGAAGTCGCAGAACTTAAGAGCTGTCATGTAGAAGATTGGAAAAAAGCAAATACAGGCTTTCAACAAGTTTATGAGACCTTTCGAGAAGAATCCTTGAGTTTCCAGCACACTGCTTTTTCATCAGGTTGTTCACAAAACATTCAAGTACATTTCTGTACTAATTTTAACCCAAATAATACTGCTATTCAAACAGGATCTCATTTAAAAAATGACAACTAAAGCAGACGTTTGGCTAGTATTAATATAGAAGATAGTATGAATGTTGATGTCAAGGACAGTACTCAGATGGAGAATGTAAGTAGGGATCTAACTTTGAATATAGAAAATATCAGTGAAGCTGCAGAAAATCGACACGTTAACACCGATATTGAATTTGAAGAACCTTTCGAAGGATCAGAGTCAAGTTATCATCCAAATAGTTCGTCGGATTCTGAAGATGACGCTGTAAATGTCGCCAGACGCAAAAAAATTAAAGCGACGCCTAAAGAAGTAGACGCTCTTCGAGAAGAAAAAAATGAGAAAAGAAGGCGTAGCAAAAAAAGGCAAAGCAGATTCTTCTACTTGGGAAAGAAATGAACAAAAATGTTTAAGAATGCGTGGTAAAGAATATAGAGCAAAAAAGAAGGAGAAAGATGGATCTATAGTTACCATAAAGAGAAACTCCCGAGAAATGAAACCAAGATGTATTTCAGCAAAGTGTTTAGCAGCAAAAGAAAAAAGGAAATGTTCAATGATAACTGATGATCAACGAAGGAAAATTTTTGAAGGGTTTTGGTCTGAGATGGATTGGCATCAACGAAAGATATTTGTGTGTACGCTAGTTAATAAACAGCCAACAGTGCAAAAAAGAACACAAAATAAATCAAGGCGTAATTTAAGTTTATTTTATCATTTGAAAATAGATAATACCGTAATTCCAGTTTGCAAGAAAACGTTTCTCTCCACATTAGGACTGGGTGAATGGAGTGTTCAAAACTGGGTGAAAACTAGTTGTGACGCGGGTATCCCAAAAGTAACTACTACTACTTTTCCTTCCAAGATTAAATCTGTCAATATTAGACAGAAATAAAGTTAAAGCATTCCTTGAAAAACTGCCAAAGATGCCCTCTCATTATTGCCGTTCATCAACGAGTAAACTTTATTTGGAAACAACTTTTCAATCATATAAGGAAGTATATGACGTATACAAAAATTATGAACCACAATCTGCTGTAGGATATGATGTTTTCTTAAAAGAAATGAAAAACACAAACATTGATGTGTATCATCCAAGGAAGGACCAGTGTGATTTATGTTTTTCGCATAAAATGGGCAATGTAGAGCAAGAAGATTATGAATCGCATATTAGCCAAAAAGATCGCGCTAGAAAGGAAAAAATCAAGGATAAAGAAGATGCGTTGGAAGAAAAAGTGTGCGTATTTACGATGGATGTACAAGCGGTCCAACTTGTCCCTGTCGTCCCAGCAGGCATGGTATACTTTAAACAGAAACTAGCATGCCATAACTTCACCATCTATAATTTAACAAATAATAAGGTAGTTTGCTGTGTATGGCATGAGGGAGAGGGCAAAACGGATGCCAACTCCTTTACATCTTGTATAATTGATTTTTTAAATGAAGAGTTAGATGCCCAAGAAAAGGACAAACCAAAAATTTTTTATAGCGATGGATGTTCTGCACAAAATCGCAACGTAACATTGGCTAATGCACTTTAGCATTTCTGCAACGAAAATGATACGGTAATTATACAGAAATATTTAGTTAAAGGTCACTCGCAAATGGAGTGCGATAGTGTGCACTCCACCATTGAAAGAAAGAAAAAAAGTAAATGCATTTACTCACCATCCAATTATGTGGAAATAATTAAAGACGCCCGTAAAAATTTCCAAAATCCATACAAAGTTAAATACATTGATCACCAATTTTTTAATAACTATTCCGAAATTAAGTATTATTCATCCATTCGTCCAGGAAAAAAAGTGGGAGATGCATGCGTGAATAATCTGAGGGCTCTCAGGTATTCCAGAGATTTGCCTGTCCAATTCAAACTAAACTTTGAGGAGGAGTGGCAGTTTTTACCAGTTCGCAAAAATACGAATAATCCAGGAATCGTAAGAAAAATGTACAATGACCATTTGCCCATTACAGAATACAAATTTAATCACCTGCAGTCTCTTAAGACTGTTATTCACCCAGATTATCATGGTTTTTATGACTCGTTGAAGCACTAATTTTTTGTTTTTAAAATATGGAAAATAGTTGTGTTATTTGATTTTATATCAGAGTACTTATGTAACATGTTTGTTTTATTTCATATTTAAGAATAAACATTTTATTTGTCTTCTGTAATATTGTTCTTTGCGTGTAAAAAGGAGTAAGAGGGCTGAAAATATGCTACCAAAACCTCGTAAGACCTGAAATTAAATACTATTTAAATTTCAAAAACTCGTATCTCACGATTTTTTTCCAAAAAAATCTAACTCTATTTTTTTCGAGTTTAATCACTATCACAAATAATTCATTTCGTGGAACTACCCACATTTCAGAAAAAAAAATAACTTTCAAAGTTATATTTTCTACTATGGGAAGTTTTAGGTGATTTCCCAAAATACACTAATTTTGAGATACAAGATTTTGACATCTGAACGACGATATCGGTAAACCTATCAACACTTCGCTGGTGTATATATTCGTCGGGTGCACGTCTTTGGAAACAATGGGAATAAGTGAAATAGTTGTTTCCTTTTACATTCTATATGTGCAGAGGGGTGGTGTGTTTTGTTTTTTGTAAATACATTTATTAAAGAGACTTTATTATTAACTTTAAAATAGTTTAAAAGAAAGTAAGTAACACACAAATATCAGAATAATATGGATGTTCTTTAGTGCAGTAGTGGGTCCAAGTAATGTACAAAGAAAGCGAAAGTTTATGTCGGTAGAAGAAAAATTTCTTGACGATAATTCCGCAAATTTTTTAATTACCTTTTTTCGACTATTACAGGTCTTATTTATGTAACACTGGTTGGGGAAGCTATCTTTTCATCATCCACCAAACAATTTTTAAAATCACATCATTTGACTCCTATTATCCCAATATTTTAATCAAAAGTACACTGGTATTTAATATTTCGAAACATCGACTCATCAAAGTTACCAATTTATAATTACATTTATTTATCAGTTTCTTCGAAAAAGTTGTGAATATGAATTGTGAATGACAAAATAATTCAAAGAAAGGTTATGAATAAAATTTTAAATAGAAATTTTTTAAATAGAAAGGTTTTAAATAAAAAAGTTATTAATCAGTCACTTTAGTCTTTTTATTTAACCAATAGCAATTTCTTGTTAGTTAAGTTTTATTTAAGAAAGTAATTTCAATTTCTTTTTTAATAACAAACTGTTACAATACAAGAATTCCAGTCAAATGTCATGTCTGTACTACTTTACGGATGTGAAACCTGGAAAGCGACAAAAACCCTTACAGACAAACTGCAGGTCTTTGTTACTAAATGTCTACGAAGAATTGTTCGTATTTTCTGGCCTAACATCATCAGAAACGAAGATTTACTACACCTGACCAAACAAAAGAGGGTAGTAAATGAAATAAAGTCCAGAAAGTGGGGTTGGATCGGTCACACACTCCGAAAAAATAACTCCAGTATTGCAAAGACTGCCCTAGAGTGGAATCCCCAAGGAAAACGAAAAAAAGGTCGCCCAGTACAAACTTGGAGAAGATCCATTATGGACGAGATAAGAAAACAAGGAAAGTCTTGCAATGAGGTGAAGGCCTTAGCGCAAAATAGAACCCGATGACGCGTTTTCACTGAAGCTCTATGCTCCACTTAGGAGTTCAAGAACCTTATATATATATATATATATATATAATATATATATATATATATATATATATATATATATATATATATTTATATATATTATATATATATATATATTTATATATATATATATATATATATATATATATATATACAATACAAGAATAGTACCATTAACGAACATTGATAATAGTACTATTGTTGTATTAGACATAGCATTACCACTCTCCCCCAAATTTTTATTCATCGAGTCTACTTTACCTTGACCATCTTATCTATTAATGGTAGTTCTGTTTTTCTGTTTATAACAATTTATGATGAGAGCACTCTGTAAATGCAAAACGTTATTGGACTCTGGCTGTAGGTACTCACTCATACCTGATCGTGCGCACTTCAATTTAGTACACATGTTTATTTGCATTTCCAGTATTTTTATGATCGCTAGAGTGAAACAAAGCATGTGCTGAAGTGATAGTACTTTTTACTAGACATAATAATTTATGTTTTGTTTGTGGCAGCTGATACGTTTTGTGTTTTAATTAATGTTGTGATAATGCCGGCGGGTCACCTTTTTTGAAACGATTTTTTTGGATTTACTTCCTGGTTAAACACATTGCATAATTTTAAAATTTTAAGTATACGTAAATTGTATTTCTATGTTTTGAGAAAATATCATATTATCATTGAATTGGTATAAACGTATAATATTCCTTATTACAAAAAGGGCTATTCAAAACTTACTGACATATAATATAACGATTAAATACCCTATATTATATATATATATATATATATATATATATTATATATATATATATATATATATATTATATATAGGGTATTAAATCGTTGAACGCACCATTGGCAATGCATTTAAATTGTTGATTTTCAACCTCCGAATTTTTTATAGCAAAAATCATTAAAAATTATCGGCTACTAATAGTTCACACGATATTTTGTCAGTCGATTGCCTTTTATTCTTTAACTACAAGATATTTCGTCTATCAGGTCCCTGCATCCTTTTAATTTAACTTTTACTACATACTCCAGAGTAGTACACTTTCTAAACAGTATTCTATTGTACTGTAAATTTGAACTGTAAATTTTGAAAATAACATTATTTATTTATTTACACAAATTGTCAAAATACTTATTGTAGTGTTTTCCTTTTTTATTGGAACAAGTGCTTCTTCACTTAAATTAATTTATTCCTAAAATTTCTAAACATATTTAAGCAGTAATCTAAAACTATTAAAATTAAAGTTTAAAATTAATTAAAACAGACCACCATTTTAAGTAAACTGTATCTACCCTAATCAATTATAAAATCTTGATTATAGTAGTTAGTCAAAACATAGACTTTATTCTTCACACTCTTCCGGATTCCCATTTCTAATGCCTTTGAATCTAAAAACTTTTGGGTACAATAAATTATAAATTACCCTACATAAAATAGTCATTTAAATCAAGTTAGATTCAATAATAAAATAATAAATTTATTCTAATAAATTTCCTAAAATCTTCATTCTAAGGATGATGCATTTGTTGGCTGTTTCGACATAATATTTAACTTGATCTTTTTAAAGAGCGTCCTAAACTCATTCTTTTTTTTAGGTTGTATCATTTATTTGTAACATTTTGTAGGTAATGCTTTACTAATATATATATATATATATATATATATATATATATATATATATATATATATATATATATATATGTATATATATATATATATATATATATATATATATATATATATATATATATATATATATATATCATGGTGCCACAGCCCTCATCCTGTGTTACCCCGTCTGTCTATTTTAGGTTTGTCTTCCCTCGTCTGCTCATTCCCACCAGTTGCTTCTTTTTTATCATGTTCAGTTTATAATACATGGGCTACATGTCGCATATGATTTCGCTTGATTATAGTTTATATATTATAAGAAAGCGTTCTTTTCACTAAACTTATGCTTGTAGATATTCTACAATTCAAAATTATGTATATTATTCCATATTCCATTCTCACAGATTGCTCTGAATATCTTGCGTAGTACCCTTCTTTCAAAAATCGTTAGAGATGATTCATATGGTTTTAAGATCAATTCCTTTTATCCATATGTGAGAATGGGGACTCTCAGTATTATATACAGTCTTATACGAGTTTTTTATACTTATGTTATATAAAAATATTTATTATCTTATGTACTTATATTTTGTATGTTTGATTGAATTTGTAACTTAAGAGCGTTTTTCATTTTTTTTTAATTCTATACTAATTATCGATCTTTGAATTTAAGCTTTTCTTCATCGGAAATAAAAAAATATCTAATTTAAAAACATTTGTATTAAATTATTATTTATATAAGATACAATTAATCAAATTTAGAAAAAGAAAGCGTAAATATATCTAGTATCTAAAATTCCTGTGATATTCCAATGAATCAAATTCCGAAAAAAAAAAATCTTAAGACTAGTAACAACTGTAACCATGTAGGAAGCGGCATCGCTAACTAGTAGCAAATTTTTTTTAGAAGGTACTTAGTTCGGTAAAAAGAAATTTGTCAAAGATTTATTAACAAATCGAGCAATTGTTGCATAGTTGGTTTTTTCTAAACATTTTACGCTGATTAAATACGGCTTGTTGGAGTCATCAGCTGAACTGTTTAAAACTTTAAAACTGAATTAAATTCGCAATTTGCCGACCCTTGGCGTCAGTAGTCTCGTTGACAGATATCTATAGATATTCATCTCTTACCAGGCTTTTAATACCTTCAATAACGTCTTTGTAAAATGCTCTCACATATTTCTTGCGAAGAGTTGAAGAACTTGGTACCTGTATTAACTTATTTTATCCAATTCTATCCAGTGGGATATTGCAACTTATAAAAAAATTGCATACATTTTTTGCAAACATTTCTTGCCCTGTCGATGTGTAATGATTTTGAATAATGTTGTTCTGCAGAAGCTGCTGGCGTGGTTTCTTGAAGTCCTAAGATAGTTTATATTGGTGGAGAGCCGTTTTCAGGTGTTGGGAAATTTGGACTTTTTTTTGCATGGAAATGGAATTTGTAATAAAACGATTTAGTAAATAGGAGTCTAATGCAATAATATGGATAAAAACTTTTTTTCTTCGAAAGTAAAACTACCGCCAATAGTCAAACTGTTACATGTTTGGTATATGTATACCGATTTTATTGCAAAATGTGATTTTAAATTAAATTTTTGAATCGTTAAAATATAAGTGGACTCACCTATTAATCACAAATAGGACAGAAAACACTTTCATTGTCTATAATCTTCATTTTTTCACTGTTGCCACCAACCCAATTCCGCAATAGACTTGATTTTTGTTTCTACTTTCGGCATATTCTCAAAAAAGAAATTATTTTTATTTTATGAGCACAATATACCTGTCGATTTAGTAGATATTTGTAATAAAATTATTTCTTAGTTACCTTACCTAGTACCTGCTATGAATAATTCCAAGAAACTATTATCTAAATATGTGTAGAAAACCATTTTTTTATGTGATATTTTCAAATATGTGGCAATATGCTCTTAATCAAGTAAATATGAATAGCATATGCATTTATAAAGAAACCCACAAATATGCTGCATATATATGCACATGCATTTTGCATATAATCCAGTCTCTAGTCATAAGTATGCAACCTTTTTACTTTTTCTCTGCATTTAAAACAAGATCTACATAATAATTCCTTATTATTCCATTATAACGTATGTCTAGAAGTTTTGGCACAAAATATTTATAGAATTTTTTTAATGCAGAAATTTATTTAAACACTAGTTATGTTATCAATATAACTTAATACTTAACTAAACAATACTATTAAATTACGTGTAGTGGCCCATTTTTCTCTACCAGACACAGATTTCTTCAAATATCTCTCCTGAGATCCTGAACGGAATTCAGATAAATTTCTCTTATTTTTTTTTATAAAGTTGCCGTCTTTATTATTCTTTATCTTGGGCTTTCCAGCCTCCATAATAAACCATCCCAGACAGTAAAGCCTAGGCTTCTGATCCTCTATTGGCTGAACCTGCGACAAGTTTGAAGGATTATCGTTTTTGGATACAATAGGTATGTGGTGTTGTTGAAGCCAGTTTAGGGTATCTTTTGACTAATTGCATGATGTTAATTTTGACCAAAACACGATATCGTCATTAGCATGATGTTTCTTGAAAAATTAAAGCAATTTGAAAAGTAAGTTATCAATATGACTATTTAGAGCTTTACTCCTCACTTTTCCCACAAAAGGTTTGGATACACTCCAGTTAGAAATTGTGCACCAAACAATGATTTTATCTGCAAATTTCACTTAATTTTTGTATCTAACATTGTGTCAGCACAGTCTTATTTCTACATTGTATGTATAAAATCCATATTTTTCCTTAATTTCGGAGGTACTTAAAATAAAATACTTTTCGTATTTTTTTTAGTGGCAATGTGTACCTTCCTTAGTTGACGACATAATCTAGGTACCTATAAGAAGGAGATACGTTTGAGAGTACTTGTTTGTATCACTTACATCATTTTCGATATTTATGACCATTCCTCTTCAATTCCGTATTATACTATTGGAAAAACTTTATTGACAATCTAATCTCTTCGTTAACATTCCAACATGGTTTTTTTGCTCCTCCCGCCAATCTCTCTGAAATCTATGCAATAAATGCACGCGATCTTTTACTTTTTGGGAGACTAATACATGGTGTTCTCTGCTTGCAGTCCGCTCTTGTTCTATAAATGGTTCTACGTGAAATGTTTTCTTTCTGGAATATTGGACAGATTTCAGCTCTGGTTACTCGCCCAACCAACTTGTAGAAAACTAAAGTCAATGAATTTTGTAGCAAAACTTTTAACACGTACGTTATTTTAAACATTTGCAGCAGGTATCGCGTTTTAAAATCACTTAAAAGTCAATTAAACTATCTGACCTTTAAAGTTTATGCTTTCTTTTAGTACAAAAGAACAAATCCAACCTAATACTTAAGCCTCTTGTATATCAAGAGGAAATCCAATCTGCAATTAGTCATAAACCTAAGCAATTCAAAGATTTCTGACCTATTTACTTTGTTGTTTTTTTTTAGTTTAAGGGTCGTAAAAATTATTGTTTACCAGACAATCCAAATATTGCACCACTCTACTATTTATTTTAAGTTTTTCTGCATATTGTTATATTTTTTGTAAGATAATTTCTGTTATTGAAAGCATCTTGCTTAATGAAACGTCTTCCTTATTTTCCTATTCTCCTGTTCGCTTTTTTCATGTTCACTAGCCGTCTCTTTTAAACTATCAGCCACATTTATGTTTAGAGCCTAGAGCTCTATATTTTAAAAAATGGCATAACGAGGTTTAAATGTCGTCTCAATAATCATATTTGAACCTATTAGGACCATGCCACCTAATAGTAGTACTTTAAAGCTTAATAAATATCCTGTTTTTACCACCCTTTCATCTTTCTTCTTCTTCCAATTTCGTGACCATTATCAATCGTTGGATACCATGTTGACTATCATATTCGACTTATTGACAATAGTTCTAAATAATGGCGTAGTAAATTTTTTGTATCATTATCTTCAGATTTTTCAGCCATGATGTTATTTCTTAACAGAACTAAGTTTATCTTGGATCTTTCCTTAACGATAGGATAATAAGGTTCGTATTTTTCAGGGTGTCTTATAATGTGTGGTTCAGCCATATAAGACCTTCTCATTGGTAACTTTGTTGACCCAGCTTATGTTTAGTAGTCGTCTATATACCCACATCTAAAAGACTTCCAAATGATTAATCGCTTAGAGTCCACGCTTCCACTGCATATAATAGCACTAAAAAGATTAGTAATGTGTCTTCAAACGTGAAGGTTAATAATAAGATCATGGCTGCAAAGTACGTTTCTCATTTTTACAAATATAGCTCTGGCTCGTTCTATCTTGATTTTAATTTCTATGGTAATATTTTAACTCTCATTGTTTACGTGTCTAGTTTATTTTGTCCGTTGGATATTAAAGATCTTCACTGCAAGTAGCCAGTACCAAGGTATTGCCGGCATCTCTAATTTTGTTCATGGTTATAGTATTCACAATAATACCATCCGTTATCTCAATTAAGGCTTTCTTAAACATTTCCTGTGGATACAAGTTAAAGAGTAGAGGGTATACGTACTTGTCTTACTCCTATTTTCTTGTCCAACTTTTATTCCTACTACTTGATGCCAGTAACAACTAATAGAACATTTTGGTTTCTTCGTAAGTAATTTCTCAGTGTGTGTTCAGTCCCTTATTTCTGTTGTCGATGTGGTTTTCTACAAGAAAAATAAATTATTCGTCAAAAAAACCAATAAAATAAATCCATATTCTAATATAATAAACTGTTTAGCAATATCGCCATGGCTCTAGTGTTATGCATATTTCTGGAATGTGTTTCCAACAGTGACACTTTTGGGTTTGGTTACTTTTATAAAATATGCTATTTAGAACAGGTTATACATAACACTGCACTATAAACAGCATTGATTATATACATATATTCAAAAACACTTACCTTAAACGGTTTCATTAGGCCAATAATTTGGTATACTTTTACAGTGCACATTATTGCATGCTTAAAATGCGGGAAACAAAGAATAATAAAGTTTTCTTCTATACATTAAAATATTTTCAAACCAATATCACTGATGCGATCTATCCAAAGGACTCCAAGGAGCATAAATCTAGGTTACTGGGGATATTGTCAAAATAGTAATATTGAATACACCTATTTTGTATTCTTTTATTTTCTCATTGATTAAGTAGTTAGTCAGTTGTCGTCTTATGTGTTTGCTTCTCTGTCTGTTAAGGCTTGTAATGTCTTTTACTTTTCTAAAAAATCTCATTTAACTAGCTTGGACTCTATAGATATCTGTGAGTCATTACTTAATTTTTACGTCCATAAATCAGAATAGGTGTGACCATTATCTTACTAAAGTCTTGAATTTCAACTCTTGTCTTGTTCTTCAATGTTCTCTGAATTGTTCGGCTTATCTGGCTCTAGATCAGGCAATAAATTTGCATTAAGAGAAAAAATGCAGCGTCAAAATGCATTTGTTCAAAGAAACTACAAAAGGGATTCGAAAAAGAGTTACTATAAGTGTTCAAATTGATGCTCATGTTAATGCATTTACTGTAACGTTTCGCAACGGAGAGACCGGTCCGGCGAAGCACGTCAAGCTAACCGCAAAGATTTTCAAATTTTTCTTTAATTTGGAGGTTAAGAAGGGTGCGTGGTCCTCTTGCAAAAACGCGGTCCGTGACAAGTCCCTACAGGAAGAAATCACAGGGTGTCAGTTCATATGACCGTGCAGACCACTCAATGATTTCTCGTCTGCCGATCTATTCTCCAAAATGAACAAAGGGTACTCCCGCCACATGTTGTGTAGTGTGACGAAGCTTTATCCTGTATAAAATGACAGATGTTTGCGAGTTTTGGATCGTTGTCCATTTGCCCACAAAAATCTTCGAGCATTTCCAGATAACTTTGGTCCATCACGTTACCCTTAAAAAAGGACGGACCCACAAGAACTCCCCCATGGATATTTGCCCACATGCACACATTTAACGTCAGATTGGTTTGGCTGCTCAATAAACGCCAACGTCATTATTTCCATAGTTTTGCTAGTTGCTACAGATACCGGTAGTTCAGAATGCAGCGCGTCGGAACAGAGCCTGTTTTTAAGAATTTCTAGTACATATTCTACACTGTTAGATGATTTGGTACCGGTGAGTTCGAAGATTGTTGTTGAAATAGTAAACCATAGAGAAATAACAAATAAGAGAGTGCTTGGTTGCATACATAAAACTGGCACACTCGATGCTAGCGACCTGATGAACTACTTACTCAACTAAACGGCCAGAGAATGGAACGCGGGATATTTAAAATTATTATATTTCAGTAAAGAATCTCAGTTTACAGATAATTTTACAGGAAAGACTTTAAACTGAATTTCCTCATACTCTAACCTAAAATATATGTGAAAAATTATGTGTAACGATCTAAATATATGTTCAGAATCAAAATATGTAAATTTTATTTGTTGTTTTTAGGTTAGAGTATGCAAAAGTTCAGTTTAAAGTCTCTCCTGTAAAATTATCTGTAAAATGAGATAGAAGGATCTCTCGATGCTAAGCCATCGATATTTTCCTCATAAATTTTCAGAAAAATAGGGGACATGAACACTGGAAAAAAAAACTACACATGTTTTATTTTTATTAATCCTCACAGGGACCCCCCACTTTCCGCATGCATGTATGGAGTGCTGATAAAACAAAATAGAAAAACATATACAGAACAATTGTTTTGAAATATAAAGTTTTGAGATATAAAACACAGATCAACACAAAATGCATGCATGTCCCCGCTCTTCTTTATTTATCTTATATTTTACAAAATGCAGATATTACAAATTTGATTAGTAGGTAGCCTAAAAATATTCAAAGAAAAATATTACACAATATACAGAGAACTTTACTAAAGCTAAAATAAATACTCTTAAAATAACAACTCTTACAATAAAGTAAAATACTTTTAGGTAATAAACAAATCGATATAACATATAAAATTTACCATTAACTATTTGACTGAAGTACCAAAGCATATTAAAAGAAAATCAATGTTGTGAACTTAAAAAAATAGTTTATTTAAATAAAGAAATGGAGAAGAGTTTAGAAAAATAGGCTAAATAAAATTATAAATGCTTCATCTTATTAATTTTCTTTTTTTGTAAATCATTTTTCTGCAAATCTCGATAACTTCTATAAACATCATCATAATATTTCCTAATTATTAAGTGTACAGACACATCTAGAAAATAGTTAAACACATAATCCAAATGTTGTTTACAAGTAAACCACTCCAGAGTTACATACTTTTTTATCAAAATTTTAATTTTTTTTTTTTGGACAAATGGTTTATATGTCCATTATTGACTAATACAGCAATTACAATATCATGAATTTTGGCTAAATCTACTATAAAATTTTTTGTTACATAAGCTAAACTTGATTTCTTATCACTATATTCTTTAAACATTGTAAATGTATGATGTGGTTCTAAAACATCAGATATTAAATTAGCTGCACACAGCTCACATTCTTGAATTATTTTAATTTTTCTTGTTATATACCCAGCAACATATGCTAATGTGTTGCCACCATGACCGGTAACATCTGTATCAGGTAATGGTAGAGCTAGATGTTCTATTTCATTTACCTCTAAAAGATCTAAATCAATAAAATCATTGTTGGTGACTGAACTATCCAAAAAGTCATGCAAATTATCCAGAATAGAGCCTTCATCTGTTTCACAATTTTTATTTGAATTAAGAGTAATTTAGCTATTAAGAACAGATGTTTTAAACGATGATATAAACTGGTAGCAATTTGGATTTATATTTTCTGCTCCTAGATGACGGATAGAAGCAAATGAGTTTTCTAAAGGATCTTGATTTAAAGAACGGGTTCTTAAAAACTTAAATCCCAGATCTCTACAAATATTCCACAACTCTTTTGTTGCTACAATAGTAGTTAACCATCCTGACTTAAAAGGCATTACCTTCTTTTTCACTTTCTCATCAATAAACATCCAGCTATTAATTTTTGGAAGAAGACGATTCCACAAAGCGAAATGAGGAGATTTATTAGACATACACCTACGATAAGGCTTTCCACATTCAGGCTTTATTGTTCTGCCATTAAAACTATCAAAAAGTTGATCTATATCATGCACAAATTCAGCAGTATCGATAGCTTGAGAAGGTATATTATTATTTGGGTTACTAACCATCTCTTCTAAAGTAGAAGCAACCGTGTGACTGAGGGTCCGTGCGGCCACACACACTTTCATCTTTAACCGACTGTGATTATTAAGATGTAAATAAACCTCTCTTATCCGCCTTAATGCTTGAAACCGTTTTCTTTTGTCTATATTAAAACATTGTCTTATATGATCAATGTTTGCCATTTTTGTCTGATCAAACTAAATATGGTACTTTAAAAGAGCATTACGAGTTGACTTTAATAAATGTGGTGGGTCAAAAATTGTCAATATTTTATGATTATTGATGAAAAAGTGAGGCCCTGGTTCATCATTTTCCCTACAAAGTAATTTAATAGCGGCACGGTTTGTAGCACCTTGGTCACATATAGTACAGAGTATTTTTAAACCAGTTTCAACTTCTACCTTAGTAATTACCTATGAAATTAAATACTTTAAATCATATGACTTTACAGTATGTTGTGTAAAAAAAATGCTATTGGTTGTTTCCAACTTTTGTGCAGACCATTAAGCATAAAAATTAATGCATGATTAGCATACTCATTTTTACGACCCAAGGGACCAAGATCTACATAACCGATTACTTTATCATTAAAATTATCAAAAACTAACTGCTGAGCCAGTGATATTTCATCAAAAACTAAGGAACAATACCTATCTAATGGTCTCATGGTTTTTACTCTTTTAGAAAGTTTCTTTAATAACTGGATATCTATTCCAGCTGCAAAAGGAACATTCGTTAAGAGTTTCTGAAGGGTACTTTTAGCTGGTAATGGTATACTACGTTTCAAAAATCTGTAACATCTAGGACCCCTTTTGTACAAAGCCAAAGCATATACCTTATCACGTATTGTCCAAGTAGGCCTTTTAACTTTACAATTTGAAAAAGCACTTTTAAAAAATGATGCAATTGAAGGGTCCATATTATCTTCTAATTCCCTAAACCTTTCACCTTTAGAAAACTCATATGCAAATTTTAATTTCTGTTTAGTAACTTTTATAGAGTTTTTTAATTTACAAATAGAATTTATATGAGTTCGATTTAAAAAATATAACTTTTTCTTTTTAGGAGAAAGATCTTTTACTCTATTTTCATTAATTTCTTTTAAAATATGCAATCGCTTACGTTTAGATGGTGGTGTATCATACTCATTATCATACTGACTGGAAATTGACTGTTTATTATTGACTGGGTTATTAATGGAGGATAATTTTGGAGAAACTATTTGAACATTACTATGAATGTGTACATTTGAAACAGAAATTTCTTCAGAAGAATGTGCAGGTATAGGCAAAATTTGATTATGAACATTGGCATTGAAAGGCACTGCATTATTCAACAGTTTTGTTTTTAAACTGCTTGTAAATTGTGTTTCCTCAAAATGATCTTCACATAAATAACGCCTAGTTTCAGTAAATTCAATACCAATAATTTCAAACCAGTTATGACGTCTTTTTAAATCTGTTTCTGGAAATCTAAAAAACTTTTTATTTTTATAATCTGGGTCTGTGACAGGATAAAAATATTTGTTATTACAAAAGGACGCTAAACACCCATGAACATATTTACCGGGTTTGGACATATTTGAGATTGCAAAATGATAAACTAATAATATTACCTACATACAATACGTCCAATACGGACGATTACAAATACCATAAATTATAACTAAACACAGAAGAACCTTTAGTAAAGAAAGAATTTTGTATATACAAATAAACATATAATATGATTATGTATAAACTAAAACTCTATGCTAAAAAGTCAATGTCAACAATGTAAATTTTCATAGTACAATCAAAATACTTTATTGTACCATGGTAAATTTTAGTTTCATAAACAGCAGCGCCCCGATGTGCTACTTACCTGCGCAGAAACAAATGTGAACAATTTTCCCTATCTATTGATCACTCTCTTATTGTTATTTCTCTATGTAGTAAACATAGTTTTGTAATCCGAGTTCGTACGAAGATACGATGTAACAAAAAAAACTCTTTATTGAAGCTTTAACTTGTATTAGTTATTCATTCTGAAAAGGCGTCTACTCGACGACCACGTGCTATCATGACACCGACACTACTGTCTGAAGTACTAACACGCTTCGTTTTAATCTTTTTCGACAGCGTTGTTAGACTTATGAGCGTTGCCGGACTTATACCGATTTTTCGAGAGTGTTGTTTGACTTATGCCGACCCAAACTTGGATCACATCCCAGATAATTGAAATAGCTCACTGGTTATAGTGGATAATCGTCAATTACTATTTTTGTTCTTATGGAGTATTCACCTTCGCCATAATTTTTTTCGTTTTGTCGATATTTTTGTATTGAAATTCCTACATACTAGATATAGTTTGTAGATAGCTCGTTGTAGCTTACCTTCAGAATTTTAGATTATCTATTATATAAAATTTCTAAAATTATAGTTAAGGACTGAAACGAAAAATATTGATAATTTTAAAAATAAACCAGAGCATGTCATATATGACCAACAAAAAAACATTAAAATAATCGAAAAGTACTATAGAACATTATATATAGTCGAGATGATCACATTCTTTTTTTTTGTTCACAAAAAAACATTAAAATAATCGAAAAGTACTATAGAACATTATATATAGTCGAGATGATCACATTCTTTTTTTTTGTTCTTCTTATTTTTATGTAGATATGGCTCTGTCTGTTTTTCAGGTAAGTTGTCGTTCCGTCGTTTTCGTGTTATTCCTACTAATTGTCTTACTATTAAGACACCATTTTCGGTCGTCTTTTCTACCTTATTTGTTGTCATTCTTATACGATCGTTACATTCTACTCTTTTATGCCTTACTCAGCCCTTGATGTTCTCCACTTTTGCATCTAAGTCGTATATCTGTACTTCTAACTCATTGCTCTAGTGTCTTACCACCAGTGTTTATATGCAAAAATATATTTACACCGTAACAGATCCAATCAAAGTTTATAATTAAAAAATAAATTTTAAATGGCAAGACAGATGTAAAATATTGGTGAATACATCAAGTAATCATTATTACAAGATTCATCGTACGTTACCATCCCTAATACTACACATATTCTATTATAATATGTCCAAATGATCACCAGCAACTATCACAAGATAAAAAACTAGGCACGTCCTGTGTGGATGTATTAAAAATAAAGTTGCTACATTTTTTAAAAACCTGATTAAAAGTAATATGCAACTTTTTAGTAAATATAACATACCTCCTGTTACTGAGGCGTAAATACTGAGATAAAGGTGGTTATTTGTATATATTATACATTTCATGCTACTCATGTAGCTATTATTGAGTTAGCTGATATTTAATAATATGGTGTTTCTTCTTTTTTTCTGTAGCTAAACTTTATGACAGCTAATGACCTATAGTTGCACCTTAGGTTCTCTACATGGCATATTTTATTCTTGACAATGCCCTGATATTCATCTGAAGATGATTGTCATTTGTAAAGCTCTTTTTATTCCAGTATACTTACTGGATCGTTTGCTAAACAATTATTACTTTTAGAGTATTTTAGTCAATACCATTACGTTGAACTATTCAAACATCTGGTAAAAGCAAATAACTTTACTTTGCAGATATTTTTAGTCATTCTTGTTGTAGTTCCTCTAGAATTATTTATTGATATTTTCACTACTCTTTAAAAATAAAAAAAGGATTAGTTGTTCTGGTAAGAGCTCTTGATGTTCCATCAGCTTGCTTCTATGTTTTAATTTCTTCGTTCTTTCTACTCTATTTATCTGTCTCTCTGTGGTCGTTTTCTCATTAATATGTATCAGTATTCATTTAACCACGTATCATAAAGGTTGTGTGTTTCCGTGTTTGCTAATTATCATTTGATAATTAAGTCGAAAATAGTTAAGTGACAAAAACTGGTAAGATAATCCAAATTACTTTTGAATTGTTTATAGTCCGGGCGCTTGGTTAGAAATAATGAAGGGCATCTAGTGACTGCCAGGATTGTTGGTTCTCGTTAAAATGATCCAACAAAATGCGGGTCCGCAAACACCTAACGAGGTACTGTTAATACAACAAAATAGTGCACTCTTTCAGGAAAATTATGCAAGGTCCCAGAATGAACAGATGCTGTACACGGCATGGAAACAGACGGAAATGGAAAAGATTTACGTTACGGATAGGATAAATCAGCTCCAACTCCAGTTAGATACCTTACAAAAATTAAATGAAAGCTTGCAATTACAATTTGCAGATCTAGAAAAAAACTTGTTCAAAGATAAAGAACCTAAGAATGAGGAGTTTCATACTGACGATGAGGAATTAGCTAAGGAGACAGAGTGGATACGTGTCAAAAACTTCAAAAAACGTAAAATGGATACATCATTGACCCCACCACAAAAAGAGTCATATATCCAACAAAGAGAAGAAAAAACCAGAAAAACACAAATCCCACCTCCAATAATTGTGGAGAGTATTGCCGAATTTAGCCAATTTCATGAATTAGTCAGACTACATACTGCTAAATTCCAGATAAAAGTACTTGGAGACAAGAGCGCTAAAATTAATGTCGATAGTGAAGAAGACTTCAGAAAATTAACGAAAAAGTTGACTGAAGTAAATTATCCATGGCATACGTATGAAAATAAGCAAAGCCGACCCATTAAAGTTATGGTCAATAAGTTACATCATTCAGCCAGTAAGGATTCGATCATGAACGATTTAAGTAATAAAGGATTCAAGATAATAGATGTCATACCAAAATTAAAATACAAAACAAAGCAACCACTAAATATGTTTATGCTGGTATTCAGAAATGACGAAAATATCAATAGAATCTATGAAATCTCAGATATCATGAACGTAAAAGTACAAATACTTCCGCTCAGAAAATCAAAATTGGTACCTCAATGTAAGAGATGTCAGGCATATGGACACACACAAGGTTACTGTTCGAAAGAACCGAGATGTGTCCGCTGCACAGGAAAACACCTAACAGCCAAATGTGAGAAACCCAAGGACGCAAAACCTAAATGTGTCCACTGTGGAGAAGGGCATCCGGCTAACTATAGAGGATGTATCGTGGCAAAGGAAATACAAAAAATAAAAGATAAACATAACAAGAAACAGACCTTACCCAGACAACCTCAAAAAATGCATCCAAAACCTGTAGAAAATCCAAAACAAGAAGAAAACAAAACAAGAACTTATAGTATGGTAGCAGCTGGTAAAAGTAACGAAGAAAACTATAGTAGTCAAAAAGATCTGAAAATAGAACAAACACTACAAAAAATATTAGAGAGATTAACTAACCTAGACGAGCGTATAACCAGAATAGAATATAGCACCAAAGGAGCTATACCTAAAAGACTTGGTAATGGCGGGTAATTTACGAATACTAGAATGGAATGCAAATGGGATCTTGAAACATCAGCAAGAACTACAAGCGATACTAG
Organism: Diabrotica balteata; assembly: GCA_918026665.1. Classification (NCBI taxonomy): domain Eukaryota; kingdom Metazoa; phylum Arthropoda; class Insecta; order Coleoptera; family Chrysomelidae; genus Diabrotica; species Diabrotica balteata. The sequence goes on from OU898276.1 coordinate 129,892,760, forward strand.
ATATAGAAAAAATAGACATATGCCTCATTTCTGAAACCCATTTTACGAATGAGTCATATATTAGATTTAGGGGTTACAAAACTTATCATACTACTCACCCTGATAATGCAGCCAAAGGAGGTAGTGCAGTAATAATCAAGGAAAATATTATGCACTATCAGGAAATTGGGTACAGAACAAAAGAATTTCAGGCCACATCAGTAAAAATTAAATGTAAAAATTATGAGGTAATCGTCACAGCAGTTTACAGTCCGCCAAGACATACCATCAAGAAAAATCAATACGTAGATTTCCTGACCAGTCAAGGACATAGATTTATCCTTGGAGGAGACTTCAATGCAAAACATACGCATTGGGGGTCACGACTGACTACAACCAAAGGGAAAGAACTTTTAGAAGCAATGAAATACATAAAATGCGACGCAGTATCAACGGGAAAACCAACATACTGGCCTACTGACACAAATAAAATTCCAGACCTTATCGACTTCTTTGTAGTTAGAAATATTTCTACAAATTACATAGAGATAGAAGAGTCATTGGATATGACCTCGGACCATTCTCCAATTATTCTCACACTCAGTGACACTGTTATCAAAAAAGAAAGCCCCCCTAGACTTGTTAACAAAAATACTGATTGGAAAAGTTTCCAGATAGACCTTGAAGAGAAGATTAACCTCTCAGTGCCATTAAGAACCATTGATCAACTAGAAGCAGAAGTAGAATTACTCAATAAAAATATACAACAAGCTGCTTGGAACAACAGCACGAACAGTGTCGAAAGAATAAAAGGTAATAACTACCCGAAAGAAATCAGAGAAATGATAACCGAAAAAAGAAAACTAAGACGCAAGTGGCATCAGTCTAGAGCACCAGTTGATAAAACTAGATTAAATAATGCCACACAAAAATTAAAAAGAGAAATACAAAAAATTAAAAACGAATCGGTTAACATTTACCTAAGTGAACTATCAAATGATAGCGCTACTGATTACTCTTTGTGGAAGGCTACTAAACGATTAAAAAGGCCAATCTTACAGTATCCACCAATTAGAAATACTAATGGTAGCTGGGCAAGAAGCAATATACAAAAGGCCAACAGGTTTGCTGACCACCTAGAAAATACTTTTCAACCAAATGAAGAACAAGAAAGAATAAACTGGGAGCTCCCTGATCAAGACGAAATGGAGATTAGCCTTGTAACTCCAAAAGAAGTATATTTGGAAATAAAAGAAAACATAAATCCAAAGAAAGCTCCTGGATTTGATCTAATTACTGGGGAAGTGTTAAAGCAACTTCCAAGGAAAGCTATTATAAAATTAACACATCTTATAAACGCTTCCTTTAGGTTGAGGTACGTACCAAAGATATGGAAGGTGGCAGAAATTATAATGACACTAAAACCAGGAAAACCTCCACAAGAAGCTTCTTCATATAGGCCTATTTCACTGTTACCTGTCATGTCTAAATTATACGAAAAATTACTCTTGAAGAGACTAAAACCGATTATAGAGGAAAAAAATTTAATTCCTAATTATCAGTTTGGGTTTAGAGCAAGCCACTCAACGATAGATCAGGTGCATAGAATAACAGATATCATAGAAAAAGCTCTAGAAGAAGGAAAAGTTTGTTCCGCAATTTTCCTCGATGTAGCGCAGGCTTTTGACAAGGTGTGGCATGATGGACTATATCATAAAATGAGATGCTACTTACCAAAACAATATTCTGAACTACTAGAATCATATATATCAGACAGATACTTTCGAGTTAAATATGAGGAAGCATATTCAGAATTAAGAGAAGTTAAAGCTGGAGTTCCACAAGGAAGTGTCCTGGGGCCAGTGCTATACCTGCTCTATACCAGCGATATTCCATCATTAGAACCTAACACAATTGCGACATTTGCAGACGACACATGCATACTAGCAGTCGGACAAAACCACGAGGATGCAGCTACCATGTTACAGAACTCTGTTGAACAAATTAACATCTGGACCAACCGATGGCGTATCAAATTGAATGAAACAAAATCTGTTCATGTCAATTTTACTAACAAAAGAGAACAACATATCCCAGTACATATAAATAGAAACCAAATACCTTATGCAAATACGGCAAAATATTTGGGTATGACGTTAGATTCCAAGCTACGTTGGAAAGCACATGTTAAGAAAAAAAAGAAGGAATTAGAAATTAAGTTCAGAAAGATGTACTGGTTGATGGGAAAAAAATCCACTCTGTCTATTTACAACAAATTGCTATTATATAAGCAAGTCCTTAAACCGATATGGACATACGGAATACAGCTATGGGGCTGTACAAAAGAAAGCAACATCCAACATATACAACGATATCAGAATAAAGTATTAAGGAACATCGTTAACGCTCCATGGTACTTTAGAAACTGTGATCTTCATCGAGACCTCCAGATGGATACAGTTATCCAGACAATAAGTAAGTTTGCCGAGAGTCATGAACAGAGGCTCTCCAACCACGTGAACGTCGAGGCCATCAAACTCCTAGACAACGCCAACCAATAAGAAGACTAAAGAGAACGAAGCCGTTTGATTTAGTGCTATAAGTGAGTGAAAGTGAAAAAGCAGAGTAAAGTGCGGCTAAAGTGTACACGTTAGCTAGTAGTACTATAATGTATTAGAGCCTAAGGAATATTGCTGAATATAACCTTAGATAAGTTTCTTGTAATATTTATATATAGAACTAACTTGCTTATTGATCATAGTGAATGATCAGATAGCAATAGTCATAAGATTCCTGTTGGAGTTTTATTAAACAAAAAAAAAAAAAATTAATATGTATCGTAATTTTCTACCATACGAGCAACTATATTATTCTTCTAGCTTATACCCTGGACTAGTCTCGTGGATTCAGAGAACGTCTTATCACTGACTTTCTGTGACACTTGATCTTTCCCTCGAATGGATGAGCATCATCTGCCTCTGCGACCTTTAGTCTCTTAGTCTCTTAATATTATATTGCCTCTTGCAATATGTCCGAAAAATTTTAAGGCGTCCATGAGACAATAAGGAACGAAAGAGGGGAAAGACTGACGGAATTCTGTCAGGAGTTTGAAATGATAGCGGCAAAAACATTCTTTCAGTTACCACCACGTAGATTATATATATATATATATATATATATATATAATATATATATATATATATATATATATATATATGGAATTATATGTGGAATTACCTGCGAATAGCAAAGGAAAAATTATCAGAAACCAGATAGATTATATCCTTATCAATAAGAGATACCGTAACTCCATCAAATCGGCAAAGACATATCCAGGAACAGGTATGTCTAGGACCACAATGAAATAATCGTAAAATTCGAAATCTACTTAAAGAAAATAAAATATCAACAAAAGACACAACAAATAAGCTCTCTGCTAAAACAACCGAATATAAATAGAGAACTAATGTTGAAAATTAACGAAAAGTTAAGCAAAACAATAATCACTGATAATGAAGATTCCAACGAAAAATGGAAAACATTTAAGAATACATTAATGATGCCATTAAAGATACGCTGAGTAGTTACAAAATCTATGAAGCTAAAACTCCATGGATGACAAATGAGATCCGGCAACTAATGGACAAAAAGATCATACAAAAACAAAAATGTAAACGAATACGAAGCAGCACATAAGGAGATCAGAATAAAAATACGGGCAGCTAGAGAGAAGAGTTACAACGACAAATGTTTAGAGATAGAAGAATTCCAGAGAAATCATGATAGTTTTGAAGTGCACAAAAAAATTAAACAATTAGCAGGTATAAGACGGTCCAACAATAGTAACACCCTGGTTGATACGAATGGTCAAATAATATCTGATATCAAAGATAAACTAAACAAACGAAGAGAATACGTCCAAGAATTGTTTGAGGACGACAGGACACAACAAGATAGCATGAACGATTGCAAGGAACATGATGTAGGTCCGAATATAACTAAGGTTGTAATAATACATGCAATAAATCTGGCAATATCTAATAAAACTGCAGGGCCTGACCCAATTCTAACTGAAATAATTAAATTAATATCAGAAGATCAGATCAATGTATTAGTAGACTTTATAATACTATATATAATACGGATATTATTCCGAGAGATTGGCTTAAATCAACATTTATTACATAACAAAAAAACCTAATGCAAGGAAATGTAATGACCACCAATAATTAGTCTAATGAGTTACACACTAAAAATATTCTTAAAAATTAACAATTTGGAAATTTTCAAAAAGTTACACTGAAACCCAATTTGGATTTAGGAATTGCATGGGTACATGAGAGGCATTATTTGGATTTTACTTCCTCATGCAAAGGTGTATGAATGTAAACCAACTACTTTATGTTTGTTTTATTGATTACAATAAGGCGTTCGATAAGGTCCGATACAACCGTCTTATACAGTTACTTAAAGATAAAAACATTGAAAAAAATGACTTAAGAATAATAATTCATCTCTACTTTAACCAAACAGTAAAAGAACTTTCGGAAGAAGTAGAGATAAAAAGAGGCGTAAGACAAGGTTGCATACTCTGCACCTTATTGTTTAATACATATTCATAGGAAATAATTAAAAAATCACTCGAAAGTGTAACAATTGGAATAAAGGTTAACGGCAGACCCATCAACAATATCAAATATGCCGATGATACTATACTAATTGCAGAGAATATACAAGATCTATAGACACTCTTAGATAATGTAGTATATACTAGTGAGGAAAGCGGAATAACACTTAATGCTAATAAAACAAAATTTATGACAATTTCCAAAACACAACAAGACATTTTAAATATAAGAGGGGTTCCAATAGAACACGTAAAAAATACAGATATCTTGGTACAATTATTAATGAAAATAACAGGTATACGGAAGAAATAAAAATAAGAATTGGACAAGCTAGAGCAACATTTGCTCTAGTGCAGATGCAGATGCAGTTGAGGCCTTAGTTTGCAACTCAAAATAAGAATATTACGTTCATATGTGTTTTCGGTGCTGCTGTATGGGGTGGAGGCCTGGGCCTTAAAGAAAGAGGTGAGCGGTCGACTTAAAGCATTCGAGATGTGGACCTACCGAAGAATATTAAAAATAAGTTGGTTAGACCGAATAACAATTGTTGAGATCCTCAGAAAGATGATAAAGGAAATGGAAATCATGAATACAATTAAGATAAGAAAGTTATAATATCTCGGCCACGTTTTGAGAGAAGATAAATATGCGTTACTTTAAACCATAATGCAGGGAAAAATACAGGGACAACGAAGTATTGGAAGAAGACGCATCTCCTGGCTCAACAATTTGAGAAAGTGGTTTAATTTCAGTTCCATCGACTTGTTCAGAGCTGCAATCTCAAAAGTGAAAATAGCTGTGATGATTACCAACCTCCTTAGAGGACACGGTACCTAAAGAAGAAGTACATGAGAGAAACAGAGGAAAGTTGAGTTAGATTGTTAACCTGTTGGAGGATTTAGTGATTTGTTGCGTGTTCTGTTTATGAGATTCAAAGCATTCTCCTCCGAAACCACATTTAGAAGGCGTCAATTCTATTCCTATCGTCCGATTTCATTGTCTATGTTTCTGACTTCGAACTGAAATCGTAAAAATTTAGGTACGTACCAATCTCGTTTTGGTGCTCTTTTGTAAAAAAGCGATCTCTGCATAGTTTTGATATTCAGATCATAGCATTTTTGCCCATCCCTATTGTTGAATAATCGATTATCAATATGTTTGTTTTTTTGTTATTATTTGGAAAATACAGCCATCGCTTTCGGTTTCTACTAGCTCTAGGAGGCTTGATATTTCTTCTTCGGATACAATTATTAGCGTTATGTCGTCTGTATGTCTAATGTTTGAGATTTTATTGCCTAAGATTCCTATTCGCCATTTCATTGATAAAATTTATTGTACAAGTTACATGTCTGATAATATTGTATTATGCTACGAAATATATAGGTACCAAAAGTCCAATTTAGATAATTATTCAATGAATACTGCTTTAAATGTCATATCTGCATTACTAAATTAGTGTTACCATTGTTATCACAAAAAAAAACAAAACTAGTTTTACAGGTAATGTTACTTAAAATGCAAAAATATGGTAACACAATTAACTACCTAGTCATTTAAATGGTGGCTTTTAATTATCTACGAAAATTATTCACCTATGTTGCCAACTTTACTAATTTATTATCATTGGTTCGGGTAGTGACGGTTTCAGATTAATCTTAAACAGACCAAGAATCTCTTTGGGTTGGAGTTTTCAGTCCAGTAAAGAGCCCTTTTATGAATCTCTCGTGGATTATTAATCGTTGTGTCCCTTTATTCCTTTTTGACTGCAGCACGGACGTTAGTCCAAAACTCATAGGTATAAACAAGGTTTACATTATCCTTCTTCCTCAATGTTTTCATTTCTCTAAGATACTTATGTCTTCAGCATATGATATCTATTAACTAATGAAAATAGAAAGCACTGCGCCTTAATTTTCACTGTACCTAGTTTTTCATGAGATGTATCAGTATCCACTTAATATTTACAAACACTAGTTACTTCATCACAGTATTAATGTGGTTACAGGAAACTTCTTTCTTATTCAGCACCCATATCACAACTTCTCTACGTGCCTTTTACTTTAGTTGCTCAATACATTTTTATCGTCAATTGTCTGGTCGGATATTTCGATACGTTGAATCGATTTATTAGCCTATTATTAATTTGAAAAAACAAAACAGTAGCATATTGTACGTTAAGAGCTGTCAGTAGGCTCTTGACATCTTCACAATAAATTGCTGCTTGAAAATGAAAATCAGGCAAATCAGGCAAACTTATTATTAATTTTCTTTCTTCTTAGTGCGCTACAACCCTTTGTGGGTCTGGAGCTACTTAACAACGTTTTTCTATTCTGTCCTGTCAGATAGTTTTCTTCGCCGCTATTTAATGTTCATGGTTTTAAGATCTTCCTCTACATGCCCTATACACCTTTTACTTGGTCTTCTTACTTACTTTTGACACAAGTAATTTGTGTATTTTCTAATTTTGCGTTTGGCACAAACGACACATCTTTTTGACAATGGTCGTCTGTTATCTCGTAACGTATACAGCGTAGGAAAATGTCTTGCTACCAACTGTAATCGATTATCACCAGCATTCGGTCTGTTACTTTGTGGCAGTCGAGGAGTGCTTTGTTTATATTTTTGTAAACTTTGTTTCACCAAATCCCTCTGGAAATTCAATAGAGAAATGTTTTTCGCAGTTATGACTTTGTAAACTGTAAATAGCATGTGAATTTAGTACAACTAGGTCAAGTATATGAAAAAAGACCTTTTTTGCCATTTTACGTTTTTCCCTACGGATTCAGTAGAACTTAGGAGCATGTCTGTTCTGTCGACTCCACCCATATTCATATTGTACGCTATAATACATTCAGGTTTTTGAACTTCTTGGTTTCTGCTATTTTTGGTTTTAGATATATTAGTTTTATGCATGGTTGTCAACATTATAACGTCTCTTTTATCTTTCCATTTGAGTGCCAAAGATTTGTCAGTAGAAAAGTATTGTATAGAACCTTTTCCAGATAATTTTTAAATTTTGGCGTATGTTTTCGATTCTGCTTTACAGTTCCTCAATAATAAGTTTTTTGTCAAATAAAGCTTCAGCCAGTACTGGACTGCTGTACCAGTTGTCCATGTAAATTTTGTATTATTCCAATATGGCTCGGTTAGTGTCATAACGATGTTTCCAGATATACCAAGATTCTCAGAATACTGAGTTATATATCTGTATCCGCTCCGGTATAATGAAATCTAATATATATAACCGGTTTCACAATCAACGGCAACAAAAAACTTAATTCCAAAACGATGCCTTTTTTCGGAAGTTATTGGTGAACCGAGATACGTCCTTTGAATACATAATATAATGCTTTTATCTATGGAAATATTTTCAAATGATGGGAGTTTTTTTTTAAATATTCCTAAAATAGTCACTTATGCTTTTAATTTTCACAAGAGCATTAAAGTTAGCATTAAAGTTACAGTTATTGTTATCCGAAAAGTGGATATTTCTCAATATCTGAAAATATCTACGTCGAGGCATACACTGTTGAAATGTTGGCGTTTCTAGTAAAACATCTTTGTTCCAATAATCATGCAGTCTCTGCTTTTTTAGTTATGGCATTAGCAAAGATACGGCAATAAAAACACACATCTCATCAATATCTGTGTATTGCCAGTTTTTCATGTGAAAAGAGCCAGGCATTCCAGAATTGGCATTATCACCGAATATATTGGTTTGTTCAATGACTTGACTGACAGACGCAGCGTCCGACAATGCTTCAATACAACATCTAGAGGCATCGTTTGAACAATTCTGTATTGTAGGAGCAATATTTTTTTCTTGCCACTCGAAAGGATCCGATTCTTTTTGTTTTGTTTTTTGTCTTTTGGATTGTGGAATATCAGGAACAACGAGTTCGGTGTCACTTTCTGAACTGTCATGGTTTTTCTCAAAATCACTGCACGTCGGTTCGCAAATATTTTCCCACTCGTAGCTCTTCTCTGATTCAGCATCCAACTTTTCATCTGAATCCCTGTTAAAAGCAATTTCTAATAATTTTTCTTCAGATATACCCTTTTTACAAAACATATTGTGAAAAAACGTGCAAATATAATGCGTATGACTACGAAGTTATGACTTTACTGACTACTGACGCAAAATCAACAACTATCGACCCGTATCGGAGCTAGTAAGAATCAATGCTTGCAATCCGCACTATTAATATTTTGCTGGTGGTCTGTTACGTAAATGATCACAGCCAAGTTATCCATGAGCTGATTAATACGTTTTCCGTCTCGAAGTACATCCTCTGTCCCTGCGGACTTTCCCGGGTATCGGACTCGTTATGATTTCGCGGATATATCAGTTTCCCGTTACGAAAGATTTGATATTTAAATTACTGATTTTGACAATTTTCAATCACAATATAATCTTGGGTAATGTTGCCACCTTGTTTTCTAAATTATCTTTCATTTAACCTTCAACTAGTAATATTGGTTTTTAACCTTTTTAAAGTGGCATCTAAATGATCTAAAAACGTAACCTATGACCGTTGGAATGAGGTATTATTGTAATTATTGACTGTTATTATTCATTTATTATTTTGTATTTAACGCTAACAGTAAATAAGTAAAATATTGAAATTGTAGAAATTAAGTCTCTTAAAAATACATAAATGATTCAAATAGGGGTTTTTTTTATTGAGTTAATGCCTCGACAACTATGATCATTGGCATGGTACAGTCAGGTACCCAGTGTAGTGCGTGTGTATGTGCAGAGCCATTGTCCTGATACTTAGCAAAGTCGACGTCATCGTCTCTGCCAAGAGACGCCAACTGTATCCGAATGTCTGCGGCCCCTCCGGTGAGTACCGATCGCACATGGATAGAAATTACCTTCATTCACCAATCCTTAATAAACAAAAATTTCCCCACCCAGATGGGATTCGAACTCACGACCTTCAGGTTCAAAGGTAGGCGCTCTTACCACTGAGCCACAGAGGGGGTCAAATAGGGGTTTAAAATATCTCAATATGTAAAGAGTACTAAAACCTTTTTAGATATACATATTGTTATTACACAAAAATAGTTAGTTTTAAATTATTATTCTTTTGAGAAACCCGAGATTTCAACCAGATGATGACTATTTTTGTGTAATAGCAATATGTATGTATAATCAAAATCTTTTACTACTCTTTACCTGATGAAAAATATCTAAGTATTTGTTTCAGTTACGTATGTATTTTAAAGAGAGGCAATTTCTACAATTTCGAATCTGATATTTTAACACCATCATCAACGTCTGTTTTGCTTTGCAACTTTTAGAAAGCACAGATTAAAGCAGAAATCTGAATTGCGTTTCGAATTTGTTTTACGGATTTATTATCAGATGTCGCTATTGCGTCCCTATCGAAGCCATTTTAGTGTTGCTTCTTAGACATCTTAGTTATCGCTTAGAGAGGGAAGATTGATTTTTCACTTTGAGAACGCCTATGAATAACTGTTCTGATGAGACCTATTAGGTCGAAATACGTATCAACATATACATAGACGCTTTGTAAGTGAAATCGATTCTTTACTGTCTTTTTCATTTTTTTCATCTAATATTTTACTTTAAGTATTTACTGATTATGTAAAATACGAAATATTATATTAATAGTAATAGGTACGGTCAATAATTACAATGTTTGATGGTATACAAGGCAACTATCGAACACAGTAATTAATTAAATCTTGCCCAAGTACTTTCGATCAATAGATCATCTTCAGGGGCATCTGAAATAAGCCCAGAAACGTTTTGAGTTGGATTTATTGGAGGATTTGGAGATTACAAGGGAAACAAATGAAAACTCTCACTGTCTTAATACTCAAATTAATTTACATTGAACTAAATTTAATCTGTATTTACTGATTATGTAAAATACGAAATATTATATTAATAGTAATAGGTACGGTCAATAATTACAATGTTTGATGGTATACAAGGTAACTATCGAACACAGTAATTAATTAAATCTTGCCCAAGTACTTTCGATCAATAGATCATCTTCAGGGGCATCTGAAATAAGCCCAGAAACGTTTTGAGTTGGATTTATTGGAGGATTTGGAGATTACAAGGGAAACAAATGAAAACTCTCACTGTCTTAATACTCAAATTAATTTAAATTAAACTAAATTTAATCCTATATTTAAAAACTTTATTACAGCTTCACCTCGTAGAGAACCCAGCTTGACTGTTTAGACTTCATGCACTGAGCATTTCAATATTAATTTTAAAGTTCTTCCATTGACTGTGGATTCAACTGAACTACTTGGATTATAACCCATTTATATATTTTGCTTTCAATTTTGATTTTAACTTTTAGTAATTTATCTGCATATTCAGATTTTTCCTTTTTTACAGTACTGATAGCGCTTGGTGGACCATTTTATTGTAGTCAACCATCCACTGTCTAATATATTGTGTAGTCTTTTCTTACATTCACACTTTATGTCAACTTCAATTGCTCTCAAACTAACATCCTAATTATTATAGACAGGTTTGAGTGTGAGATTTGGATTATTCAATCTACATAAAAATATACTAATTTTATATTTCATCAGTTGATTTCCTATAGTGGTGTCAGTTGAACCTTTGGTCAATACTTAGTTTCATAGAATTTTGAAATGTGCAGATCACACAACTGCCGTTTGCAAGCTGTCATTTGTCACATGTCATCTCAATATTTCCGCCAGACCGGGAGCCCATTCTGTCTCCTGCTTCTATATAACATGTAGCTTCTCCTTTTTAAAAATTTTAAAGTGTTTGTTTGTCTTTGTGTATTGTATTGTTATGTCCAAATTTACATGTATGACATTCTACTCATGTCGGATAAGCCACAACTGACGAAGTAAGTCTATAAACGTTTATCACATAAAAACTTTTTTCAACCATAAACTTGGAGTTTTTTATCCAAGTGAATTAATTTTCCTTTTTATAAAAAAAAGTTTCTTGGCTTATTTCAGATGCCTCTGAAGATGATCTATTGATCGAAAGTACTTGGGCAAGATTTAATTAATTACTATGTTCAATAGTTGCCTTGTATACCATCAAGTTTAATTATTCGAACATTCAACCTTATATTGAATTACAATGTTGTCTTATTCCAACTGCCATAGGTTACCTTTTTATATTAAGTAGATGCCGATTTAAAAAGCTTAAAAGATTAATAATCAACAATACTATAATAATCAACAATCCTTCAACTGTTATAGTTGAAGATTAAAACAACGTTTGGAAAACAAGGTGGCAACGTTGCCCAAGATCCTAGAATCATATATACAACTTGACCAATCAAAATGTAAGTAATTTTCAGAAGTTACGAATGTCAAAGCCGAAAACGGGTTTTTAGAAAAATATTTTCGTAACAAAACTTTATCATTAGGCACGTTCAAGTATGGAAACAACTACAAAACTAAGATCTCTTAATCTAATGAAACACTGGTGTATATAGTCTCTCTATGTCGTCACACATTAGATAATCCAAGGACGTAACTCCTCCGCACTTAGAAAGAAACATATTATCCTTGGGGTGTGCTTCCTTACACAATAAATCTCTGGGTTTCTCCTTTTCTTCTTTATTTCGGTTTTCTCTCGCCTTGTCTTCTTTGACGCCAGTTTTACAAGATTTAGTTAAATAATGTACCTAATATATTCATATTGTCCAAAAAATTGTTCGTTTGAAATAAATTAAATCATTGTTTTTAAATTATATTCTTGTGTGTTTTAACTTTTCTAAAATATCTTTAGTCTTTCGAAGGTTAATTGTATTAAAATTTATTGGTGGAAAAGTTGAACTTTCATTTTGAAGAATATTAATAGAAGAAATAACTTTTGGAAGATTTATGTAAGCAAATTGACTTTTACTATTTTTTTCTGTTTGGATGACTTCATTCTTGATTTAGCTTTAATTTTCTTTTTTTTTAGTTTTAGTACTCGATAATTGCCAATTCTTCTGGAACTGTAACTTTCCATTTTTTGTCACTGATTCTTGTAGATTCTCTCTTCTTTATCTTTACTTCTAGTATGTTCACATGACAATGTCTGTTTCTAGAAATTTATTAACTGGGCTGCACAAGGGGCTTCTTCGGTTATCGTTAGTTTATTACTTCTTCTACATATGTAGGTACTCTTCTTAGTCTATTTCTATGCATATATCTTCCATGTAGATATAGCTAAATTTATTAAGTGCAAGTAAACGTTTGTAAGGTAAATAAATAAGATAATTTAAGTTGTTCATAGGTATGGGACTAGCTAATAGTTGGTAATGATCGTACATTCCCGATTCAACTAATTGAATTTCTAATACAAAATGTAAGCATAGAATTTACTGAATAGGTCTTAATATTTTTTATTTTCTCGTACTGAATTATTTTTTCTAGGGTTGTATCAAAAGGCATTAATTTTGACTTTGTCTGAGATTTTGCTTTCTTTATTTCATTTAAAAGTTCAACTAGATTTGCTCCTTAATTGTGCAAGGTATTTATTTTAGCAAACAAAATTTCAGTTTCTACTTTCTCAAAAATATCATAGATTGTTTGATAAAGTAAAGTAATCTGATTTATTACTATAAATGACTGAATATGTGTGTACATATTTTTTTTTTTCAAATGAAGCTAATTTATTCTCTATAGCTTCAATTCTAGATTTTAAAATCAATTTATTATGTTTTATGATATTTATAACATTATTAAAAGTATTTACAAATACTTGCAATAAAGATATTTGTCTTAGGGAATTGACTTTTATGTCATTTTGAGTATTTTTTAAATGTTTTATTTCATTTTAGATTCTTTGTAAGTCTTCTTGGTACATATTTCGTGTGATACATTATTGTTCCTAGAGGATTTAGAAGTCCTCTTTTTATTCTTCTTTTTTTGTTCCTTATTAAAACGGAATTTATTTGATGTCTGTAAGTTCTTCTATTTTATTCTGTAACGTAATTAAAAGTATGAATGATTCATTTCTGAAACTTGTGTGTAGTCCTTGAGCTTTATTTTTCAATAAATAAAATTCTTCTATGACGGAAGTTAAATTGTAAATTTGTATGAATGCCCAGTATGTAGAAATTATTTTGGAGGTACCTAATCTAAAACGTATGAGTCCTGGATATGAAGTTACATCTTCGAACTTGACTAAGTTGTCTCTTGCGTTGATAGAGTTGACTGCTCCGAAAATTCCGACGATAAATCTGAAATATTGGGCATGATTTTAGTTTCGTTTATGTGGACTATTATCTTCTTTTTAATTTTGGATTTTTAGTTTCTATTTTTCAATTTTCTGATATTTGCGTAAGTATATAAGGTCCGGTATATTTTCTACTTAATTTTCCTCCGCAACTCTGTTTTTCTATAAACGTGTGGACTAAACCAAGATATTTTGAGTTTCTATCTTTATTTCTTTTTCCAATTACGTTTTCTTCAAGTTTTTGATTTTGTTTTTGTATACACCATAAAAAATTCTTAAAGTCATAACATATCTCCAATTCACCTTTTTCGAAAACATCAACAATACGCCCACATAAAAATAATTATATACTAATGACAGTAAACCAAGAGATATCAAATATCAATTTTACTTCTTTTGGTAATGCATTGTTAACTAATTTTGTACATTTAATCAATTTTTATTTTGTAAAATATTTACGAAATACACTCTGAAATATTGGTCGTAATTCTTGAGATAATAAATAAATGTATAAAATATTTTTGCGCGCATTTTCTTTTTAGAATTGGGTCGCACTTTCTTCGTCAGCTGAAATAATAGCTCTTATTATTTTATGTCCTTGAAAATTCTCCCATTCGCGTTTTAGATAATTTGCAAAAGGTGCTCTTTTAACGAGAAGTTGATAGGCTTTTGTGTTTATAATTTCATCTAACTATGAGAACCTATTTTCATTTGGAGATTCAGCACTATGCGCTGTGTCTTTGTCCATGTTATCCATCTCAACGTTATCGAGAATTTGCAAAGTTTCATTTATTACATTTTTATTGACTATGGCTGAGTTAAATTCAGTTAAAAATTGGTCGATATCAAAATATGTGTCACGGGGATTATTTATATTTGATTCTGTTTCAATTGCATTAATATTTATCCGACTTAGACAATCGGCAGTATCGGCAAATAACCATATTAGGGGTCTATGGTCGCATAAAATTTCTAAAGATCTGCCATATAAATAAGTTCTAAATGTTTTACAAGGCCATACAATTACTAAAAGTTCTTTTTCTATCGTAGAATATGTTTGCTCTGTTTGATTAAGAGTTCTTGAGGCATACGCTACGGGTAAATCATTTGGGACTTTTTCTTGTGACAAAATTGGACGCAAGGCTATATTTGAAGCGTCTGTAGTTACTATAAATGGTTTTGAAAAATCTGGATAATTTAAAATAGGAGCACTAATTAAAAGTTGTTTAAAATGATTAATGATGTTTTAAATTCTGAATTGTGTTTTACATGTTTCTTTAGACACATAGTTAGAGGTTTTGCTATTGTGACGAAATTTTTGATGAATCTTCTATAATATCTTGCTAATAACTAATAACTATTATAGAATTTCTTCTGCAACATAGACTATTATGTCATGAACACCCATTAAAAAAAAGCCCTCAAATAAAGTGGACTTGGCAATCACCAAATGGTTTGAACAAGAACGAAATTGACTTTATCTTTACTAACAAAAAAGACGCTCTTCAAGATGTAACTGTATTAAATCAATTTTCAACCGGAAGTGACCATAGAATGGTTAGAGCGAAGGTACGCTTGAACTTCAAGAAGGAACGAAGAAATATGGCAACAAGGACTAAAAATGTTACGTTCACTGCAATCACTAACACAAGAGCATACCCGGAAAAAAATTATAGAAACCTTCAGAATAAGAATAACCTGCAAGATGAAACCTATGTTTAACAACTTAACGAAAGGTTGGTGGACGCTCTAAGGAAGGCGCAGATGAACTGTCAAGTTAAGCAAACAAGGAAAAATGAAAAACTTACAGAAGGCACAAGGGACCTAATGCAAAAAAGAAGGGAAATGCAAGATAAGCATACAGTGAACATCGCAGAGCTGAGGAATTAAAAAAAACCATTTCAAAAGATGTTAGGAAAGACATAAGGGATTTTAACACTAAAGAAACAACTAATGCCATAGAACAAGATAAAAGCCTTAAAGTTCTAAAACGAAAGTTGAAGACAGGAACCAGGAACATTTATAAGCTAAAAAATAGACATGTACATGGTATATATGAACAACAAGAAATTATGAAAATTATCGAAGAGTACTATAGAACATTATATCGTCTAGATGCTTACTTTCCAGAGGTGCAAATCCCAGTCATACAAAATTAAGAATCAGAAGAACTTCCAGATATAACCAAAGTGAAAATCGAATCAGCGTTAAAAGGTATTTTTTTTCCTATTCTCTATCCTTCCATTGTTGGATATAGGTCTCCCCCAGTTCTCTCCATCTTTCCCTATCTTGAGCTGTTTTCTGCCATGTGGGACCTCCTTGTTTCCTGATGTCATCTTTCCACCTCATCTGTGGTCTGCCTCTTGATCTCTTTGCATTGTATGGACGCCACTTTCCGATGGCATTGTTCCATCGTCCGTCTTGGAGACGTTCATTGTATCCAGCCCATTTCCATTTCAGTTTTGCTGCTTGTTCTATCGCGTCTACTGTCTTTGTTCTGGTTCTGATCCACTGGTTACGTTTTCTATCTCTAAGTGATACACCCAACATTTGTCTCTCCATCGCTCTTTGTGCCTTCCTTATCCTATCCAAATTGGCCTGTGTAAATGTCCATGTCTGTGCTCCGTAGGTGAGCACCGGTATGATACAGGAGTTATATGCTTATATACAGGAGTTATATATACAAGGTATTAAGAACAGCAAATCACCTGGAGAAGATGGCATTGTAAGTGAAATGCTAAAATTAGGAGGCGAATGCGTCATAAAAGCTTTAAAAACCCTTTATAAAGCCTGCTTCTTTAAAGGAGTTATACCAGAAAAATGGAATAGTGACATTATGATAATATTGCACAAAAAAGGAGATGTAACATAAATTGGAAACTACAGACCTATCAGCTTCTTATCTCATTTATATAAGCTCTTTATGAGGATAATTACCAACAGACTGGAACCTAAGCTGGATTTTCACCAACCATTAGAGCAGGCCGGATTTAGGAGTGGCTTTGGAACGAATGACCACCTACAAGTAATAAAATCCTTAATAGAGAAAGTTACAGAATACAACAAGCCATTGATATTATTATTTGTAGACTTTAAGAAAGCGTTTGACTCAGTTCAGCATAGTTCCATGTTAAGTGCTCTTACAGAGTGCAGTATTGATCATAGGTACACAACTCTTCTTCATAATATATATATATATATATATATATATATATATATATAATAGCGCAACAGCTGCAGTTAGAACGTATTATGGCAACACAAATATATTTATCTTCAAGAGGAGTATTAGGCAAGATATCATCTCTCCTAAGCTATTCATCGCTTTGTTGCAGAGTGTTATTAGAAACAATCATCATCATCAATCAGCCAATCGCGTGCACTGCTGGACATAGGCCTCCCTCAGTTCTTTCCAGTGTTCTCTACACTGGGCCGCTTGTAGCCAGAGAAACAATAATTGGGAGAATATTGGAGTCAATAAATGGAGAATTTCTGAACAACTTGAGATTTGCAGACGACATAGTCCTTATTGCAGACCGGGTAGATCATGCCTGCTAGCTTTTTTAAGACCTTCAGAGCTCGTGTACACGAGTTGGACTTAAAATTAATTTCTCCAAAACACAATATATGACCAACTTTGTACTGGCGAAAAACATCTCAACTAACGGCACGCAAATTGAACAGGTATATAGTTATAAATATTTGGGCCACGAGATTAAATTAGGAAGAGATAATCAAACAAAGGAGCTAAACATGAGAATAGGACTGGCATGGGCGGCTTACGGAAAACTGAGAGAAGCCTTTAAATCAGATATTCCCATGTGCTTAAAAAGGAAGGTCTTTGATCAATGTGTACTCCCAGTTCTTGGTACTGATCATTGACCCTTACCAGAAAAGTAATCAATAAAATACAAGTGGCCCAGAGAGCGATGGAGATGTCAATGATGAATATATCCCTTAGAGACAGAGTATCAAATACAATAATTAGGAGAAAAACTGGTGTTACTGACGCAGTTAAAAGGATTACAACATTAAAATGGAACAGGGTGGGGCATGTTGTCAGATTAAAAGATGAAAGGTGGACGAAGAAAATTCTGGAATAGAGATCTAGACACGATGCTTATCGTAATCGAGGACGTCCTCCAACAGGGTGGTCAGATGACATCAAGCGCATTCAGCACAACTGGATTCAGGTTGCTCAAGATAGAATGCATTGGAATTATTTACGGGAGGCCTATGTCCAGCAGTGGACTCCAAACGGCTGATGATAATGATGATATAACAAATAGTATATAGCGAAGTGTGGTGCCGCCATTATAAAACACAAATATACAAAATGTCATACACAAAAATAGTTAAAAATCTTTTGTTCAATTCTTTAATCCCACCTGCTTAATTTTTACTTATTTTACAGATTTAATGTATAATTTAATGTTTATATAATTGTATAGGTAGAATTTTGGTCTTCAACATTCCTCGATACTGGAGAATGTGTCGTGTATATATTCTGCTATTATTCTTTAGATTTAAATCAATTTAAGTATTTGTATTTTTGTATTCGTTTCGATTTTTACAAAAGTACTTAGTCATGATTTCCCATGAATTAAAATTTCTGTAAACATTAAACTGTTTATTGTCTAAAGCTTCAAGGTCAATTCATATCAGGTGGATTATATAATTAAAACTTCTTTTGAAAACATCAATACAACCAATTATTTATTAGTTGCAAAAAATTGTTTGTAATTTCATTTATCTTTTAAAATTATGTAAGCCTGAGATTATTTTTTATTGTTTAATCAACATAATTTATTTACCTATTTATAATTAAATGTCGATGAGTTACCAGTTTAAAATGAACACAAAGTAACATAAGAAAACAACAAAAGTATAAACGGCCTGGACACAACTTTCGTTGTGAAATTTCTGCTGATGTTTAATGAGGTGCTATCAGCTGTCTCCAGTTATCTTTAATCTCGCGTATTTTAATCCTATTTTTATATAACTAATAAAATCTTACCTGTAAGAGGATAATTACTCTAATATGTCTACTCTATGTTGTGTGCCTCAGTCTACATATGTATTTAAACATAATACTCATGTGACATGACATGATGTAATACTGATACAGTGGAATTGCAGGCAGTATTGAAAGTCGAGTAGAAACAACGTCGAGCAGATTAGAGATACCTTAAGTTGGAAGACACGTATATACAAACGTAACAATATCTGGTTAACTTTACAAATAACATAGAATTGAGCGACAAATTAGACCGAGAGACACCATCTCTCCCCAATTATTCATCGCAGCTCTGAAATATGATGTTATTGAACTAAATTGGCTACAAAGGAAATATATATTGAAGGTGAATACTTAAGTCGTTTTTTAGTCTGAAACATTAACATTGATGAAAAATTGCCAGTAAATTAAGAATAACCCAAAGAGCAATGGAAAGCGAAATGCTGGGGATAACAAGAAAAAATATGATACTAAACAGGATTGTAAGAGAGAGGACTAAAACAACAGATAACATGCACATAAAGGGAGATATAACAGAGCTCAAGAACTATAGACCTATTCGCTTGTTATCGCACGTTTATAAGTTGTTTATAAAGATAATAGCTAATAGGTTGAGATCAAAACTAGACTAGAGCAAGCAGAATTTAGAGCTGGATACAAAACAAATGATCATTTGCAAACCATTACGTCGTTAATTGAAAAACCATTGAATATAATAGACCCCTGATACTTGTCTTTGTCGACTTTGAAAAAGCATTTGATACGGTCAATCAAAGTGAAATGCTCCAAGCTCTAACATGATATAAAATAGATCACCGTTACATATCCCTTATCAGATACATCTATCAGCATGCTACAGCCTGTGTAAGAC
This sequence comes from Diabrotica balteata, assembly GCA_918026665.1. NCBI lineage: Eukaryota > Metazoa > Arthropoda > Insecta > Coleoptera > Chrysomelidae > Diabrotica > Diabrotica balteata. The sequence continues at coordinate 129,912,463 of OU898276.1, forward strand.
TTAATGAAGATACAGGGACCTATCGTATTGAAAGAGGCGTTCGGCAAGGAGACAACATGTCTCCTAAATTATTTACAACCTTGCTAACATACGCTTGTAAAACAATAGATTGGAATGAAAAGGGGATCAATGTAGATGGAAATTTTTTAAATGACCTTAAATTTGCAGATGATATCATTTTTATTGCAGACAGCTTTGATCACGCACAGATAATGCTCCAAGAACTCCATACTGCCACAAAAAGAGTTGGTCTTAAATAAATTTTTCAAAAACACAATTTATGACAAATTTCGTCCACAACAAAAACATTTCAGTAGAAAACAAGGATATTGAGCCAGTTGCGTCCTATAAATACTTGGGCCATCAGATCAGAATACGTCGAGACAACCAAACAATCGAGCTGAAAATAAAAATAAACCTCGCTTGAGCTGCATTTGGGAAGATGAAGGATATTTTTAGGTCTAAAATTCCAATGTGTCTGAAAAGAAAAGTATTTAATCAGTATATTTTGCCAGTGATCACCTACGGCGCAGAAACCCTAACACTCACAAAAACAGTGAGTAAACTACAAGTTGCGGAAAGGGCAATGGAGAGAATAATGTTAGTGATTTCTCTACGTGATAGAACACCCAATGCTACTATACGCAAAAGATCAAGAGTAGCAGACGTTATTGAAAGGATAATAACACTAAAGTGGAACTGGACAGGTCATGTAGCAAGATCAGTTTATGACCGGTGGACAAAAAGAATTTTGGAATGGAGACTCCGAATACAAGCCTACAGAAATAGAGGTGACCCCCCAACGAGATGGAGAGATGACATAAAAAGAGTGACTACTAGAGAGGCCTATGTTCAGCTGTGGACGTTAGAGGCTAGTTGATGATGATATATATAGGCAGAGGAATAAACACGACGCTTATCGTAATCAAGTCATTAACCTTCTGAGAACTGATCTAAAACTTCTATTTTATTAGCTAGTAACAAAACTTTTTTATTCAAGGACAATTATTTTGCAGCCAAAAACCCAATTATTTTACTGAATTTAAGTATACAATCTATTTGCGTTTGATGAATATATGTTTTTCCAAGTTAGGCGGCGGTCTAAAGATATGACGACATATTTGGCATCTTCGCGTTGAGGAAGTTGGCAATTGTCAATATATTATACACTAGGACATTGGTAACATCTAGCTTGTATTCTAGTACAGGTGGCTAATTCGCGTCCCTCCTCCGTCATGTTTACAAGTATTCGGTAGTTACTCAGGCCTATTTTTACATATAAATAAATATTACTGCATGTGTCATGCTTGTTTATATTGTTTCTAGCAAGTTCATCTCCCAGTTATAACAAAAACATTCGTCGACGAGAACGAATTTGTTTTTTTCAGCTATGATATCAAATGAATTCAAAGTACCAAATGTAGATATTATACATATACATACAAGTATCATATTTCTGAAGAATCTGTAGGGTTATCTAGAATTTTTTTGACTATACGAATATTCTCGTATAAGTTTGTCAGCGTTGTCGATCCCACCTTTAGCACTGTTATAATCTAATATCATAAGAGGCTTGTTCTCTTCATCTTTTTATGGAACCATTTTATTTTTCTTCGGAACATATGACACTATGGAAAGATCCTTTGTAAAAGCAAATATTGATGTGATGTTGAATTATTCTGTGGTAAGGAAATTTTCCTCGAAAGGAAACTAATTGTTCATCAATAAAATACATTCGTATGGCTCGAAGGCCTTTTGACCATTGCTGTCAAAAATATCCCATATTTCTTTAAATATAGTAAGTTAATCTGCTTCTTTTCTTTTTTCTCTGGTACTCTTATCATCAATTCTCAAAAATACTGAAATTTGTTCAAATCTGGCTCTGGACATGGCCGGAGTGAAAAATGATCAACGTATAGATGTAGTAGTAGACTACATCTCTCTTGTAGATTCTTTTTGAATTCTGAGGTCATTTGCTTTAATAAGGATAGCAATAAAACAGCTTAATTCTGCTCTTGTAAGAGGGGTCTAATAGGCTTCTTTTTATTCCAGTCGTCAAAATACCAATCTACTTATTTATTTGTGTATCAAAAAATTATGTCTTTTTTCTCGGTTGTCATAAATAAATTAAATATTACTATAAATGTATTGGCACTATTATTACACTGAGTGATACCTGGAAGAGCATCAAATATGTTCTTCTAGTTGAAGGAAAAGGACTACAAAATTATTGCATTCCGGGTTTGGTGGTTAATTTATGGAATCCATTACCTATTTCACATTCATCAACTCGTTCTAGTTCCCGTTCTAGTTAAAATTTGAATTTCTACATTGTCTTCTATTTCTGAACTCACGTCTCTAAGGTCCTCATCATCTTCGTTTTCTGCAACTTCATCATAATACATGTCCCAGTCATCGGATTCATCATTCCAATTTTGAATAATGCTTTTTTAATAATTTAATAATTTTTTAACTCCTTTTGCTGTATCGAATTTTTCTTGTCAAACTTGCCCATATTTATAAAATAAAATGAATAAAAAACTCAATAATTAAATATTATAAATTTGAAACATATATGCCTAAGCGGGGTGCTGGCGGAACCCCAGCGCCCTTTTTTACCTGAGGTACCTTGGTTAGGCATTTAAGGGTTAATGGGTGGCTTTTGTTGTTAGGGCCATTTTTTGTGACTTAAATTTCGTTCAATATTAACTTGAACCGTAAACGCAGCTCCGATAATTATACAAGAAAAAGTCTTACATGCAATAAATCAAATTAAGATTAAGCCAAACTTACTGATAAGTTATCAATTGAGCTTTAAAACTTAATATAATAAACGGCAAAAAAATGTAGTTAATTAATTCGTAGCATTACCTAAAATATATTTTAAAAATCTTTCTCCCTTCGAGACACATTTTTATTTAATTTATTTTATAGAGAGTAGCGTAAAATGAACCAGAAGGCATAAAAATTTTCAAATTTGTATTCTTTGATACTTAGACATGATTGGGTTAAGTTGGATCTCATCGAATAGTAGTAGAGCTGAAAGCAGAGTATTGATAGCCAACATTCATATCTAAAATTGTTTTGTTCTTCATTGTTTCTAAACAATGAAGAATTGTTCTTCATCTAAAAATGTATCGCTTTGATGTGCTTTTGCTATTTTATTCTTTGTAAATATCTCTGAAGTCCGTAATATCTATTCCATCATATTCTTATACTTCTTCTTCTTCTTCTTGTGGTGCCTATCCGTTACGGATGTTGGCTACTAGCATGGCCATTCTAACTTTATTGACCGCAGCTCGAAATAGTCCTGAAGTGGTCAAGGAAAACCATTTTCGTAGGTAATGGAGCCAAGATATTCTTCTTCTTCCTGGTCCCCTCTTTCCTTAGACCTTTTCCTGTTAGATAAGTTGCAGCAGGTTATACCTATGATGGTTTCGCATTTTATGTCCAAGATATTCTAGCTTGCGTTGTTTCGCTGTGGATATAATTTTACACCTTTTATCCATCCGACGTAGAACCTCAATATTTGAGGACAGGTCAGTCAGTTCTCCATCTACTCTGACTGCGGCTTTTGAACCCTACAACGTCATTTTTATGAGGCTGATGTATTTCTTAGGCATACCTAGATTACAAAGGTCTTCCAGCATTCTGTCTCTTTTCACACTATCAAAAGCTTGTTTAAAGTCTATATACATATTATATAGGTCTATGTCGTATTTATAAGCTTTTTCTTGTATCGTTCTTAGTATGAATATGTTATCTGTAGTGGCTCTATTTGGTCTGAATCCATTTTGATAATCACCAATTATATTTTCGGAGTATTCTAATAATCTATAGTAGATTATACCAGGAAGAATTTTGTATATTACATTTAGCAATGTAATTGGCCTATAATTCTGGCATTCCCTCTTATCTCCTTTTTTATATATTGGCTGTATGAGGCCAAGTGTCCATTCCTCTGGCATTTGCTCCTTCGTTCATATTAATGTTATTAGGTAATGGATTCTTTCCCAGAGTTCGGATCCTCCATGCTTTAATAATTCTGCCGAAATTCTGTCCGTTCCTGGTGCTTTATTGTTTTTTAGTTTATTTATTATCTGAACTACTTCTTCATAACTCGGATTTTCGATGTGCAGCTCCGTCGTATAATATATTGTCTCGTTCTGATCATTTTCGTTGTCTGCATTTAGATTTTCTTCGAAATATTGTTTCCATCTCATTATAATTTTTTGCTTCTCTGGTGGTAGTTCTCCGTCCTTGTCTTTGCATATCGTTAGTTTTGGTCTAAATATATTTGGCTATTAGTTCTATATATCTGTGGTCAATTCTGCTGTTAATCAAAGAACTTTTCACTGCCCAATGTTCGACTCTGTCGAAAGCCTTTTCGAAATCTATGAACGCCATATATATAGGAATGTGGTATTCATTTGCTCGTTTTATAAGTATTTTCATACTTAGTAAATGCTCACTTGTGCTGAATCCCTTTCTAAAACCAGCTTGTTCTTTCGACTGGTATCCATCGAATTTTGTCGTCAATCTATTGGTTAAAATATTTGTTAGTTTATACATTACATTGAGGAGTGTTATAGGACGGTAGTTTTTTATATCTGCTTTATCTCCTTTCTTGTGTAGGATAATGGTTACTGATTCCTTCCAGTTGTTTGGGATTCTTTCTTCTTTTAATATCTTGTTAAAAAGGGAATGTAGAGTATTAATTACCACTTTCTCACCATATTTCAGCATCTCTGTAGTTATTTCATCCTATCAATAAGCTACATATAATACTAGTTACAAAGTATACTACTATAATACTAGTTACAAATATTTGTTAACTTTACGGTTACATAATATGTTCTAATATTTTAAGTGCGTCATAGGTTCTGTGACATTCTTCGCGTGTACACCAATTTTATAGATTGACTAAATTTGCCACGAAGTAATAAAAATAATTTGCTTCATCAATGAGAAACTCACAAAATTTAAGATTTTTATCTTCGTTTGTTTTTTTTTTCTATTCTTAGCAGCTGTAGTAATAAGGGCAAATAAGCCATGACCAGATAAATTTCCCATTTTCCATAGCAACAAGCTCTGGAATTAAAAAATATTAAGGATTTAAGGATCTTATATTAATTTATATAATATCCTAATCGACAAACCAATGTATAAAAATTATATATCACAACTGATAAAGTCGTTCAACAGCTAATCTAAATAATTCTAAAAATTGTTTATTGTTCTCACACAAACTCATAAAATTCAAATCCCCTTTTGTAATATTTTATTATTTTAGTCATTATATTTATAGAGATAAGATGAGAGTGTACCGCAACGTTTCTTAAAAGGTGTCTGCATAAATCGTATTGTGATATCATCGCCAAAAAGTAGTTTTAATATAAGAAGAATCTGTGATTTTAAAGTTATAACATGTTCTTAGTAATTTTATCAAGTGTTGTTGCCACGGTGTGGACCTTATTTGCAGCTGGATTGTATCTTTATCATTATGTTATTGAAGTTGTTTTAGGTAAGATAATTTTTGTTATTTGTATTAATTTTAATGTCATAAAAAAAGTATTGAATAATGTTGTTTACATGTCTATGTATATATGTTTATAGTTTGTTTTTCTTACTAATATAGGAACATTCTAATATATTAGAATTGAAGAATATAAAAACAGTCGTTTTACTTTAACTATTTCGTTACGCTACTAACTTCTATAAGTAATGTTCATGTTTTATGAAATTATTAATCGAAAAAGTTAACGAATATCACAAAGAATCCGGCAGCTTGGCCCCTTTGCGTATGCATGAAAGGAGAGATAGTCAAAATTTATTCTATTATTATCAACCCAACTTTGAGTCCTCATAAATTTTTATATGGTGAATATTTCTCTATCAGCTCTACATAAATAGAAAGTTTAAACCTATTTTGACAATTTATTTGTTCTTTATTGAGTTTACAAGAAAATTTGAAGAATAAAAATTAATACTTGCTGCTTCATCCTCTTTTGAAGTTATTTGGTAAATGAATTCATAATTATTCTGTTCATCTAAAATAAGTTAAATGAACTTACATCCATAGATAAAATAACTTACAATTGTAATTTTTCTGTGGATGTAAGCTTATGTAACTGTTTTTGGATTAACTGATGATATGTACGGATCCATATAACAAACGTCTTTATTAAAGGATGAAAAAGTATCCTTGCAAAGACATTTATTTCAAAACCAATGAAGACAACTAAATATAAACCCAAAAACCAAATAATACTAACGACAAGTAAATCGTTGGGTTTGTAAACAAAAAAAAAATATTTTAGTCCAATAACTGTACCTACGAAATGCAAAGACAATTTAATATGGTAATAAACATACCTGGAAACCTAATTGTCAATTTTGGTGTGGGACAATAGGATCCATTCATGTGTAAGAAGATCTTAAAGACCTTGTCTAATTAGAACATTGTGCAGATAAGGAGCAATACGTCGAAGTATAATATTCTCATGATGAAACCAATATCTTACTACTGCTGTAGTATGTAGCCTTACATTATCCTGCGTGTAACGCAAATCAGGACCTACAGCAGTGTCAAACGTAAGGAAAACATGGGAACAATGCACGTCTGGCATGCAGACCAGCTTCACGTTATCTAATTATCAAAGTTGGATAACGTACAGTAATGTTGTAGGTATATTCTAAGGCTCCACAAAGTTTACGAGTAGCTCCTGTCGAGAAGTAGTTGTAATATGATGACGTACATGTCTTTCGGCGAGATTACCAAATTATTCACATCGATGCCACAATCAAGAAATTACGATCTGAGACACGTCAAAATGACGTGCTTGGTAAAGACCAGCCTCAATCATATTCGTAGCACTTACCGTTTGAACATGTCTTGAATTCAGGCGCTCCATAACTATCTTTGCGTTGAATAATCTTATTTTATTAAAATTTTAAAGTAAATACAGACTCTATGAAATTTGAAGCACATTTTCTTTACAATTTGCAGAAAATAACCGTATGAATTTAAGGCGCTGTCACTTTGGACTCAATTAAACATTGAGATTGACAGATTAATTTTCATGGCATACTTTGATAAGTAGAGAACAAGTTTGTACATTGAATTGTATCATATTAACACAAATCTGTTGTAAAACAACCTGTTTATAATGTTGAAATCTTAGTTATTTTACCAACTCGTTCGCTCAACTCTCGTGTTAATATGTGTTCGACAAGCTCCCGTATCTTCTCTCTACCCCGCGTTATAGATCAGTGCGAATTGGCCTCCTGGCAAGTAGAAACCGGGGTCTATTGGCGCTCCCGTGAAGAGTGCGTGAGTGATAGATGCGCCAACGTGTAGAACCGGTGTTTTATGTTAAATCGTATACCAGTTGTGTATCTCTGAATACTCTGTTTGCATCTTTGTTACTCCCTCTAGCACTGTATATCTAATGATATTTGTAAAACTCTTTTTGGTACTATCGGAATTGCGATAATTGTCAATGTATTAAATCAGCCCTTAAGTTTACTATCAACAAATCGAAGGAAAAAAGCGAAAAAACTGAAAAAAAATGAAAGAGGCGACTCTATAACTATGTCTTCATCAAAATCTAATCAAAGCTGTCGTCAAAACAACTACCCATTGGCCCCCGACGTTCTCTTAACAGGCTGCTATGTAGATAACATTCTATATGGAACCAATGACACGCAAACTCTCCTAAAGGCTCATAATAAGATAACTGACCTACTCAACAAGGCACGCATTTCTCTTCATAAATTGTGCTCTAACTCCAAAACGTTTTTTGAAAATGTTTCTACTCTCTCTACAAATTCTTCTTATGTTATTTTACCATAAAATGCTTTTAACGATGTTTTGGGTCTCTGTTGGAACCCCAGTACTGATATTTTTTTAATTTCTGTACTTCAATTGTCAATAAAGGAAAATTACACAAAAAAGGAAGTACTCTCTATTATCGCTTAAATCTTTGATCAACAAGGGTTCATTATTCCCGTAACTGGGCTTGCTAAAATTATTATGCAAAAAATTTGGATTTCTAAAACTAGTTGGAATGTTTCCGTGTATTAAAATATTTTAAATAAATGGTTGAAATTTATGACTGATCTCGCTGCTCTCATGGACATAAGCATACCAAGATGTATTTTCTCATATCATGAAATTTCTTCTATTAAAATTCACTCCTTTTATGATGCAGGTTTAAAAGCATATGCTGCTTATTGCTATAAACAGGTTACCTACAAATCAAAAAATCTCGTGCTCTCTTATTGCTTTAAAAAGCCATATTGCTCCTACAAAGACTGTAACGCTTCCAAGGCTGGAATTTATAAATGCTTTATTGGGTAGCAAGCTCACTATAAAGGTGGTTGACATCATAAAGGATAAATTGCCCCCTCTTACCTCTATATACATGTATCACGATTCTGAGATAGTTTTGACATAGCTCAGATCACATCACTCTAGATGGAATCAATTTATTGCCAACAGGGTAGCTAAAATTCAAAAAAATTCTTCTCACTCTCATTAGATTTAATTAAAGTCTAAAGACAACCTTGCTAACGTTATTTCCAGAGGAATGATGCCCTCTAATATACTAAACTTTACTCTGTGGTTTCAGTTTTTGAAAAAATTTGACCTAAATTTGTCTGAATATAGTCCGAAGTATAATTCTGATAAATTACCTGAAGAATGAAAAATTGTTCCTCGTACTTAAAGTGCTCCATTCGATTTTTTCGCCATGCATGCTAAAAGGTACTCCAGTTTTACGTAATATGTAAGGACTATCTGTAGCTTATGTACTCAGATTTGCTAATAACGCAAAATCTGGCACCCAAAAATCATACGGTGAACTTGAAGTATCTGAACTTCAAAAGGCTGTAATGAAAATTATAAAATGACTGCAAAACTCATGTTTTTCCTCAGAAATCGCTGATCTCAAAGACAATAAGATTATTAACACGTTTCTTTTGCAATTTGCTCCTTTCGAAATTACGTTTAATTAAAAATATCCTCTCCTCCTCCAGTCGAGAAATCATGTTCGTCTAATACTCAAAATATAAAAAAATAGTACTTAAGCTCCGTGTTGCAGGCCTTCAAAATATTCTCCCAACTACGCCTTAGATATTGTCTTTTAAACAATAAGTTCAAAGGACAATAAGTTCTAAGTTCAATGCGAAACCCCTAGCTCAAATCATGTCTGATTTATTACGTAAGGAACGCTTATGCTCCGCTCAAGTATTTACTCATGTAGGTTTGGATTTTGGTGGTCCCTTTCTAATAAAGGCATCCAACCTTCGTAAAAGTCTCTTAATAATGTCATACATAGCTGTTTACCTGTATGACCATACGTGCGGTTCATATGAAGTTAGTGGGCTTACAACAGAAGCGTTTCTTCTTACTCTCAAGCGCTTTATTAGTCAAAGAGGTCTTCCACAGACTACATTCTCTGATCTAATAACTGATAACTTAAAATCAATTATCCAAATTCTATAATTTTTTGAAAAATAATCAAACAAGCTCTTCGATTTAGGAATTGTTAGGTTCCTCTCAAATTCGATGAAAAAACAATTACACCTCGATCTCCTCGGCATAAAGAAGTTTGGGAGAGCGCTCCCAAAGTACTTAAGTTACGGACCATTTGTGCCCTCTCAAATGATTCCTCCAATTTCCCATACCTTACTCCTGGTTACTTCTTAATCGGAAAGTCTCTCACCTCGTTCCCCTACCAGGAGTATACATCTATCCCGGAAAATAAAATTAGCATCTGGCATAATCTCTCTAAACTCCAGCAACTTTTTTAGAGAAGTTGGTCGACTTATAACCTGAATAGACTTCAAAATCTTTTAAAATCGTTTCTCTCTTTTAAAAATTTGCAAGCTAATGATCTTTGCTAATTAAAGAAGACAATCCCTTGTTTCTACTGGTTATTGGCACGAGTGATGGAAGTCTTTTCAGGTAAAGATGGCCGAGTGAGAACTACATCGGTTAAAACTAAGGATAGGATTTTCAAGTTCACGAAAAAAATCGTGCCCCCTTTCTAGTAAAGGATTAGGTTAATGTTATTATTAGTTTTAGTATTTTTACTCATTTGTTATAGGAATTTGTTTAGTATTATTCATATTGTTTTCTATGTTCTCATCTTTAGTGCTTTTTATAATGTTAACGCTAGTGCTTCAATGGAGGCAATATGCTGTAAAACAACCTGTTTATAATAATGTAATCTTAGTTATTTTACCAACTTGTACGCTCAGCTCTTAATGTATGCGAATTTACCGCACCCCCCCTCATGCCCATCAAGGTAAAGACCGGGTGAATTGGCGAATAGAGCAGTAAATACATTGCTGGTATGGGAACGTAAAATTCTTCGAATGATATATGGCCCTTGCAGAGACAGCGTGACAAACGAATGGAGGGGCAGATACAATAACGAGCTAGCGTCTCTATTCGGAAAAGAAAATCTAGTCAGATATATAAAGGCCAATAGACTCAGATGGGCAGGACATGTGATACACAGTAACGACAATCGCCTTATAAACAATGTGTTCTGGGAAAGGCCAGATGGAATAAGATCTGTAGGGCGGCCTAGAAAAAGGTGGAAAGATGCAGTCAGAGAAGATCTAGAGAAGATGGGAGTGCGACAATGGGAATTACTGGCACAGGACCGACAAACATGGAAGGCAATAGTAAACGCGGCAAAGACTCACGAAGATTTGTAGCGCCATTTATGATGATGATGATGATGATGATGATGAATTGGCGCTCCCGTTTTAAGTGCGTGAGTGATAGATGCGCCAACGTGTAGAACGGGTGTTTTATGTTAAATCGAATACCAGTTTTTTTTTTCTGAATACTCTGTTTATATCTTTGTTACTCCCCCTAGCACTGTATATCTAATTATATTTGTATAACTCGTTTTGTCAGTATCAAAATTGCGATAATTGTCAATTTATTTAATCAGCCATTAAGGATAATATCAATAAATTGAAGAAAAAACGGGTCTTTATGTTTTATTGCTTCAGTGTTTCTTAAATATTTTGGAGAAATTAGGTGTACAAGCCTCTCTAAAATGTGGAAAGTTTGGTAATAAATTTATCCTGGCCACCAATATCCTTGGATATTTAGTTAATCAAATAATAAGTTCAAATTCAATAATGGCATAGATAGTAATAGGGAAATATTTATATAAATATATTGCAAATTTAAGGATAAGATAATAAACGGTCGATATTAGAATACTTATATTTAATATCTCAACAAGTCTAGACACTCCAAATTTTCATTTGTTATCGAATACCGAAGCCTAACTTTGTTAATTTTAATCTCTATCAAACTCATTTACAACTAATTTGTATAAGAGAAATAGTTTATTAATAGAAATTTGTATGCTTTGCTGAGCTCCAAATGTATGACACTGTATATATTGACAATTGAACTTATAAGCACATCTAATGAAAGGTTAACATGTTTTTACGACATTAATGGGTCTTTATTTCCGGAAACATTTTAATATTAAATTTTTTTAAATCGTCCTGATCTGAATCTTGGTAAACATATTTTTCATAAAAACTTGATAAACATATTCGAGTAGATTATTTGCTTCCAAATCGAAGTAATAAGCGAAACTAAACCAAAATATCGGAGAGGGCCACAAAAATCCTGTTTTTTTTATAGCCCTTTTTCTATTCGAACTGTCAAATAAAGGCCTCTCCCATTTCTCGCCATTCATCCCTGTTGTGTGCTAGGCGTTTCCACATTGGTCCTGCGACTCTTTTGATATCGTCGCTCCAGCGCATTTGAGGTCTTCCTCTTGGTCTCTTCGCATCGTACGGTCGCCAGTTTCCAATTTCTTTGTTCCATCTACCATCTTCGAGACATTCGTTGTGTCCAACCCATTTCCATTTTAATTTAGCTGCTTGTTTGGCGGCGTCCTTTATTTTTGTCGAAAGAAAATGCAAAAAAGTATTTTTGAAGTGTGTATATTTTAGGCAATTCCTAGCTGAGCGCTTTCATCTTTACAAAGCCATCATCAGAGCTATGGTCAATTTTTTTTTAAATACCACTACAAAGGAGAGATCTCATTTCCTTAAATTTCAAAATTATGATTTTTTTAGTTGGAATTCTTAAAACATATAAAAAACATATAAAAAGCCGACACTGGACTTCACAAACACGTTAAAAAATTAAAAAAAGTTTTTGTCATGGTACGAGTGTAAGAACCCGACCATTGATTGATGTGAGGAGGTATACAGAATATTTCTGTATACGGTCGCCAAAGGGAAGATAAATTGCAGTAGCAAAAGTTAAAGTAAAAGCCTATATAAATTTATACCATCAACTTAATACCAGGAAAGGAAAAGCAAAGATATATAACATATAGTAAAGAAATCAAAAGATTTTAATTGGATTATACACATCATAATAAAATACTAAAACGAAAACTATATCAAAAAGAGATGGAAAAGGTATTTTGACAGTTTAATAAATGAAGAATTTGGCTGACAATTATTTAAGTTATCGGAGACAGTAATAGCAATAATGACCAAAATAACAAACGCAGAAGTGGTTTAAAAGACTTCAAAAAATAAAGAAGGAAAATCTGTTGGACCAGATAAGTTATGGAATTTGAACAAATGTCAGACAAATGGAGAAGCAGTATATTAGTATTCACAGAAACAAAGTCAATGTATAAAAATGTGTAAACAAGAGTGTCATAAAACTACTTAGTCACACCATGAAAATATGGAAGAGAGTAATTGATAACGTGAAAAAATCGAAATATTCGATATTTAGTTTGGCTTTACAGACAGATTAACAACAGATGCAATTGTCATTATAAGACAGTTAATAAAAAAATAAAGAAATAAAGAAATAAACGCTCATATGGTATTTATAGATCTTGAAAAAGCATATGATAGAGCTCTTCTAAAGATTTTTCTTCGTATATGAGGGAGTAACAGCTAATGTTGGGAAAGATATGGGAGAGACTGATAAATTTCATGTAAAAGTAAGATTGCAACAAGGTTTGGTGCTTAGTCCATATTTATTTTTATTAGTTTTGATACAAATAACAGCAAAACTACAGGGTCATATTCCCTGGTATATGCTGATATTAAAGTGTTAGTAGGAACTAGTAGAAGTGACTTGGAATAAAAACTGAAACAATAAAAACTCTCTTAAGAAAAAAGGTATAACACTTAGTAGCACAAAATCATAGTATTTCGAATGTTTATTTAAAGTAATTTAAAGTGTTATCTTTGCATGGTGAAATTATTGTAAAAATTAATAGTTTTAAGTACCTAGTTACTACAGAGGTATGGGAAAATATATGGAGATGCATGCAGTAGAATTAGGGTTAGATGGATGTAGTGTAAGAAAGCGAGTGGTATGTGGTGTGACAGAAAAATTACAATGAATTTTTAGGCAAATTAAAGCAATGTAATATTTTCATGGTAATTCGCATTTTTGATACAGCTTCTCTAAAAATATCAGCTGAAGGGCAGTTCAACCAAGCTTTTAAATTTTATTCTTGCTTGTAGTATTAATTGGAGCATATTATAATGCTCGTCGTTTATGACATGTCCCAGATAATGCACTGTTTTCTATTTAAAACCACTTTCTGTTTTTTTATTCTCTTCGACACCTCGACACACGTGACTCTATCCACCCAACTTGATCGTAATATACTAAAAATAATGTTCTATTAAACGATAAAAAAAAACAAAGTAAAGTCATTTATTTTTGGTTATAAAATAAAATCAACCAAGCGAGGAACTTTCTATTGATTTCACATTTTAAGACCTTTTCGACAAGAAAATAGTTTTAAAAAATTACTATATTTAAAAAATTATGGTTATCTTAAAATTTGATTAGCTATAGTTTTATCATAAAACTATAGAAGTTATACATCATTTATTGATTTCTATTTTAGATCTTCCCTTGACCGGTCAACAGTCACCATGTACAGCACATGCAGCCTTAAAGCAGCTCATAGAAAAACTCCTCCACGAAGTAGCAAATTTACCACAACTACAACGACCTCAACAAGGTACAGCAATACCACCAGATCTGAATAATAGAACATACGAGGACTTACTTGCTACGGCCATATTAAATAAGGTAACGGCTAATTTATGCATACTATTACTTTTTTTTGGCATTCGGCCAGACTCAACATGGTAGAAATGGTTGTCTGAGTTTATATTAAAATAAATATACAAAACAATAAACAGGCAAACAGGGTCACTCTCTTCTCGCCTAGGGGCCCATCAAGGCATTTTTTTCAAGACATACAACACTAGGCCACGGTAAGAAAGGAATTTAATAATTGGGTTAGAAACAAAGGTTACGTTATTAACTAATGCATAATTATTTACATGGTTATTTTACTATCTTTTAAAAACATAACTAAGGATTATGTTAGTTATCAACACAATCTGCCGACAAGGGTCCTCTTCATTGATTTCAAACAAGCGTACGATAGAATAAAACGGAACCAAATGAGCAAAGCACTAGAAGAATTGGGTATCAGTAGAAAACTTATAAGAATGATACAAATAACGTTGTCCAAGACTGAGAGCAGAGTTAAAATAAATAATATAATGTCGGAAAAATTTGAAGTCAGTGAAGGAGTAAGGCAAGGAGATCCCCTATCATCGATACTATTCAGCTTGTGTTTGGAGAAGGTCATACGAGATGCAAAAGTCAACAGAGAGGGATTGTTATACCAAAGAAAGCACCAATGTCTAGCCTTTGCAGACGATGTAGTAATACTGGCTCGAAGCAAATGGGAGCTACAAGAAGTAGTAAAGAGGCTAGATAGAGAGGCAAAGAAAATAGGCTTAACCATCAACGAAAGTAAGACAAAATACATGGAATGGATAGATGACAGTGAACAAAAAGGAGGAAATCTAAAAATAGAAGTAGAGGGTGAAAAAGCATATATATTTGAAGCAGTGAAAAGATTTACATACCTGGGGTCGATGTTCACATGCAAACCAAATATTAGAGAGGAGCTCCAATCAAGAATAATGGCAGGAAACCGATGCGTATACTCCTTAAACAGGCTATTAAAAAGTAAACAGATATCTAGGAATGCCAAAATAAGGATTTACAAAACAGTTATACAACCAGTGGTAACCTACTCCAGTGAAGTGTGGACACTGAACAAAGGCGAAACAGGTATGCTCGAAATATGGGAAAGAAAGGTTTTGAGAAAGATATTTGGAGGCAAGATAGTAGACAATACATGGAAAAGAAGAACAAATAAAGAATTAGAAGATATGTACAAGAATCCTAGTATAGTGGGAGTAGTAAAGGCTCAGAGACTCAGGTGGCTAGGGCACATAGAAAGAATGACAAATTCTCGAGTACCAAAAATGATTCTGATGCATACAATGGGTACAAAAAAAAGAAGAGGAAGGCCGAGAAGTAGATGGAAGCAAGAAGTAGAGAAAGACCTAGAAACACTGGGAATAGAAAGATGTAAGGACAAGGCTAATAATAGGAAGAAATGGAAAACAATAACAGCTCAAGCCATGGGCCTACTAGGCTCGTAGTGCTATTATATATATATATATATATATATATATATATATATATATATATATATATATATATATATATATATATATATATATATATAAGGATTATGCACTGCTCTCAGAGCCCAGTGATCTTCTTCTTCTTAGGGTGCCTGCCGTTCCGAACGTTGGCGATCATTATGGCTATGATGATTTTGTTGGTTGCTATACGAAATAGCTGTGTTGAGGTCCTAGTGATAATAAGTACTAAAGGTTCCAAGGGGCTATTATATTGTGTTTATGTAAGTTATTTATTAATCTGGATAAAATTATATTATTTCTGGGACAACTGAAAAATATATGATCTAGGTTCTTCTGTACAAAATTTACATCGATCATTATCTAAAACTTTAAGTTTAAATAAATTTTTGGGGTAATAAGCATGGCCAAATCTCAGTCTAATGATTGTGTTTACTATTACGGCTGTTTGAAAAGTTTGACGAACTAAAATTATGAATGGTATGTTGTTTTCGGAGTTTAGAGACCGTAGTGTGGAATTATTTCTTCGTGATGTTTCATCTGAAACTGTGGCAAAGAATACTTATCGCATTTAATATTAATTCATAGTTGTCCACTGTTGAACGTAACCTCCTCGAAAAACTTCTATTAGGATCTATCTTCTTCTTCTTCAAGTGCCCTCTCCGCTACGGAGATTGGCAATCATCATTGCTATTCGTATCTTTGAAGCTGCTGCTTTAAATAATTGGTTAGATGTGCACTGGAACTAGTCTCTTAAATTGCGCAGCCAAGATATACGTCGCGTCGTCTTCCCACGCTTCGTTTGCTCTGAATCTTTCCTTGGATAATTAACTGGAGCAATCGGTACTTTTTCCCTCTCATCACATGACTAAGATATTCCAACTCTCTTCTCTTGATGGTGATCAACAGCTCCCGTTGTTTGTTCATTCTTCGAAGAACTACACTATTTGTTATTTTGTCTGTCCAAGGTATTTTCAAAATTCTTTTATATATCCATATTTTAAAGGCTTCTAGTTTATCGGTATTGTTTAAAGTAAAAGTCTCTAATCCGTACAGCAGTATCTAAAAGATGTAGCATCTAACCAATCTCATTTTCAGGTTTAAGTTAATGTTATGACTTCCCAGAAATTCCTTCATATTAACAAAAGCAGCTCGAACCCATCCAATTCTAGTTATTATTTCTTCTGTGATGTCATTTTTGTTGTTAAGTTCTTCTTCTTCTTCTTCTTAGTCGTTAACTTGATGCAGGTATCGTGATATCATGAAGCTATTAGCTAAATTTCCCAATGTTCCTCCACGTTTTTCTATCTTCTGCCATTCTAGCACATTCTGAAAATGGAGCGCCCATGGTAGCAACAATATTGTCCGTGTATCGTGTGGGAGATCTACCTCTATTTCTTTTGCCTTCTACTTTTCCCTGGATGGTAAGTTTTTCAAGACCATTTCTTCGAAGCACATGTCCAAAATAGCTTATTATTTGTTCTGATATTTGTGTTCTTAGTCTTTTCTTTATGTTTAGCTGGTCCAGTATGGATTCATTTGTTCTTCGGGCCACCCATGGTACTCTCAGCATTCGTCTCCAGCAGTACATGAAAACCTTCACATTTTACTCTTCTTCAACTAGTCTTGAGTAAAATGTCTTTTATCTTTCCTATCGGCCTCTCTTGGCCAACTCTTGTTTTTCCGACCCCGATTGGCTATTAGGTTTTCGAGGGCGGACGGGTCATTATTCTCTTTCCTTACTCTAAACTATTTTCTACCACGCAGAAGGAAGTGGGGCTCCACTGCGTTACTTTGCCCCAAGAAATATCATGAAAGATGAACTATCATGTTGTTATTAACACTTGTTCCCAAATATAGGGTCTATCTTGCGTATTTGCAATCCAGTTATAGTACATATCCTCTTTATGTCGTCAGTCCATCTCGTAGGTGGTTGTTCCCGGTTTTGTATACCAGCTCTCGGTCTACACTCCAAGATTTTTTTGGTCCATCTTTTATCTTTTATTCTAGCAATATGTCTTGCCCATTTTTATTTAATTTTAGCTATGTGTTTTATAGTGCGCTCTACACCACTTCTTTAATGAATTTCTTTGCTTCTAACCCTATCTCTTAACGTTATGCACAATAATAGTTTTTTCACTCTACGTTGTGTGACTTGTAATTTTTGTGTAAATATCCTTGTTAGAGTAAGTAAGCTATATGTAAGAACAGGCAAGACACATTGATTAAAGGCTCTTTTTCTTAAGCTGATAGGTATATCACCTTTAAAAGATGGCTCGGTACAAAATTCGTCATTTTTGTCTTTTAATGATTCATATTCAAACCTACTGTACGTGTTACATTACTGAGTCCATTCAATTATATCATTGGCATTCCATCGGCAAATTGAAGATGAGTAAGCATCCCACTATTGATATTTATTCCTTTATTTTTTCATTTAAGTGATTTGAAAGCATGTTCAAGTACAGTAATAAACAACATAAGCAACATACGGTAGCATTGTGTTTATATTTTCTATAATCTTGATCTACCTATGATCAATTCGACACTCTTCCAATGCTTTTTTTTTAATTGCCATATTGTCAGATTCCAGTAAGAGCCTAAGAAGGTATCCATTGAATTCTGACAGGCAACGGTGGGGGAAATCTTTTTTGGACATCTACGTCACGGAACAAGACACGCTGGCATCTTCCGGCCGAGTAGGTAACTAGACCAAAAGACCCCAGGGTAGTGCCGGATTAACCGTGTTCCGGCTAAAACCTTAACCACCGTTCCAGAGAGGTGGTCTTCCCACTCAATAAATAAATAAAATAAAAACTAAAGCTTTATAAATCACCATACCTAATACTGTAAATCAGAAAATGTTTTAGACGTTAGGCCATAAACTAATAAATAATATTAACCATAAATCCCTATCTCAATTTCCTCCTCTGTCCTCCTGCTCCTTTTTCTTTATCACCCCAGAAATCAGACAGTGTAATTCGCTCCATTATTTCTCTCCTCTCAACATTATGTTTACAATGTACAACAAAACGATCGGTATTACCGCTCCAATGACATATAGAACCTCATTTGAAACTGTCCTATATGCGCTAGATACCCTGAGAAGTAATTTCCTTTGCGAAGTATCCGCCAGCTTAGCGTATTTCGCAGTGTTTAGTATGCTAAATCACACGGGGGCAGCGTAGGTTACCACCGATTGAAAAACTCCATTTAGCACCTTTCTTTTGGTGCTACCCAGGCCTCCAATGTTTGGCATCAGCCAAACAATGCCTTTAAAAGTTCGGGTAGTTTAACTGAATCAAACGCTTTAAGAAAGTCTATAAACGTTAGAATGAGAAGTCTATTGTATTGAGTTATTTTAAATTATTGGAATTTTTTGTTCTAAAAGTTCTAAAAGTTTTATAGCTTCTGTAACTATTCCATCATCTCCCTGAGCTTTGGTGTTTTTTATTGTTTTTGTCCATAATTTAAGTCCATATTGCTGAAATATTGTCAAACCCCGGGTTTTGTACCTTTCGTCTATCATTTTGATTGATGTTATTGTAAATATTTATTTAATTTGTGTACAATATAGTGTAGAACTCCCCGACTATTTCTCGTATTTTCTGTCTATCTGTTATTACCATTTTTATACCTAAGCTAGAAAATTTCTTTTCTACTCTTGTCGTCATCTTTCTTCATTATTACCTTAATGCTCCTCTTTTGTTGTATAGTCCGTACAATGTTTTTATGTTTAAATTTACTAGTAATTATAAATTAAATAATTATTCGCATTACTCATGCATTTTTGATTATGTTGGATACAGTTCTAGACGAAACTTATACTGTATCAAATATATTCATACTACTGAAAAAAGTTATGTACATGATATAGGTTAGATTAGGTTCAATATAAATAAGTGCTTAACCATCCTTTCACTCGACTTAAAAGGTCAGTATTGACTTATCGCTAGGTTAAAGTTGTCCTTTCTGGCCAGCCTTTATAAAAAAGTCTATTATGGCCTTTTATGACACTATTATGAAGTCGTAGAGTTTAAGTTGACAATGCTCAAATCTATTCAGTTTTATTTTGTTAAATTCTGGGCAGTTTCGCAGGAAGTGGTCTGCCGTTTCTTCGTCAGTAATTGCAAAATCTGCAATTCGCACTTTCTGTCAGTCCAATTTTATTCATGTTTTTTGCGGCGACGTTATCATTTCTATTCATACCTTGTAGATTTTTTGTTGTCTTTTTTAAAATTTATGTATAAAAGCCTTGCAATTTAAAAGACCTATTTTTTCTTATTAGTGATTAAGCCCAGAATAGGTTCTGGGCCTGTGACTGTTTCTTGTGGATTTCCACTAGTAAATAAGTGCACTATTTTGCTCCCTTTAATATCAGCATTTTCAGGCACCCAGAGTGAACTTATTTTGTTACTTTTTCCAGTCTGATTCATTTTCTTAACAAAGTTCTAAACCAATTTGGAGTCAGTTTGATTCGATTCCAGTGCCTTTAATGTCACCTGGCTATCTGATATAATTTTGATGGATCTGTCCCAATAGTTCCTCTTTATCAGGTCCTGCAGGCACATTTCTATAGCATATATTTCTGCTTTGAAGATAGTTAAGTGATTACCTAGGTTTTAACTCCTACTCCTTCATCGGTAATAGAGCTGTCTGTATACTACCATTAATTTGCAATTATGAGAATTAATTTATTTGACCCCCATTCACCCCTTCCTGGTAAGACGATTATTGCATTGTATTTGATTCCATTTGTATATATCAATAATTTTTTATTATCTCTTCTGATTTGATCACGGTATCCTTTTGCCATACGTCCTGGACGAGACTGCAACTTTTATAACTTTTATCATTTTCCGCTTCTTTTCGAGCTAAATCGGTTTCTGGACAATGCACGTCATAGTTGATCTGTAGACCCTTTTTCTCCTCTTCCACAGCGTTATTATAGCCAACACATAATTTTCACTGGCGTTTATTTGGGACAAAGTAAGAAATAAATTCTGCATTAAAAATACGTGCATACATCATGTATACTATATTCCACGAATATACGACTGTTTTAAATTGGCTTTAAGGTGTCGATTTAAATGGTCCAATGTACTGAATTGTACAATAGTAAATTCTCCCCATTTTTAAAATACTGTTACGGCAGATATAAAACTTAGATTTAAATATGAAGTTATGATATAAATATAAAGTTAAGAGTTTATAAAACAATTGTAATTCAGATTTTGAAGTATATAATTACTATCATGGAGTTTATTTTTTTATTTCAATAATTTCATTGTAAACAAGTTGGTTTTTGAATTATGTGATGTAAACGAAATGTAACAATACTTAAGTGATCAAATAGTGTAAATTATTTAGTCGAATATTCAATTAATATTAAAAAAACAAAAAAACTTACTTATTAACTTATTCTCTTAATTTTCTAAAACTATCATCCACGATCAGATTCATAGCCATAATCAGTCGGCAATATATGAAACTATATATAAATTTTCGTTACTTTTTAATATCCGTAACGACTCGGCACTTTAACTGTCAATAGCCGGTATGTTATATCCGTTACTTTCGGAACTTTTAAGAGTACATAAACTCAAAGCAAACAAATATTTAAAACTAACAAAGTGAAATATTAGATCCTTTTTCTGGTTTGTGAACCATCGTTCTGCCAATTTCTTTTCATTTATATTAAAAATAGAATATTTCTTTTTATTACAGTTGTAATACCTAATAAAGTATTATAATAAAATGTGTTATATCAAAGAAACCCGGCACGCCTCTTTGGTGTTTACATTTCACGGAAAGCTAAATGTCTGATGAACACATTTGGCTTCATAGACGTCATTATTTTTATTTGTAGATTTTAACTGAAATAATTTTAGTTTAGATGTCATACTAGTAGACCCTTTTTATTGGAATAATAATTAGATCAATTGACCTTCATACTTCAACTTGCACAGTAAAATATTCGTTGTCGCAGTAAACCAAAACAGTCGTATATTCGTGGAATAGCCTATAGTTTGCAAACGGTCTTTTCCCTTCCAATTTTTTTAATAATCCCTATCTGGCTCTGTAATTGTTTTACATCCTTTTATGTATTGCTTTTCAGTTTGGGCATGGCAAAAGTGGCTTTCCACTTTGTTTAATGTATTCTCTGATATTATTTTTTTATTTTTTTGTGACTTTAACATGATGTCAATATTACCCTCTTAAATCAGATGATTACATATCTTAAAGCTCTTAAATTGTCCAGCACAATGGGGTATTCTTTTTCATATTCTCTTATGACGTTACTGATTTCGCTACTACAAATAACATTAGTATCTCTATATGATACTTTGCTTATAATTTTCCATTCTTCATTTTTTATATCAAAAAGGTGAGATCTGTTGTGCTAAGACATCTAAAAGAATAATTAAAATGTTCATTTATTCACAAAAAAATAGTAGATGAAAAATTAAGATTTATTTTATCAAACACTTCATGAATCATGACATAACTCAAAATATTACTATAATTTTTTTAAAATGTATTAAGATACCTACTTAGCTTGTCAAGAAAAACGACCCAAATCTAAATAGTTCACTTTTTAGTCGAAATGCCAAAAAACATCTAGGACATTATTAGAAATACAACGGTTTTCGTGATAAATAACTATACGTTCACTTCGAACATCAGAGCATAACTGAAAAGTGTCACTGTTCCGAAATACAAATATTCATTTTACCTCCAAATTAATAATGATACTACCGCCATCTTACGAAGTTAGAAGTAAACATCTATGTTACACTTTTCTTAGTAAAAATGTAGGATTTTTGGAGTCAATTTAACAAGACACCTAAAATTATACATTTTTAAGTTGTCTAACTTTTCTTTCAGACGAGAGATACGTCATTCTATAAATCTTGTTGTTGCCTATTTTAGCTATATGTTTAATTGTTACAAACAATCATGGGTTCAGTATACTGTTTTGTTGTGTCAAAAAGTGTCGCGTATAGGATTATATATTGTATGAATCTAATTCTTACTATAATTATTTTGAAGTTCCCCTGTACAAACTAACTTTTTTACGCCCTCGTATCATGGCTTCCAACTGATTATTACTAAGGTTTCCTCGTCACAGAGTTTTAAGTATTTCCGTCATCTTCAACAAGTTATTTGGCGTAATCAATAAAGACGTTATGCAGTGTAGATATGGCTATCGTGTCTCTTATAAGCAAAAAACCTAAGGCCAAAAATACTAACGAAAATAATGACTCCAAAGAAGTAAGTAATAATTTTAAAATACGCACTAATGGTATTTATTTTATTGCACTGCTTGTTTTTGTTTTCGTAGCTTTATATTTATAGCTATAAAACATATTTGCAATGACTCATACTTTAATGTCCATAGTTTGGTATTGTATTTATTTTATTGTAAATCTTTATGAATATAAATTTAATTATTTTTTAAAGCTGAAAAATTTTCACGCGTAATTAATTATATTTACATGATATGGTGCATCTAAGTTTTCTCTTATATTATTATATATGCCATATTATATTGTTATTATAATTAACAACTATAGCGAGAACAATAACTTCAAAGTTGTAGAGTTCATTTTGTTTCAAGTCTTAACATTTATACACTACCAAATTAGAATTTGCGAATTACATCTGTGTAAAAAAATTAGATGATCCGATCTTAGTTATTCATACGTGGGTCAGATTCTTTATGTCACATCCCTAATGTACTCATTACATTTAGAGCACTTGTTTTTTAATATTCATAATTAAACTTTTCTTAAAATTTTCATCTTTTAGAAGTTTAAGATCACTATTTTTTCTTGAAGTATATTTATATTTTTTACTTAAAAAATCCATTACTTATATTTCCTCAATTTTCATAGCAGGCGCTTTTCTATTTTTAATATTATCGTAATTAATAAATATTGATAATGTCTTTTAATACACGTGTATATATGTTTCCATTAAAGCCTTAAATAAATAATTTAAATGTTTTTATTTATCAGAATCATTGTGTGTTCATTAACGAAATATCTTTTACTCTAAGATTAATTTTCAACTATCTTTTTAGTTATTAATGCATACCAGGATTTGAAACCCTGTACCAGCTTGTACAGATCTAAAGGATGGGTTCCATAGATTTTTGGAGTCACTCGGTACTATCCAAAAAGTGTTTGTCGCCTTGGAATCTAATTACTCTCTCAGGCAAGATATGGTAGACTATTTCAAATCCTCTTCTACAAAGTGTGCAGTTAAGTCTCTATGAAATAGCCCCACTGTATTCAGGTTTTCTTTGTCTGGCGCATGTCTAGTAAGAAAGCCTTGTGTTGTGACTCTAAGCTGACTCCTGCTTGTTTTTTTGCAGTACTTCAGCCCTACTAGCATATGTTTATCCAAAGTGCATTTTGTCATGTATTTGACCTGGCATTTTTCCCCAGTGATAGTTATATTGCCTTCTGATCTAGGCTTTTTTGTAGCTGATGCTCTCTTGGCAATTTCGTCAGCTCTTTAATTGCTATGTGTTGCTCGGTGTCCTGGAACCCATACCAGTATAACACTTATATTCTGCCATCCTGTCGAGCTCTTATCAGCATTCTCATACTAGTCTAGAGCTAACCTTAGGGCTTATAAGAGCCTTAATAGCTCCTTATCTATTTTTGCATATAAACGGTGTTTTTTTAGAGGTATAGAAATGTAAGTTGGTAACACTTTTCTAACTGTCTACCATTTTGACGGCTGTTAAGTGATTTATGTTTTGGTTTGGAATTTCAGCATGAATAGACTTGACGTCTGAACAACGCTTTTAAATTGTACAAATTTCTTTTGAAAATTGTGGTTCCGTTCGAGAAACGTATCACTCACTATGTCCATTTTTTGGTTAACATAATACTCTATTAGAGCAAGTAAGTCGATTAACAATGGAACGTTTTTGCAGCAAGTTTATTACTCTAAGTGATAATATGCATCTACAGACACATCGTATAGTGCGTACAGAAGAAGTTACTGCTGTAGAGCGTAGCATACAGCGAGACCCAAATCCGTCTATCCGCCATCGTGCGCAGCATTTAGATACATGTCCATCCACTTTATGAAAGATTTTGTGGAAAGATCTTACTTTGCGTGCTTACAAAATTCAACTTTTACAAGAATTTAAAGTGCATCATCACCTAGCAAGGCGTAGATTCGTAGATTCGCTGATAATCGAATTCGGATCAAGATACTTCTCAAATGTATGTTGGGAAACAAAAATTACATTACATCCAAAAAAACTAACTGTTTGGTGTGCTTTATGGTATGGTGGAATCATTTAACCATACTTCAAAAACGATGCTGGCCAGAACGGTGACAGTTAATGGTGACCGGTTTCAGAACGAAAGTTTTCCTGTTAATTCCACTTGCGCAGGGCAAGCTTGCAAAAATCTGTGCTCAAAGTACAGAGGTATATCCTCCTAGTGAAACAGATTTTTTTTTTAAGTTTCATCACCACTAAATATTTTTGCACCCGACCTTTCTGCAGTTTTAGACCCGTCTGTATGACCTTACGGTCTAAACTGCTTTACGGAAACTTTATGGACTTAATTTTAGGAGGGTGGTGTTGATTTAGGTATCATGTTTTATGTTATGTTTTATGTTATGAAAAAATTTTGATTTACAGTCATAAACCACTTTACAGAAACTTTATGGGCTTTCAATTTTAAGAGTATGGTATTAACCTATTATATTTGATGGTTGGGGAACATTTTGAAGTGCCGAACAATTTAAATAAATACATATATTACTAATACGTTTCATTACACCTAATGCAAGATCTGATGACACTATTGTTTAAAAACTGCAGTTGGCTTTCAATTCGTAGACCTCTTGTATTTTTTACGTCATGAAAAACCGGTCAAAATGAAATAAACTCTTTTTTAGTTTACTTAGAACCACGTTAATCTGAACTTGTATCATTTTCGAATTATATACTTCGGTTTGGACTAAATAACAAAATCCAAATTTATTTAGGCGTATTTTATGTGTCAGTTCATTTTTGTTCTGTTTTCTGGAATGTTGGTACCAAATAAACCAAATAAATATAAAAAAAAAAGTATAGGACCGCGTTACGCGCGTTAGTGGCATATGAAAATATTTATTTTTAACATCATTTCTTATTTGCTTTTTAGAATTAAATCATATACTTTTTATACTACGCTCAGTATCGAAGAAGAAATACCCGACCCTATTGAAGCTGGTAATAGGATAAGACACAGAGATTCCGTGATTCCTCTATTGTTTAACCTGATTATGGATTAAATAATAAAAAAAAGTAAGATTAAAAAAAGAATACCAAATGGGGGAGAAACAACTTAAAATAATTTGCTATGCAGACGACGCAATACTATGCTCTCTCAAAGTGAAGATGATTCACAACGTATGCATCACAAATTTAAAATAACCGCCAGAAAATTTAACATGTTAATTTCCCCAACAAATACAAACAAAATTCATGGTTACAACAGCCAATTTACAACAGATATAAATTGGAGCTGGAAGGTCAGACAATAGAACAAGTTATGGAGTTTTAATATCTAGGTATCACATTATCTAGCTACGGAAACTAAAGTGGAAGATTAAGTAAATAGAGCAAACAGAGCCGCAGGCTGCCTAAATGAAACAATATGGAGAAATAAAAATATCGGGAAAGAAACGAAAGGCAGAATTTACAAAACAGTCATCAGACCAATAACGACATACGCGGCAGAAACAAGACCTGACACAGAGAGGACAAAAAAGATGTTAGAAACAACAGAGATAAAAAACGCTTAGAAACATTTATGGTCAGATACTATGGGACAGAGATAGAAGTACAGATATACGACATAGATGCAAGGTGGGGAACATCAAAAACTGGGTAAGAAATAGAAGAGTAGAATGGAACGATCATATAAGCCGAATGACAAGAAATAGAGTAGTAAAGACGGCAAGAGACGGTTCCCCAATAGAAATACGATCAGTAGAAAGACCACGAAAACGATGGAATGATAACTTACTGAAGGCACATTGAAAAACAGACAGAGTCATGTCTATATAAAAAAAAACGAAGAAGAAGAAGAAGCTCAGAATAGATATGCCTCTGTAATTTGAGTATTTCTTTTTATCTACTTTTTTGTATATTAGGAGAGCATTCGCAAGTATTCAGTCTTTAGGAATACTCTTGTTATTCCAGGCTAAATTTATAATTTTATGCAGTAGTGTTACTCCGACTATTATTAGACCGCCAAACACCTTTGGCGGAAATGAATACCTTAGGAAAACAATGACGTTTTAGTTATATCATATAAAATACTTCATATGATAACAGAACAGAATGGATTTATATGGTAACAGAACGGAAGGGATTTTTATGAATAACAGATTGAATTTTATATTATCATGATTTTAAAATAAAACAAAAGAAGATAATGTTTGTCTCTATTTTAATTTGGCATGTCTGTTATGTGTATATTCTCGTGTATCTTTTATTTTTATGCGCTAAATTTTATTCTTGCAATAATGTATCAGTTTTTTTCGGCATTTTGACAAGATTTGTCGTAAGCTTTTCTTTTTTGAATAGCTTTAATATTAATTTCTATGACACATATGTATATGCTTATCTTTGCGTTTAATATTTATTTTGATTAGGTTTAGATTTTTATATACTATAGGAAGCATCCATATCATCTATTATCATCATCATCAACTAGCCTCTAACGTCCACTGCTGAACATAGGCCTCTCGCATGCTTTTCCACTTAGTCCGATTTTGCGCCATCTGAATCCAATTTGTAGTCACTCTTTTTATGTCATTTGTCCATCTCGTTGGGGGTCTACCTCTATTTCTGTAAGCTTGTATTCGGGATCTCCATTCCAAAATTATTTTTGTCCACCGGTCATCAACTAATCTTGCTACATGACCTGCCCAGTTCCACTTTAGTGTTGTTATCCTTTCAATAACGTCTGCTACTCCTGATCTTTTGCGTATAGTAGCATTGGGTATTCTATCACGTAGAGAAATCCCTAACATAATTCTCTCCATTGCTCTTTCCGCAACTTGTAGTTTACTCACTGTTGTTCTTGTGAGCGTTAGGGTTTCTGCGCCGTAGGTCATCACTGGCAAAATACATTGATTAAATACTTTTCTTTTCAGACACATTGGAATCTTAGACCTAAAAATATCCTTTATCCTTCCAAATGCAGCCCAAGCGAGGTTTATTCTTCTTTTCAGCTCGATTGTTTGGTTGTCTCCACTTATTCTGATCTCATGGCCTAAGTATTTATAGGAGTCAACTGGCTCAATATCTTTGTCTTCTACTGAGATGTTTTTGTTGTGGACTAAATTTGTCATAAATTGTGTTTTTGAAAAATTTATTTTAAGACCAACTCTTTTTGTGGCAGTATGGAGTTTTTGGAGCATTATCTGTGCCTGATCAAAGCTGTCTGCAATAAGAACGATATCATCTGCAAATTTAAGGTTATTTAAAAATTTTCCATCTACATTGATGCCCTTTTCGTTCCAATCTATTGTTTTACAAGCGTATTCTAGCAAAGTTGTAATTAATTTAGGAGACATGTTGTCTCCTTGCCGTACGCCTCTTTCAATACAAAAAGTCCCAGTATCTTTATTAAGTCTTACACAGGCTGTAGCATGTTGATAGATGTATCTGATGAGAGATATGTATCGGTGATCTATTCTACATTGTGTTAGAGCTTGGAGCATTTCACTTTGATTGACCGTATCAAATGCTTTTTCAAAGTCGACAAAGATCAGGGGTCTATTATATTCAATGGTTTTTTCAATCAACGACTTAATGGTTTGCAAATGATCATTTGTTCCATATCCAGCTCTAAATACTGCTTGCTCGCAAGATTGATAGAAGTCTAGTTTTGATGTCAACCTATTAGTTATTATCTTCATAAACAATTTATAAACGTGAGACAACAAGCTAATAGGTCTATAGTTCTTTAGCTCTGTTATATCTCCCTTATCTATTATAATAAATACATATTATAATTCTTCTTTTTTCTGTGGCTTATCCTTTAAGGACATTGGCGATCATCACGGCCCATTTAACTCTATCTGCAGTAGTTCTGAAATGATCTACTGTTGCTTTTCCGCTCCACTACTTTAAATTTTTCAATAGGAATGTGCGTCGTCTTCCCGGCTCTATTTTTTCTTCCATTTTTCCTTCTATAACCAACAATATTATAATATGTTTAATAATTATTAAAGATATTAACTTTTGCATATAACGAAAAAGTTTACGAAAGACAGTTAAGATTTAATTTCAATACAGAGCACCACCATTCGCTTATACGTAGTTTGGCCTTTTAGACTCCTCAGAGAAAACATATAGTAAGCTCTAAAGAAAGAAAATCTTTATGTCATATTAGGAATTATTTTAAAAATAATGTCTCCAAAAGCTATAGCGACATCTATTAAAAACCAATAAAAACTGACGCAGCCCACAGAAAAGCGGATTGAAGCCTTCGAGATGTGGATCTACAAAAGGATACTAAAAATATCGTATGTGGACCATGTCACCAATGCTGAGGTCCTACAGCGTATGAGAAAAGAAAAAGAAATGCTTAAATTAGTGCAACAACGTAAGCTTAAGTACCTCGGGCACGTGATGCGGAACGAAGAAAAGTATCGAATTCTTCATCTTATATGCAGGGTAAAGTATTTGGCAGGAGAGAACCAGGACGCCGTTGTATCTCGTGGTTAAAAAACCTCCGACAATGGTTTGGGATGACCTCCGCGGAGCTGTTTCACAGAGCAGTCAACAAAATCGTAAGAGCATTGATGATCGCCAACATCCCGACTGGATAAGTCACTCAAGAAGAAGAAGAATTTCTTTCGAAATCAATTCAGATAAATGACAAATCTGTGTTTTCTACAATTTACAAAGCAAACAGAACAAAGAGTTCACGTTTTACAGAAAATAAACTAGCGTTAATTAATTTAAATTTTAATAAAACGAAGAAAGCTTTAAACTAAAAGTTTCCTGAAGTAAAGACTTTATTTTAAAATATTCAGAAACAAAAAGAAGCAGGTATAAGCTGTCAGGGAACAGAATTAATCGACTGTTATAACACACAATCATCGATGGTTATTATTATTAATATATTTTTGATGATTACTTGTAGTAATTTTTCACTATGTATATAGTAAACATAAACCGGTTGGGTGGCCTTTGAAAGATTAATTACGAGAGTATTTTTCTTAAACATGTTATTCAAAAATTTCCGTTGTGGCTATGATGGCCATATTTTAACTTATACCAAACTATCTGGACAAAAATTATTGATTTAACTTAAAAATCTTATACTTAAAATTCTTATACAGATATTTGAAGGTTCTAATAGGTATATAAGGAATAGCTGATAAGGAATCCGTGAAGACGTAGAGCTGATTTTGCTAAGTTTTTATACTAAACAATCTTAAAAAGTGCAAAAGTAATTTTTAACGATAAATCGTTCCTTATGCAGTTTAGAGGAATATAGTTCCAATAAAAATGTAGTTCTTAAAATGTTATTAGATTTGTAAGTTTCTAAATTAAAATACATAAAGAATTCACAACAGCAATGTTGAAGAATATCGAGTAAAGAGACGAGAGGAAAAACAAAAACACAAACAGAAAAAGCGGCAACAAATCAATAAAGAGTTCGAAGAAATGGAAAACCTTAACAGAGAACAAGAATACAAAAAATTTTACAAACAGGTTAACACAAAAAGAAAAGGTTTCAAGCCACAAGCAAACCAAGTCAAGGCCCTTAACGGAATTCTTTTAAACGAGAGAGTGGAAGTACTAGAAATATGGCAGCAACATTTTAGTACGCTACTTAATGGAGAAATTAGAGCTAAAGGTAGATATGATATAGAAATAGAACAGGAGGATATTGAACTACCAACTTTGGAAGAAATAAACAAAGCAATTCAGTCTCTAGCTAGAAACAAGTCACCCGGAGCAGACAACCTCCCCACAGAAATATTTAAATGTGGCGGTCAAACATTTGTAACCCTCCTGTAAACTACTAATACAGGTATGGCAAGAACGCATGTTACCAGAAGATTGGAATACTGGAATTATATGCCCCATACACAAAAAAGGAAACGTTCTTGAATGTTCCAACTTTAGAGGGATTTCCCTTCTTAATACAGCATACAAAATTGTGTCCCTGATACTTAACGAACGACTGGCACGGTATACTGACAATATAATAGGATCCTACCAAAGAGGCTTCTTGAGAAACAAATCTACCATTGATCACATATCATCCATCAGACAAATATTAGAAAAAACGACGGAGTACGACATAGACTTCCATTACATCTTCGTAGACTTTAAGGCAGCGTACGATACTATTGACAGGTCCCAATTATATTGATGATCGAATTAGGCATACCAAAAGGTTTGGTAGAATTAATTAAAATGGCAATGATGAAAGTCGAATGTAAAGCGCGCATACAAGGGGATGTTTCAAAACAGGAAGATCTGAGGGAGATTGGAGTGAGGGGCTGGAGAAGGCAGACACTCGATAGGGAAGGATGGAAGAACGTTTTGAAGCAGGCCAAGTCTCACGAAGGGCTGTAGCGCCAACTAATGATGAAATGTAGATCTTGAAATGTTATTAGATTTGTAAGTTTCTTAATTAAAATACATAAAGACTTCACCAAGATAAGATAACTGCTAAAACCCCTTAATTTTGCAGTATATTATAATTGATTATTACTTTGTTTTTTGTATAATGGCATATAATATAACTTCTGGTTATTTGTGGTAGTTTGTCAGAATGATGGCACTTAATGAGGTATTAAAGTGGGGTAAATTTCAAATAGATGAACCGAAGAGTTTATAAGTTATTCAATTTGTTTATCTGTGAGAGATCATGATATGATAATTTAAACAACTGTTCTTGCCCAGACACTCACTCTAGAGGTATTCTGTAAATCGAAATTAATTCTATAAGGGGACAATTTCAAGGTATATTAAAAAAAACATTTTTTATTAATTTTTTATTAAAAAACAGTTTGAAAAAGGACTGACTTTTTAGCTTATAAATAATTATAATAAAATTTTTATATCATACGCTTGTTAGTAGACTCAATACAAAGCTGGTGAAAAAGCACACTTTCAAAACAAAAGAAAACCTTTTATGAACAATAGAAAACAAGATAGCATTTTTTGTAAATCATATTTCCATAATTTATTAAAAGCTGAAACTTAAAAAAATTATAAATGAAGATGTAAATTTTATTGTTCATTTTATAGATGGTATTGTTGAGTTTTTATTATTTCTAATTTATCTACTTTATTTCCCTTATTCTAATTCACTAAAACACAATAATTTATATCAGTTTATTAAACGACTTATTCGATACAATAATTTATTTTCGACTGACCAACTGTTTACATAAAATGTTCCATATATACCAAATACCGTTAGATTATAACCCCGGCGAAGAGTCGATGACCTTCTCGACTAGTTTGGAAGGTAAACATGTTCTTATCGAAGGGTCGGGCCGCCAGCTGGTTGTTGTTTTTATTCGACCCCCTTCTGGAGAGTTCGAATCGGTGGTATATGACCAAGAAAAATACTTTAATGAATAAGAATATTAGTATTAAATATGTTTACTGAATATGAAAACTGAAGGGGTGAACTACAAAAATATCATTTATGCTTATTAGCTACTTATCTTCATTAAATGCATTTATAATATGAATTGAGGCCATCCCCAGAAAAAGGGCCCATATACCAAATGGCGCTTTTGAGAAAAACGCAATTGAAAATTTAACAAGTATTTTGAAAACAAAGATTAAAACTTTGAACTTTATTGAAAGCTAAAATAAAAGTATTGTATTTAAACTAAAGTTACAATAAGATGTTTCAAAGATGTAGACACATTTTTATGTAAATATAATGTTTTACATTAGCTTGTCATGGGCCTTTTTTCCACAGATCATTTGCGAAAGTATGAAATAAGTTTAAGAAACTCTTTATTTGGCACATGACGCAAAAAAAAAACTATTAAAACAAGTTATTATTATACAACGAAAGTTATACATAAACTTCTTCTAGTATCCAGCATATCTATTGTTCATCTTCTTGGGACAAAAACGAAAATAGATCTCTCACGTCTTTTTCCTTCGCCGGCTTTATTCCAACCACTGAGATAGTTTGAAGAGCAATGTTTGTGTTTATGTTTCTTTCTTTTCAAATTGTAAATGGTATGTTATTTCCTATGTATGTTTGTATTTCATTTGTACATAATGTTGAATGCTAAAAACAAGTCCCTTTATTTTTGGCATATTTAGAAAGAGTCCTTCCAAAGTTTCAGTCCAATTTTTGATTAGCGTTCTGTTCATGACAACATTAAAAGGAGATGGATTTTTCCGACAATGCACTATTGCTTCCAAATATGGCTTTGCCAAAATTTTTTAAAGCTGACTTTACCAGCCCAAGATTGCGATCGCACTGGTTAAAGGAATGGCTTCGAACCGGAAATATATGTCGAATATTGATGTTAAACTTTTGTGCTTTCCACATTCCAAATTTTAGCATTGAAATGTTCTTTTTTTGTCCTCTGCACGGATCCGACAAAAATACGATTTCAGTGACATCGACATTAATTTTTTTGCACAAGCAGTCATCTTCTTATTCTTCTACGGCACTACAGCCCAAAGTGAGCCTTGGCCTCCTTTATTTTTTGCCTCCACCCTTGTCTGTCTGTGGCTGCTCTTCTCCATACACGGACTCCTAAAAGTGCTTGTGCGTCGCTGCTTACTGTGTCTTCCCAGCGCTTTTTTGGCTTTCCAACTGGTCTCTTTCCCTGCATTCTGACGTTCAGTGCTCGTTTTGGTAGCCTATCCTCTCCCATTCGTATCACATGTCCGGCCCATTGCAATCTTTGTATTCTAATGAAGTCTGACAGGGGTGTTTCCTTATACAGTTGATAGAGCTCGTTGTTATATCGAATTCTGAAGATTCCGTTTTCCTTCACAGGTCCTAGTATTCTCCTCAGTACTTTTCTTTCGAATGTGTCGAGTTTGTTTTTGGATGTTTCTTTCAGGACCCATGCTTCGCTGCCATAACATGCTATTGGCCGAATTAAAGTTTTATAGATTCTCATCTTTGTA
This sequence comes from Diabrotica balteata, assembly GCA_918026665.1. NCBI lineage: Eukaryota > Metazoa > Arthropoda > Insecta > Coleoptera > Chrysomelidae > Diabrotica > Diabrotica balteata. The sequence goes on from OU898276.1 coordinate 129,946,208, forward strand.
TTTCGGTGGACACTTTTAGACCGGAATATATGGGAGAGGGCAAAATAAGCTTTGTTTGCCTGCGTTATCCTTTTTCGTATTTCTCCATCCTCTGCTCCATCGGCATATATTTCTACTCCCAGGTATGTAAACTTTCCAACCGTTTTAATGTCATCTTCATGTATAATGTTTTGTGGGATTATATTTCTTCTCGTATGTACCATTATTTTTGTTTTTTCTGTGTTAATTTCCAGACCTAGCCTTTTCGTTTGTGTTTTTAACTCTGCGTATGTTTCCTGTGCTCCTGTTGATGTTCTACTCATAATATTAATATCATCGGCGTAGGCAGCCAGTTGAACCGTTTTATTGGTCAGTAGGTTTTCTCGTCCAGTTTGCATTTGCCTAACCGCATACTCCAGTGCCAGGTTAAACAATGTTGGTGCCAGCCCATCTCCCTGCTTTAGTCCCTGCGAGATTTTGAAAAAGTCTGTCCGGTTGTTTTGTATTCGGATACATGCCTGAGTTTCATCCATTGTGGCTTTAATGAGTCTAATTAGCTTATGTGGTATTGCTAATTCTGCCAATATATAGTATAGTCTGTCCCTTTTGACTGAATCGTATGCCTGTTTGAAGTCTACAAACACGTTGTGAACATCAATGTCGTGTTCTTACGATTTGCTCAAGACCTGCTTGACTGTAAATATTTGATCCATTGTCGATCTTCCCCGTCTGAAGCCCGTCTGATATTCTCCAATAATATTAGTCATAGACGAATAAAATAACAGAATCAGCGCCTTTTCTCCTTGTCCTTTCATAAATGTATACATAAAAGACGACCCATCATTGTATGTATGTATATTAAAGAGATAACACCAAAGTAGACGTTTATAAAACTGCACTGTTACATTGGCTTTCGGAACTGGTAGATTTTGTCCATAGTCAAATTCAATAACAAGGCAACTACTGTCAGTTTTACTTCTTTCTATCAGATTACTTCTCATTGCTATATGTCGCTTTACTTTTACATTGTAAAGGCGATAGGAAATTTCACAGGTATCGTTAGGATTAATAGATAGTTTTTATTTACATTCTGTGCAGAAATCACATACGTCTGTTTTGGGAATGTTGAAACTGTATGAACGCAGTGACTTAAAATACTGAAAGTATGTCTTGTATTTCATCTTTTGATTTGTACATGTCTTTTCTTTATAGTATTGTACAAAAAGCTCATACAGCTTTTTAGTATTTAATTCGGGATTCTCAAAATATTTTAGTTTGTATTTGTGTTGGGAATAATGACTTTTCTTAAACGGAATAGTTTCCAAATGCTCTTTAAACAAGTCATGAATGTTGGGAGCCAATTTGTGGTGTCTTTTGGCATGTGTCCCTCGCTTTTCTGTAAATGACTCCCACTCAATTATCTTCTTTTGTACTACACGAATGCGCTTCACAGATACTTGAAAAAGTTTTTGGATCATGGTCCGACATGTTTTTATTCTGTCACCCTTTTGAGACACGAAATATTCCCATGTATACGCTCGTAAAACTTTTAGATTATTCTTGAGTCGTTTACGGTCCACATTAAGTTTTTTCATACACTGAGCCAACAGAGAGTCCTGTTCAGGCTCTGCTTGTAAATAAAAGTGATGAAATAAATGTTTTTAATTATCGACATTTAAACGGGTAAAACATTTTGTCCAGGCAGCATTTGATGATTAACTGAAATGACGTCGCTGCAACATCGCGACCTGCCGAGGTGACGTATATTTTACCTGATTGCCTTTTAACTTTTCTTTTTTCTCGCGTTGCATTAATCTTCTTACATCTTGTCACTTTTTGTCTAACTACATCTTCGTCAGAATCCATTGTTAAAGCTCAATAAAGACACTTGCGCTAACGACAAGCAAACGAACAATGGACGCGAACACAACTTAAAATGGTAGTTAAATGTTTTGTTTATCGAATTATACAGGTTTAAGACATTGTTGCCAAACTTGGCCGAAATGAACTTTACATCATGGCGGATCGATTTAAACGATCTGAGGAAAAACTGCGGCCCATAGCTAATTATTATGTATTTATATAATTAATATACGCCTACTTTTCCTTCCTTGCAGGTGAAAATAACGCAATTCTTATTATTTTGCTAAGGTACCCCAGTTAAAAAAAGTTTCTACGTGCGATAAAAGTCCAGATATGGCAAATTTTTCCAGCGCGCTTCAATTTGAAATTCCAATCTAAAAAAACGAATCTATACTTACAGTTCTACTCTCCACTTTTCCGTGGCGGTATTTTACGAGTACCGCCATTTTAACCGATTTCAACTTTTTACTTCTTCACTGTATATGCTATATATAAGTTCGATCACAAAATTATAGATCTTAAATTAGAATTCTTTCAACTTTCAGCTGTTAATATTAATAAACAATGGACGTATAATTTTAAGAATAAAACGCTATGATTTTAAGAATAAAACGCTATGATTTTAAGAATAAAATACTTTCTTCGTTCCTTTTGTCAATAGAAGCTTCTAATTTATTTTGGAAAGTGTGTTTTTTACAAGCTTTTAATTGAACCTACAAGCGTGTAGCATAAACAACATTAAAGTTATTATAAATGTTTATAAGCTAAAACGTCAGCTCTTTTTTAAAATGTTTTTTAATAAAAAAAATAAAAGAAGTTGGGATTTTACGTGATTTTTTCCGTTTGTTACATCAGACTGGTCTACCCCAGTCAAGAAAAAAAAAGATGACAAAACCTCTACCAGTATTCAAAGATTCTAAAACGTATATGAGTGATAGCTGATGACACTTATGTAAAGACGTCCTGCTAATTTTGCTTCGTTTTTTAATTAAATAATCGTAAAAAGTGAAAAAAGTAGCTCTTGCGTAAAAAACATTTCTTATACAAAATGAGAAAAGGCAGCAAATATTTGATTTACGCAAACAAATCTTATGTATCTCTTGATACGTATTTCGACCTAATAGGTCTCGTCAGAAGAGCTATTCATAAGGTTTCTCAACGTGAAAAATCAATATTTTCTGCCTTTTAAGAAGCAACAATAACATGGCTTCGATACGGACGCAGTAGCGACATCTAATTAAACAATCGTAAAATAGTTTTCGAAAACTATTTTACGATTGATTTCTTATACATTTTAGAGAAAATGGTTCAAATAAAAGTTATACTGGGAGTTTCGAAAATTAAAATACATAAAACGTTAACTGAGATAATTTAAAAAAAACCCCTATTTTGCAGTAATTTATAAATGTTAATAACTTGGATTTTTAAAAATAATGACATGTAATATAACTATTGAAAATATTGTGGTAGTTAAGGAGTTATTAAAGTGTGCCAAATTTCAACAGGATCGACTAAACAGCTTATAAGTTATTTAATTTGTCGCTCACAGAAAGCGATTATTTAAACAACTGTACAGGGTGTCCCAAATTGGTATGTTTTGCAATCATCATCATCAATCAGCCAATCGCGTCCACTGCTGGACATAGGCCTCCCTCAATTCTTTCCAGTGTTCTCTACACTGGGCCGCTTGTAGCCAGTTTCCCGCTACACGTTTAATGTCATCGGTCCATCTAGTCGGTGGTCGTCCTCGGCTTCTTTTATAATTTCTGGGCCTCCATTCCTAATACGTCTTGTGTTCTGGCTAAGTGCCCTGCCCAGTTCCACTTAAGCGTCGTGGTTCTTTCGATGACGTCTTGAACTCCTGATCTTCGTCTGATTTGTTGGTTTGTTATGTGGTCTCGAAGGCTCACGTTCAGCATTGCACGTTCCATGGCTCGTTGTGTAACTCTAAGTTTATTCGCAGATTTTTGCGTGAGTGTTAAAGTCTCTGCTCCATAAGTTTGTATAGGTAAAACACATTGGTTATAAACCTTTCGCTTGAGACACATGGGAATTGAACTTTTTAGAATATGGCTTAATTTGCCAAATGCTGCCCATGTTAGACCTATTCGCCTCTGTATTTCATGTGTTTGATTGTCTCTGCTTATTTTGATTTCGTGTCCCAGATATTTGTAAGTGTCTGTTTGTTGTATGGTATTATTGTCAATAGTTATATTTCCACTCATTACGAGATTTGTTATAATTTTAGTTTTCTCAAAGTTTATCTTTAATTCTGCTCTTTCAGACAGACTTTTAAGCGAATGCATCATAGTAACTGTATCATGTAAGTTATCTGCGATTAATACAACATCATCTGCAAACCTTAGGTGATTTAATCTTTCTCCATCTATATTGATGCCCATATCTTGCCATCGAGTACCCTTAAATATTGACTCTAGAGCTGCCGTGAACAATTTTGGTGAAATATTGTCTCCTTGTCTAACTCCTCGACCTAAGCTGAATTTTTCTGTGTCTTCGTGCAGTCGTATACTTGATGTAGCGTTCTGATAGATGTTTTTGATTAGTGTCGTGTACCTGTAATCTATTCGGCTTTGATTTAGGGCTTCCAGTATTGTTTCAAACTCTACAGAATCAAAAGCCTTCTCGTAATCGACAAATGCAAGAACCAGTGGTATGTTGTACTCGATGCACTTTTCTATTAAGATCTTTATGGTATGCAAATGGTCATTTGTGCCATATCCTGCCCTGAAGCCTGCCTTTTGCAAGGTATGCCGAAAACTAGAGGAAATAGAAAAATTTTTGTTAAAGTAACGTTTGCCCAATCAAATCATCAGTAGCTCGCTATATTGTCGAGATACAGGGCAATTATTTAAAAAATGTCGAAAACAACAGGGTTAGATATCTTCTTTATTAAAACAATTTTTAAAATCTTCATTGCAACTTTTGATAGATCTATTATGGAAGAGTTCAGTGGCGTACGTGAATTTTTTTTAGGTAGTTTACTCGTGAAATATTGGGATAGCATATTTCTAATATGTTATCCCAATAATGTGGAGACTGGTAACTCTCCCTTAGCCAGCTGTACATCCTTTTTGAAACTATTATTAGTTTTCGAGTATTTCTCTGTCCCTTAATTTTCTATTTTCATCGATACTTTCTCTTCTGCTCCTCCTCCTCCTCCTCTTGGAGTGGAGTGAAGTGCCTTCTCTATTGAGGTTGGCGATCAATATGACAAATTTCTCTCTGTTCTGGGCTTGATGGATTAAGTCATTTCCTGTTGTGTGAGTCCAATCTCTGATGTTTCGGAGCCAGGATTTCTTCTTTCTTCCTATACCCCTTTTACCCCCGATTTTGCCTTCTAATATTACCTGGAGCTGCTCAAATTCCTTATAGCGCAATATGTGTCCTGGATATGACGTCTTTCTAATTTTGATTGTATTAACCAGATGAGGTCGTGTGTTCATTATTTCCAGTACCTCTTCATTTGTAGTTTTGCTGGTCCAGCTTATACTTAGTATTCGGCGGTACATCCACATTTCGAATGAATTCAGTTTGTTGACGTCATACTGTTTTAATGTCCAGGTCTTACAGCCATATAGTAGTAGAGACCGCACATAACACTTTAGTGTTCTTAACCTTATTATAATTGTTAGCTTGGGGTTACAGAGCATTTTACGCATGTTCATGAAGCCAGATCTTGCTATTTCAATACGTCTTCTAATTTCTTTTGAGTGGTCTAGCTGACTGTTTAGCTCTCTGCCCAGGTACATGAAGCTTTGGGAGCTCTGAAGGGTGATACCATTGATTTGTATGTTGGGTGTAATCCAAACCTAGTCTGTGACTTTCTTCTGATAGTATGTTCATCAATATTTTTAGTTGGTCTTCTGTTTCTGCTAATACTAGGGTGTCATCGGCATATCTTACATTGTTAATGATAATTTCTGCTCCTACGACCATGATATTAGTTATTAGAGTAAATATGAAAGGGGTGAAGCCGGATGTCCCTAGAAATCTATTTGTGACAGTTCTTTTTATACACGTAGTTGTCATGATGATTTAGGCATGGTACAATAATTAATGGATTTGACCGTTACTTGATGAAAATTCATTTTATGTAACAATAAAACACTGAAAACTTTCTTTTTAAAACTTCCACAGAATCTATTATAAACTGTTATCACTACAGCTGTTTCGGCTGAGTGCCTTTCTCAAGTGATCTATTTTTGTAGTAAAGTATAAACGCATGCCAAAAATAGATCACTTAAGAAAGGCAATTAGCCGAAACAACGGTAGTGATAAGAGTTTATAATAAATTTTGTGGAAGTTTTGAAAACAAAGTTTTCAGTATTTTATTGTTACATGGTTCGATAAACCTACATTACTTTGCTTTTTGCAGCTCTCTTGGTCCACTGGAAGTAGTTTTTCTGATTCAAAACCAATCACCAAGTCAAAGTAGAACAACTTAATAAAGAAATTCTTAGTATCTTGAATAACGGCAGGCACCGCCTTCTTATTATTGGTCTGAAGCTATTTTTGTGGCATTTTAATTTAATATAATATCTTTATTTGAAATTAACCACAATTAGACTAAAATTTATTTATTTTGAGGTTTCTCTTTTCACTTCGAAGGCGAAATTTAAGATTTTAAGTTCATCTCTAAGCTACTTTAACCTTTGTTTAAATTTTATTTCTAAACATCTTTTCTCTCCTAGAATATTTACTTCACTACATGACTGAAACAATTAAAATAAACTGGATTTTTTTGTTTCCCCAGCAATAGATTAGGGCTATAAACACCTAATACCATTTAAAATTTCGTGTTTCTACATAAGGTTGCAAATAATATATATCATACCTTACGTATGTATTTTGTTTAGTTCAATGCAGAATAATATAGATTCTTTATTTTTTCTGTCTGATTTTTTATATAAAACATTTTAAGCAAAAAATTTGTTTTACAACTATTAAAACAACTATTATAAAATCTGTTACTTAACTATATTTTTGTAGGTTATATCAAATTCCCAAAATGGTCGTCCGTCATCATCAGCTGCCAGCGTTTCTAGTAGAATATCAAACTCCTCCCACATTAAAGATGATAAAGGATTCTTCTTCGGAGAAGAAACGTTGGACAGCAAATGGAGGCATCCAGATATAGAAACAACATCAGTTTCAAGCTTAGAAGATTGGCTACAAACTGATTCCAGTTTTGGATCACGAAAATACGTCGACAGAGTTACTCTTACGGTAAGGCAAAAAAATTGTTGGATAAATATTTTAACTCTAAATTCAAAAATATCTTGTTTTACGCACATAATAAAGAAGTCAGTTTGCGTTTGATAGTGGTAGTGTAACGCTTTAAACTATTTAAAAGGCGAACTCCAGATGATATGGTTAAAATAAAATCTGTACCTCTAAAATAACAAGAAAAAATTCCTCTCCTTCCTTTAGATTTATCGTCTGTTTATTTTTCGTAACATGTTTCAATAAAATTCTCAGCTATTTCTCCATATTTTAGGTAGTGTTCCTAATGATTAACGAAAAGTAGGTTTGTTTTAAATACTATCAAACGCTATTGCGTTTGGTCTTAAACACAAGAGCAACCAATCAACAAATCTTTCTACAGTGTCTTTCGAGGAATTGCTAACTCGGAATGGACCTTCCGGCTGTTGTCCTACATCCACCTCGATATTGAGTAGGTAATTCGTACGTGCGTCAACTAATGCATGTACATTGATTCCATATTTCGATAGGTTGTTTGGTATATATTGCCTGAAAGCACATATCCCTCTGAACGATTCAAGCTTTTCGTGAATTGTCATTTGATTTGAAATTTTCCAAATCTATCGAAGAAAGCTCTGATATGAGCTAGTTTATAACTTGACTCTTTACGGTTTTGTTTGTTATGAAATCTTAGACATATAATTAAAAATTCGAATCGACGTTGGTTCATTGTGCAATTGAAATCGTCAATTCACCAGACAGGTAAAGGAGCACCAACACAACTTTGATTTATATCACAGATGTATTCCCATAATGTGTAGAGTTCTTCGAACTTTCAGATTTTTCTGCATTTCGTTGATTAGTATGATTAACCAAGTCAGCAATCATTTGTCCATCAATAAATAGCAGTAAGCCCTCAACTGGTGTCTTGGCATGCTTAGCGTGATTTTTAACTACCGGTAAATGTGTAATTAAGTTGTCTGCTCTTATTCAAATATTTAGATTATTGGGTTCTTTACTCCATTTCATTCCATTATTTCCGTAATAATAACAACCTTGTCTGATACTTTCTACAACAGCTTGCTGAGTTCCACTCTCTTCTTGGGGTTCTTGTTCCACATCGGAATAATCGCTGTTGATACTTAGATTGTCAATATTGTCTTCTGTCTCTGAATCATCTTAATCAATAAATTCGTCTTCATTTTCACACTCTTTCCATATATGCATGAGATGAGCATGCTCTTTTTCATAGTCGCCCATTATTTCCAAATCTACGAGAGTGAAATTATGAATTACACAATATAAATAGTATGTATAAGATGGCTTACATCTGAAAATTATGTCGATGTCAGAAATAAAAACGGAAAAAATAAACTTGCGAGTTCCGACCAGTGGGATGTGGCAAACCCATCGAGCAAAAAGACAAAAGAGGGAATTTAAATCCTTATGAAAAGGAGACCAAAAAAGTGGCCTCTGGTGGCGGACATATCCGGAAATGCGAATGCACCAAATTTAAATTTTCCTCAAAATGTATCTTAGACGAGAAAGTTTAAATTAATTGTTAACGATAAGAGTCTAAAATGCGACACAATTGTTAAAAAACTTCAATATAAATAAGATTTCATATGACATTTGGGACAAACAATAACATAACCCAACTAAATTTGATGTCAAACAAGGAGAGAGACTCTCTTTTCTTGTATAATGTGGCCTCTAAAGATCGCACTTCCTGTCTAACAATATTTTTGCCCCCACTACCTTTACATTCCCTCTTTTGTCTTTTTGCTCGATGGGCAAACCCCAGACAACTTGAAAGCGACACCACTCATGGTATATCTAGTTGCCGACTGACCTGACTGCAATGACAGAATGACAATCATATTGTAGACAAATATGTATTTGAAAGCTACTGAAGCGCTGTTGGCATTTGAAGTGAAATTTGAACTGATAATAATTACTCTCTGAACTCAATTGTTTCGCACAACCCACGTGTCGAATGCTGGGTTAATCCTATTTTTTTTTAATGTTGTATTTAGCTCTAACAGTACTTCCTGCAATTCCTGCAATACTATAAATATATTCAAAATTATAAATACTATAAAAATTCTTTGGAAAAATCTAATTTGACTGCACAAGACACTTAATACAATTTAATTTTTAACTTACCATAAAAGATACGATTAAAATTATAGTTCAAAAGGTTCGTCTTATGTCTCTTAATTGCTATTTTCCAGAGAATTCACTGTATCATTTCTGAATATCATCTTCCTAAAAAGGTATTAATAATTCATTTACAATTAAATCTAGTGCTGGTTCGCGATATTTTTCACTACTCTTGAAAAAATTTTGAGAAAAATTCATCACAATATTTTTCAATATTTTAAAATTTAAAATCCACATTTTTATTTGTCACATAATGTCTTAGATCAGCTCACACTAATTCAATTGGATTTAAGTCCGGGTGGTAGGATGGTAGTCTTACGATAGAATGAAATGCATCATTGGTAATATAATTTATATCGTAAGATTGTAGGTTTATGAATTTTTATTAGGCTATATAATTCTGCTTTAATCCTCTTTTTTAAAACAGAATGTTACGCTATTTTAAACATTCCTTCATTTTATCTTTTTTATACCACATCGTGGGACATTTTTGAACTTTAATATTGTGATATGATTCATTATCTATATTCAATACACTATGGGCTGGTATGTTGGGAACAAGTTTTTCGTAAATCCATTCCGCCGCCGACATAAACAATAACCAGTATCTGCCCTATTGGACACTGGCTCGTGCAAAACGTCGGTGGTATTGTCTCCCCAGTATTTGTCATGGGTGTGAGAGAAATGAATATTCCTCCGTAGCACCTATTAACACTCTATCGCTTTTTTTCTATTAGAATTTTCCTGTTCCTGTTTCTTTGCTTTCTTTCATCGAAATCTCACATCCCTCATCATTTTTCTCAAAGTTTCGTGTCACCGCGTATAAATATTGTCTTCATTAATTTTTGTTGTGTCGCAAGGAACTTGTTTTTCCATGACATAAAAATTGAATATTATACGACGAAGTAAATCTTGTGTCAAAATTGGTCCAGGATGATTTTTTTGGCAGATTTTATAGGGCTTAAACTTACTCTCATTGCTAAGGCATTACACTTCGGAACTGTCTTAAAATCTTTAGTAGGTTAATTTTATATCGCTTCTCGCTGCATAAAAACAACACATTTGTTATAAATAAAAATTAATTTTAATTTTTTTTTTTTTTCAGATAAAACAAGATATCGAGGAAGTATCTCACGCCAGCGATTCAGATCCCGAAGGCAACGAAGAGGATGACAATGAGTACTTCCGTACCAAATCGTCATTTTGGAGCGATGATGAACCCAATTGGTTTTTACAGAAGCGAACTTTTCAAGGAACGCATTCACCGGTACCGGTACCAATGTTGGTGCCGAATCCAACAATAGAAGCAAAGGTAATCATTTAATTGTTTTTGATGATGCAATTTGAAAACTGTCATATCTTTATTCCTAGAAATAGTATAAAAGATACATCTTCAAAGAACGACAGCAAAGCTGAAAACGAGAAATAATATAGTCCAAAAGCTATGTGGCACTACATCCACTACAGTCTTCAGCCTCCGTACTCAGATCATCTGCTCTCGGACTTGTATACTCGGTGGCTGAATATGCTTCCCCGGTATGGCTCAATAGCAAACACACAAAGATTATTGACACTCAATTAAACCAGACAATGCGAATGATCTCAGGTACAATTAGACCCACACCGAACTATTGGCTTCCCATTCTGAGTCACATTCCACCGCCGAAACTGCGAAGAAGTCATTTTCTTCTCAGAGAATATCGAAAAATTGAGGCTAACCATCAACTACCTATACACCAAGATAAGCTTGATATCGAAATAAACAGACTGCGCTCTAGATATCCTCCATTGCTAAGAGCCAACTCCTTACATCAGGAACATTTCAACCTGACCAAAGCTTGGAGAACACAATGGGAGAGCGACTCACCACAGGAAGCACATCAAATGGCCTGTATCGATCAGAAACCGCCAGGCTTTGAACTGACCCGCAACCAGCGGTAGATGTGCTGACAGCTTATATAGATGGGGAAAAGCCCTTACTCCTGAGTGTGACTGTGGTGCGCAACGACAGACCGTCCGTCACATTGTTGAAGAATGTCCCCGAAGGCGATTCCGTGGAGTTTTCGATGAGTTCCTGAATGCGACCGAAAATGTTTTACATTATATTAATAATACATTAGATGTTCGTTTGTAATACTTCATGTAACGTTTTATATTGATTTTTTAATTGTGTGTTCTTATTGTATGCCATACTATAAATAAATAAATAAGTATAAAAGATCAGAAAGACAGGTTAGTTTTAACGTATAAAATCCGGTTAGAGAGTACGTCTCAGGACCAGTAACCTTCTTTGAGAGCTACCATGAATTGAATCGACTTAAAACGTTAATATCCTATATAATTCTCAGCTGTGTACGATAGTTGCTGGCAGATGGTGCGCAGGGGCTCCAAAGAATGATGGAAAACGTAGAAACATGTAACAAATACGGCCTAAAACTAAATTTCGAGAAGACAAAAATAATGATTATTAGTAAGAACGCCATCATAAACGCATAAGTTACAATAAGCGATACACGGTTAAAAAGAGTGGACAAAATATACTATTTGGAATACAATATTAAGGATACTTGCGATCACAGCTACGAAATAAAAACTCGTATTGAAAAAGCCAGAAGCTCTTTCAACATCCTTAGGAAGCTTTTCGGCAACTTATCTTTAAGTATCAATATACGCATAAAAATTCTTAGATGTTACGTCTCTAAGGCCTCTATGGAGTAGAAAGCTGGAGCCTTACAGAAGATAAAACCATAAAATGATTGGAGGCATTTGAAATGTAATGCTACCGACGTATGTTGAGGGTCTCATATATACACCACACAAATAACATATGTTGAGGATTGCATTTTAAGTAACATGCTAGACGCATGCTACTTGCTACTTGCCACGTGCCACGTCAGATTGGTGGGCGCTCTCACAATTGTTGATAATGGCTGGAAAGCCATTTGCTAATATTTAGCCTGTTTAAAAATTAATTATATGTCCTGTAGTCGGTCCACGAAATTCGTAACATTTTTTTCCAACAGCACGTTTTAGTGGCATCTATCTTTCTTCTTTTTGTTTATCCTGGGGTCTAAAATCCACTTTCGCATGTCACTATTTAGTATATTAAGTAGCTGATCAACCTAGTTTTTAGAAATCGTGAAATTTGAGAGTCTTTCCATATTTTGGCCAACTTTGCTACGGCAACTGTTGGTAGATCACATATACGTTTTATTTCTCGTAATATGCTTCCCATATATATTAAATAATTGTGGACAAATTATACATCCTCGTCTGACACCATGTTCTGAAAGGAATATATTATTTGAGAGTATTTCACGCACATTTTTTAGGTCGTAAAATTCTTTATAGTGTTGCTAACTTTTGCGTTAAAATCACCGCATAATAAGGTTAGCTTTTTATTTGAAATGTTGGCGATTGTTGTTTCCAATTTTTCGTAGAATTCCTCGATATTTTTGTGCTCTGCTGTACTGGTTGGCGCATAAACTTGTACGTTATTAAGTTTATGGAGTCTGTCTTTCAGTATAAGAAGAACTACAGAACGACAAATTTTTATAATCTTGATAAGACCAGAATGGCAACACTATTACAGCAGTATTAAACCAAGAATATTGGTTCTAAAATTAAATTTATAAAAAACTCATTTTTTATTTTAGGTACTAATAGGTGATAAAGAAGTAGACGATACATCAGATTTATCAGACGTAGAATCAGAATACGGAGACACAGAAATTGTCCCAGCACGGCACAGCATACTTGTAAATTCCAAAACACTAATAGGAGGAAAAAACCCATTACAAAATGGAGTGGGAGATATGGAATCTGAGAGTGAATCTTCTGCTGATTCAGGTGTAAAAGAAGTCGATAGAGGCCAGTCTGTATTCGATGAATCCGAATTTACGGATAGAGCCGAAGGGGGCAGTCAAAATGAAGATGAACATCACACATCTTTTGTATCTAAAGCAGATATTACAATAGATGATGATAGTAAGTATCGGTTATTTAATATTATTATTATCTTAGGTTTTTAGTTAACGATTTTCTTCTTTTTTCTTACTTGTATAAGTATATATAATTATATGTAACAGCTGTACTCTATCACTTTCGGAAAAGACACTAATTTTTTGATTGATTTATTTGGTTTTAATGATGTTTGTGTTTTCTTTTATATGATGTATTTCATTTTATATCGTCTTTTACCCCTTCCTTATTAGCATAGGCTTAAAATACAGCTTATAGTTAAAGATTATACTGGTCAGTTTACACTTGAACTTTCAAAATGAAAATTCAAATACTTCACCAATGAACCTTAATATAATTATCGTTAGAAAGACAAAAGATGCGTAAAAGAATACAAGAAAGAAGACAATAAGAAAGAACGAAAGAAGAAACCCAAGGATTTGTTGTATAATAAGAGCACCTAAGGATATGCTTCTTTCTAAGGACGGAGGAGCTGCGACACTGGATTATTTAATGTGTGACGATTAAGAGCTTTCTGTTTGTGTAGTTGTCTTCTGCTTTGAATATCTTAATTGTAGCAGCCAGATATAAATAAACAAATTTTAAATTAAAATTATGGTTAATTAGCAGTATTAATAGTACCACAAGAAAATAGCTTTAGGGCAATACGTATGTTTTACTAATGTAGGTTTTTATTATGTCTCTAATTATATCACTAATATGTTCTCATTTACTTTAGATGTAGAGGATGCATCACTAATGTCAGTATACAGCAACACAGAACAGGAAGCAGAATACACAGAGAGGTACGCATCATTGCCAAGAAAAATAGAAAAGAGACCAGATCCTCACCCTAGGTAAATATATCCTTTTAAATGTTTCTATTAATTTTAGTGGTTATTTATCCGACACTAAATATAGAATAGTAGCACATTTATGGAACATATAAAGACACCCTAGTACCAATAAATAGAAAACTGGTTAAGAAATAATCCTGGAAGAAGAATTTCTTCCAGGTTTGTTTGAAAAAGCATATTCATGGACAGCTTAAATGGAATTTTTTTTGCATGGTTTTCTAAAACGTGGCATTATGCCATTTGCTAGACTTGACAAGACCTAGATTTTGCAACCATGATAAGGTAGAAACTTCCCTTGTTGATGACAATAGTAACAAATAAATCTTCAAATAGTATTGAGAATCCAAAATAAATCATCATTCTACAAGACGTTTCTGTAGAAGCTGGTGGAATAACTACGGTTAATAAAATAAGGAACTTTGTAAAACCGACTGATCTAAATCCTTTGCCTGTTTTACGTTGTCCATCAGGGATTAAACAAAAGAACTCTGGTGCAGCTGCTTTAATTACTGGATCGCCTTACAAAAAGCTGTTAAAGAAGCACAGTCGCCTAAAACTACAAGTGAAATTAGGAAAGTGGTAAACTTTGTATCTGTTTTATTAAGAGAGTTAAAGAAAACGAACGAAAACATAAACGCAGGTATTATTTACGCAAAGAACGCAGGCAACAAATTAAATCTGAGAGTGTCTGAGCTCTTATGCTGACGAAAACTCTGATGTATATATATATATATATTATATATATATATATATATATATATATATATATATTTATATATATATATATATATATATTTTATATATATATATATATATATATATATATATATATATATATATATATATATATATGAGAAAAAAATTTAGTTCTTAGACATTTTTGATAAGTTTGTCGATATCAATTCAGCTGCTGTAAGAAATTTAATGATAAGTCCAAGTTTTTATCAAATCATTGGATTTGATACACTTAAAAATGTTAAAAAATGTCCACTAGTCAGTATTTTAAACTCGTTGAACTCACAATTAGCAACATCTGCAACACCGGATGAAATAAAATTCAACGTAATAGTGCAATACAATACCATTTGATGTTATAAAGGAAATGACCTCTTAAGTTCCTTTAAAAGTATAAAATTCACCATGGAGATTGAAATAATCAATTTAAAAAGTGTTATCTTATTTTGCGGATAAAAACATGATTTCCCATTATTTTAAACTTAATGATATTTGTATATGCCCATTAACTCTATAGTATTATATTTAAATATCCTTTACCATTTTTTGCGTAAATAATCATGTAAGATCCAGAAGTAAACAAAGTTAACAAATCTTGTTTTATTTCTAGGTCTTCAGAGAAAATTAAATCCGATTACACGAATTACGAAACACCACATAAAGTGGAAGATTATGATAAGGAAGCTGAAGAAGTGAGACGAGTACAAAAGCATTTTTCAGGTAAATATAAGCGTTATAAATCAGTCCTATAAAGCAGTTTTATTTTATATAATCAGATCTGCGAAAAAACTAAACAGTAAATTTTCTATTTTAAGTGTGCTTTCGATATGGAAGTTAAAACGGCACATAAATAAATTATTTTGTATTTCGTTGACAAAATATTTGACAGAGCAATTATCTCTCCGCTACAAATAGGTATACTGTTTTTTATTTATAAGTGTGATTAATTATAATGCATTAGTTTTTACTTATTAAATATGAACAGGTTAAAAAAATTAAAGGCTAAAATAATCGAAAAATTACATAAATTACGTTAAAATAAAAGAAACGAAAACGTTCTATGGCGTTTGCTACGTCCAGCCTTTTAGTCTATTCCTCTCTATCTCTCCAATTATATTCTTCTAAGTCGTCCTCTTCTGTATAACAAGTTCAACATCTTTCTTTCACGAAATGCCATCTCCCATCGCTTTTATCCAAACCGCTGTAGTTATTATGAATTGAGTTATCTTTTTTATTGTTTCTTTGAGATTGGCAGGCAGCTTTTTATTATAGCCATTACATAACAAAACCAATGAAGTTGTCATTTTGGATTCTCCAATTTATTGTTTCGTCAAAGTTAAACGCAGCTTTTTTTCACATTTAATTTGATCTGTATCTTTGTTAACAAAGAGGCTGTGTAGGCCCTTTTGGTAGTCGTTTTGTTGGTTTTTTTCTTCCTTGGTATATACGGTATAATGTCCTCTCCTTTAATTTTCTATGACGCGTGCTAGGATTCGAGCAGTTGTTTATTTTATGCCCAGCCAGAGGCCTTCTTAAAGCCCAATTTGTATCAATAGTGTCCTATGAGATCTCGTATGTAACTAGACGTTTATTATTAATGAAGATACTGCATAGTGCCTGTTTGATATCTTATTTGTTTTTGTTATATTAATATATTCTTTATATTCTGCCCTTTTATTAAACATATAAACAATATATTAACATATTAACAATAACAACGGAGATGTGATGTAATGCCCTATTGCCAATGCTGCTATGTATGTATTTACTATCTCAACATATTCGCTATCTCGTCTCATTTCTAATATTCTATCATACGTCACGATCTGAGTAGTATTTTTAACACAACTCAATTTTTTTTGCTGTTAACAAGAAACCTTCTGGCATGCAAAAATGTTTTCTACTTATGTTATTAATCTTCCGACGGCCAGGAATAGAAACCCCTTTACTATACTTTCAAAAACTCACCAAACATACTATGTAATTCCAAACATTTGCAAGAACCCTAATCGTTTTCTTTGCATCTTTGAAACAAAACCATTTTCTATTCATACCTAATTTCTATTAATATCTTAAACCTATTATATATTACAATTTAAACTTTGTTTACTAAATTTGTTTACATTCAAATTTTCACCGTAAAGTTCCTTTTAATATTTACTAATATGACTTTCAACATCTTCTTTGATGCCTTTTTAGGCCTCCCGAGGTCTCAGTCTCTCGAGCCCCCAGACACTACTATACTAATCACTAATAAATGCATTGCTGCTACCGGCATACGTTTATCTTTAACATGTAGACCTCTCATAAAGAAAATATCATTCAGCTAAGTAAACTTTTTACCATCGGGTTTTTTACCAACCGGAAAACCGGTTTTTTACTTCGCAATACCCGGTTTTATCGGTTTTTTTTTGTCCCAGTAACAACCGGTTTTTTATTTTTAAAGTAAAAACCGGTTATTCGATTTTTAAGGTGATTAGGATTAGGTTAGGGATTATTTTGGATCCAAATCTTAATTATTATTCTCAAGTAATTATTTCAAACAAAACCATAATTCAAATTTTATTTTATTTTATAAATACAGAAGCAAACTAAAGTAAATGTAACTTTGTAACTTATTGGATTAAAAAAAACAAACACCGGTTTTTATTTGGCCGGTTATAAACGCCAGGTTACCGTAAGCAAAAAAAAACCGGTATAACCGAAAACCCTTTTTTTGTCAAAAACCGCCATCCCTATTGCCAACTCAACCTAATAAAAACTTTTTACGCAAACTATATTTAAATGTATGCTGATATTTTGCTTGTTTTAGGTAGTTATAGTACAAGAGAGAAAGAAAAATGGAAAAATGCTGTAGAAATGAAAAATAATCCTTATTCTAAAGAAAATATAGAAAAAAGGATAAAACGATCGAGTAGTGGAGTAGACTCTATGTAAGTATATATTTTTTCTATTTTTTAATCTCCTCCTCCTTTGTGATTCTGTGACAGATGAACGGGAACCAGAGTCTTTATTTGGTCTGTTTATCATATTGGAGATCTTCCTCTCGTTCTTCTACCTTTTCTTATAATACCAATAGTTTAATGGTCACCGTTGTTCTGTCTATATGTCGAAATAATTTAGGTATGCCCTATTAATTTTTTTTTTATAGCCTGTCTTTTATGTGCGTAGAATTCCTCTATAGACCTAAATTTTGAGTTCATGTTTCAGCTGCGTATGTAGCAATAAGAAAAAATAAGGGTATTAGCCAATCTAAGGTTAGTATTTCTTGTGATTGTTTGGTCTTTCTATATTTCAATTAATTTACCTATTTTTAAGTTAGGGCCGTTGTAAGTTTATGCTTCATTTCTGAGTAACTATCGCCATTGCTGATTATCAGGTAGCTAAAGTATACAAATATAGTATGGTAACTACTTATATGGAATAAAATTATTTAAACTTACTACATAACTTCACAAAATCGGCAGTTCTATTGACGCTAAATTACAGCAAAGTGCTCTGATATCTCTAAAGTAGAAGGCAAAAGAAGTAGAGGTAGATCTCCTACACGATACACGGACCATATTGTTGCTACCATTGGCGCTCCATTGTCAGAATGTGCTAGATTGGCAGAAGATAGAAAAACGTGGAGGAACATTGGAAAAATTACCTAACAGCTTCATGATATCACGATACCTGCATCAGGTTAACGACTAAGAAGAAGAAGAAGAAGCTCTGATATCATCAAGTAACGTACAAGGTGTGCACTAAATTACCTGATATATAGCAATTTTACCTAAATTTTCAAAATATTCCTACATAATAATAAAACAAACGGAAATAATCTGAGGGATGACTCCAGTGGCAAACTATGTATCTATCCCACATACTCAGCCAGAAAAACATCTTTCTGGACTATAAAAAACCAAGATTAATAAAGAGGCAAAAATACCCACCCGCTCCTCCTTAGAAAAAATAACAAGGGATTTGTACGAGCAGACTAGGTTATATAGCAATGTGGGGCACATAATTATAATATCCTGATACTTAACTAGATCAGACTCATGCAGACATGTTCATCAACAAACTTGACAAGCAGTTGATGAGGGATCAGAATCAACGTTTGCTCGTAAAACACCGTTTAGCTCAGGGACCCTGTTGTAAACTGTGCTAACGATAATACAAAAAAATGGATGACTTAGAAGATAAGGACTATGAAGAGCCTGTGAGAGAAAGTAGACTTAAATATAGTTGATCCCAATAATATGACCAAGCACCCCATGGTCCTCAATTGCGTTCTCGAGAAAGAAGCTAATAAAGCAATCAGGACCGTCTAAGGAAACAAAATGAAGACATTAAGACGGAAGACTTGTTGTCGAGATTGAAGAAGTTGTTTAATATCAGAAAATCAGGGAGTATGCGTAAACCCTAGTCTACACGATAGATAAGGTCTCCTAAAAACAATGATATAAATAAAGCTTATAAATAGCCGATCTGCCCCAAGTTCCGAAGACTTGCATAATAGTCAAAAGACATATCAAAACACTGCTGTTAATGAATATCTGTTCCAGAGGTTTTAAGACGGTAAAGATGAAGATCAAAGAGGAAGGAAGTATAAAGTAGATAACTCTCGGATCAGAATACTTCCCGTATGATGATCCCAAACCACTACGATCAACGAAGTTGAATCAGCTAGTGAGAGAGTTCAGGAAAAATGGACTGCAGTAAACCACTAACTACGATGCGAATCCACACCGTCTGATCTGAAGTAATAGAAACAACGATAAAAGAAGTGAGTCATTACTATAGTTTATTATGGACCATTTTTTATATAACATAACATGAACATATTTTAACATCATAGAAAAAGGGGGTAATTGATATGACACTAGTCACGACTCATGCGGCTAGAATTGTTAAAAATGGCATGAGTCAAATGAGGTGTCTTGTTTAGACCATCAACACATGTGTTTTGAAATAACAGGTAATGAGTCTTTTAAGGGAACTTATCGTAACCCTCGTAAAACAAATTGGGAGGTATATCAAGCAGATGAGAAACTAAGAAGGACAAAAAGATAATCCTGGAGAAGGCATTGTGAGGAGATAGAACAGGCTACACAAATGTCAAGGCTCCGTTAAGTTCTCTCAAACGACCCTCAGATTAGTATTCCCTGGCTTCAAAAGGAGTCAAGTGAATATACTCATAATGGTGAAAATATCCTGGAAGAACTTTTTAAGGTGTACTTTCCAGAGTCTAAAACAAACCTGATAATACTAGACATATTGCAGCAGATTGAACCAAATACAATGACTTGTGGTTCTAGGGAAAACTTGCGTGTTGTAAAAGAAGTGGTGAACAAGGACAAAATCAAATAAGCCATATAAATTACTTTGTCTTGACGGGATTTACCCAATACTTCTACAGAAGGAAAATAACCTTTTGTACAAAAAAATACATATGATACTGCAGATTAGCTTAGGACTAGAGTACTTACCAAACACATAGAGGCTAATAAGGGTGGCTTTTATATTCAAACCCGGTAAAGCCAATCGGACAAAACTGTCTCTAAGACCGATAACTCTGATATTAGTTGTACTGAAGTCTAGAAAAACTGCTCAATAAGCATGCTAGGAATAAATTATTGTTTACAAGACCCATACATCAGAATCAGTATGCGTATCGAGCAGGACTCTCTGCAAAAACAGTATTGTACTATCTCGTACAGAGAGTGGAGTGCTTTCTGAAAAATCAAGGGGTAATATTGGGTGAATTTCTCGATATAGAGGGAGCATTTGACAACACCTCCTACGAAGCAATTGCAAGGGCAAGTCATCTAAAAGAAATAGACGAAGAAATAAGCTGCAGATAGAGAGCAGAAACTCGTGCAGAAGAGCCATGTGATGCACGCAACGTTACTAGGGGATACAGTATTAGTCAGTGGCGGACTAAGGCCTAGTCAACCTAGACACTCGCCTAGGGTCCGTAATTTTTGGGGCCCGAAAATATAAATAAGGTTTTTGATTTTTTAATTTTTATAATTATTTTTGATTTTATTTAATAGAAAGACGTAGTATTCATCATTATTGCTAAAATGTGTCAAATTATACAGAATTGTTGATTGACAAAGTCGACAAGGTTGTACAGCCGTTCCCGTGCTTATCATGAATCGAAAAATGTACATAAAAATTTTTTAGAGAATAAAAACTCCAATGACCACATTAACTACATCACTAACTGTCGGGGACAGCGTTATGATAATGCGGTAAATATGTCGGGTAAATATAAGAATGCAATACAGAATAAAATTCATATATTTTCTTCCCATTTCATACCATGTGCCAATCACTCTTAAATGTACTTGGAAACGCTATCTTTCAAGAATTGTACCTATTTTTTTTTTAAGTTCTACACATAGCGTGCATTACAAAGCGCAATGCATTACAAAAAATTTGTAATGGCAAACACTTAACTATTAAATTGTGACACCAGGTGGTCTGCTCGTTCCGGTGCTGTAAAACCTTTAAAGAAAAATTATATAGAAATTAAACATTGTTTACGTCATTTTTCCTTAAACAAAGATAAAAAAAACATTAAAAATGTCCCAGGCAGCCAAATCACATAAAAAACTTGATACATTTGAGTATGTACTGTTACTATATGGGAAATATATTCCCAATATGAGAAAAGATTTTAGAGAAATGCTTCAAACAAGACTTCAACAAAAAGACGAATACCTAAATACAGCAGTATTAATATAAGATTAATTGAGTAAGAGTCGTTCAAAAGAAACAGAAAAAGTTAAAGATACTAATGTAACAATAAAACACTGAAAACTTTGTTTTCAAACTTCCACAAAATTTACTTTAACCTCTTATCACTACAGCTGTTTCGGCTGATTGCCTTTCTCAGGTGATCTATTTTTGGTATGCGTTTACACTTTATAGTCTCTAATGAAATAGGTTGAGGAGGGAAGAACTGTTTTGTCTCAAGTTGGTCATTCAGAATTATATCTGTGTTTTTTAATTTGTTGATTTCCATAGATTCTAACAAGGATAGCTTAAGGCCTTTATTTCTAATGTGAAGAATTTTAAATTCGTAAAATTGATGTATTTAGACGATCACTTCGAATATCTAGGGCAGACAGAATTAGAAACGATGAAATAGGGAATCGGATGGGGGTAGATGGATCACTGGCAACAGACATAGAAAGGAAACAACTTATATGGTATGGCCATGTTCAAAGAATGCCAGAAACAAGACTACCAAAAATCGCCATGAATTGGATACCACCAAATCGTAAGAAACGAGGAAGACCAAAAAGAACTACCAAACGCGAAGTATGTGTCATGACTGAAAAATAGTCCCAAAATTCCAATGTTGCTTAGAGACCGCTTTAGCCTTAGTCAGCCACTGGATTAGCACGAGTAGCCAGAGGCTGTCCGAAGGAGGAAGTTTTATGTCATATGTGGAATCTGCTCATGGATGGGCTGATAGCTACACTAACGATAGGCATCATGTCCTGGCTTATGCGGATCACCTTGTCTTCTTAGCCCGCGGCAAATTTTATGGCATAGTTAGATATAATGCAATAGTTTCCGAAATGTACTTCAAATGTAGGGCTTAATATAGTTCTCCAGAAGTTCCAGAAATCAAATTTAACAAAAAGAGGAATTTAAAGGAAATGGCTCTGCTTCGTCTAAATTATACACATCTTAATTTGGTGACTGGAGAAAAGTATCTTGGGTAATATTGGACTCAAGGCTTACTTGAATTTAGCAGATACAACGAATAGCTAAGAGTGAGAGTGGTAAATTTACCAAATATATTATATTGAATTTAAAACGTGGTGGTAAAATCAACAATTACATTATGCCATTCTCAAACGAAGCAAGGTGCAGACCTGGCAGCTATGGAGCCCCTATTCCACCGCTCTTCTTAACATTTTTTTATAAGGGGAGGTAAGAATGGGATACTATAGACTGCGGGAAAACCTGGACAACATACCGGCTAACTTAGGACATAGGAATATCATTAATCAAATTATTGATACCGACTATCATTACAGTATCTGCACAGAGATGCACAGATAGCCAAGCAGCCCTAAGGTCAACTGTGGGCTAGGGTGAGAATGCCAAGAGAAACTCAATAGACTGGTGTAACAAAACTGTATTACACTGGTATGGTTTCCAGGTCATCGGACCTTGTACTTGCCAAAAGAGAATCAGTAGATAAAATTAGTATCTACACAATAGGACAAACATGAAGAATGTCCTTAAAATGTGATAGAGTGTATAGCATAGATTGCTGGTTACAAAATATAAGAGCTTTTACCTGTAATATAAGAATTTTTTAACACTAACGGTTCAAAAAGCTATCCAAAGGTACAAAACCGATTTATTACAGAGAAAAAGGGAGAAAAACAAATAGCATAAATAAAATCATTAAAAATGCATAAAGAATTAAACAAAATTCCTACTACTTAATACTACTTACTAGTTAAGTCTTTCAAAAAAATTTTTTTGTGCGCTATTGTCTATCCAGGTCGTTATTTATCACGAAGATTGTGAATCTAAAGATGTACCAGCCACGTGGATCTAAGGCTTCCAATGCAAAAACTTTTAAAAACTTGTTATTGATTGCTTTTATACCATAAGCTGGACGAACCTTTGACAGATTCGAAGAGCACTGTATAAATGTGTCAGGAGTAAATCCTTAATGAGGTTTTTTAGGGCTTCTTTCTGCAAACAGAGATGTTGCACCGTGCGAGACTAAATTCGCTCTGAGGGTAGGCGGGGTGCCTGATTTTTCGGGGAGTCTTCTTTTAAAGCGCACCAAAAAAACTATCTACTAAAAACAGTTGACAAAATGTTTTTTGGCAGATCTTTGACAATCGATTGACAATGGCATTTATATCTTTTTTTTTTAGAGTGAGTGCACTTTTGTCAAAAGTGTAGTTAAATACTAAATTAAAAATATTAATAAATAGTTTTACATGTTCGAATGGATTTACTCGAACATCATCTAAAAGATAATTTGTTCCAGAGCCGGCCGTGGGAATGCCAAAACGCATCGTCGGCAAACGGAAAAAAGTCTGAATCCGAAAGCAACATAACTTTCACTGGAAAAATACACCCGATCAAAAGCATGGCAAAATGTATATTGCACGGACATGTGATAATAGGACTAAAGTACTTAAAAAATAAACAGGAATCAGCTCAGTGTCCTAAGAAGCTTCTTTAGTGGTCATGCACTAGTTAACGGACACCCACATATAATTAAATTGTCTCATGGAGACTTATGCTACAGACTCTGTAGCATATAATTTGAAACGTTCAATCATATCTTGCATGGCTGCAAAACATTAGATCGTAGACGACAAACATTTTTTTTAGACTACCAAGGGACTCCAAAAACAAATGGTACCTATCGAATAGACCTGTACAAACTGATACGGTGTTCCAGAATGCTGAAATAAGTACCGTAAAGAAATAGAAGATGTACAATTAGCTAATTGGCTGCACTGTGACCGGTTTATAACAGACGGCTTCCATAAAAAAATAATAATCCTAAAAATAATTCTAAAAACTTGTAAATTAGAATTCAAGTTATTAAAGTTTAAAAGTAAAGTAACTTATATTAAGGAGACATGGATAATAAAAGAGTGATCGGAAGAAAGATCGAAACCTGTGGGAATGGATTTTTGAAAAACAATGAAGTTGAGGCCTGCCACATATGTTTGGTATTTTTTACAGTAAGAATAATATGGACATAATTTTATTCCGAGAGATTACTAATGGCGGGAGGAAGCGCAATGTTTTTTCGATTGTTTTCTTCTAATGCAGCTGATACTAAACGGAGGATGATAAAATTTTTAAATTATTTTCTTGTACCTATATAAATCTTTACAAATAATGATTGTAAAATTACCATTATGCATCATAAAAACAATATAATCAGCTATCCTTATATAAATTTTCTTATCTTGAAAATCTAATAGTATAATATATTTCAACACTAATTTGCGATAATTAAAATTATTTGTGATAAGATAAAGCTTAGTGATCAGTAGACCGGGACTAGATTACTCGAAAAGTTGTTACAAATAAATTAAATTTTGAACAAATTTTGAAAACAAGATGGCTAAATCAATGCTAGATCTTATGGTTGAGGAGAAAAAGAAGTCAAAACAACATCGGCAAGTACTATTTCATAGATTATAAAAAAAATTATAGAATAAAATTATGAATTTCAAGTTTTTCATCATTCAAGTTTACAATGTAATATGGTTTTAAAAAACTGCAACTTCCGATTGAGACTGACGAGTTTCATTGAATATTGTATTAGTTATTATTCGTTAGATAAACTAACAATCTAAACCTTGGCTTGATATATTATCTTTTCCTTAGAGATTGTTCATTTGTTTGTGCTCTTCTTATAAAATTCTTGCTGATACCAGTTCAAATCTATTAGAATAAAAATATGCATTACAAATTTACAAATTGGTCATGTGCTTATTTTAGTTTTATGTTAATAATCTTATAATATTGAAAAACTTTCTCAAAGAAAAAGATTCTCTTCCTCTTCCATTTTACATAAGACATATGTTCTTAGATCGTATAAAACACATTCGTATTTTTATAAAATGTTTATAACATTTTCTAGCCAAAAATTTTGGCAAAATTTGAAAGACAAAAAATAATTTTCAATGTTATATATTAAATTTAATGTCCGAAAAAGAAATGAGTGGCCTAGAAAAGCAAAAAACAATAAATAGAATACGGAATAGTTTAGAGATTTGGAACGGTTGCATGTATCGTCATCTTTTAAAAATAGATTCTCTAACTTGTCTCCTAATTACCAAAATAAATATTATATAAGTAAACAGGATTATAATGGGATTAAAGTTGAAATTTTTTAAAATCCTTGTTAGATGATCGATTATTAGTGTTTTTTGTGAATTCACTTGACCTCGTTGTTTTGATATATTTTACAAGGACATCTATATTTTATTTTCCAAACTGCTTAAAGGCATATTACTACTATTTAGTTGTTTGCCTATGAATCGCATCATTAAAACATCCAATTATATCAAATAATTGACGTTAGGCTTAACAATACAAGCAAATAATATATCATAAAACGTTAATTAGGCCATATGGCGTTTATAAAACACTTTTATAACATAATCTATATCTCAGTATGTAATTATTGTTTTGTTTTATAATTATTGCTCTGAAAATCACATAAAGTGTGAAAAGTACAGTAAATAAATATGAGCGACGGTAAAAGTGGATCAATTATAAGTAAAAATTTTAAAGAACGTGATTGATACCAAATCTTGGAGCTAAATAATCTTAAGATTAATAAACATTAGCGATGAATTATGTATATTTCGTATAAAATGTATGATTCATTCAAAAGTCATGTCGTATTTATTATTAATGACTTAAAAAAAATACTTGCAACTTTGAAAGCTTCAAGCAAAAATATTAAGATCAATAAAGGTGATGCTGGAAAGACAGAAAGATACCTATAAGTTTTGTCACTGTTGTTCTATATTATTACTCAAAAACAAACTATTAAAAATATTAACCTCAGAATATCATAGTAATATCAGATATCATTACAACTTTTATTAAACTAATCGTAATGCTGGATGATAAGCCTATTTGATATTTTAGGTGCTCAAAAAATAACTTGTCTAAAACGACCTGTGAGAGCTTACATTGTTGTGCTGAAAAATATCCGCCTTTGATCTAAATTTTCTTTCAAAAAGTTATGCTGTTTATCACAATATTCCAAATTGGCGTTATACAGTGTGTAAAAGCCAAATGGAATAAATTCATTATTTAGGTTACTGTACATACTTATAAAAAATCCCGAAACACGTCAAATTTAAATTATAACTTGACATTCTTTAACGTGAAAATGCAATCCCTACCTTTAACCTCTTTAAAATGACAGGTACAACCCCCAATTTTTAAAATAGGAAGTATAGGCTTGTGATATATCATTTGAAAGGTCTTTTCATTCTCCATTCAAAAATGTTGTTGCTTTCAAGTTTATTAAGATTAATTAAGATAAAATAAATTAAAATCATGTGGTTACCGAAATTCGCTAAAATATACTCAAAACTTATTTCCCGTTTAGGTCTTGATAATAAGAAAGTCAACAAAAGCCATAGCAATGTGGTTTTTAGATGGTAACTATTAAAAAACTTCCGTGGCAACGTTATTTTAACACGCATTAGTAAATCGTTTTATTTAAGTGGTCAGTATTTTAATTTAAGTAAAAAGTTCGTTCAATTCAATTCTGAAAAATGGTTAGATTAACGGAAATGTAGAAAATAACACTTATACAAATGATTGGTTACGGAGAAAACACCCGAACACAACAGGAAGTAACTCGCCTATTTCATGAAAAAATTCCTAATTTACAACCTATATCCCAAGGAATAATAAGTAAAATAGAGAAGCAGTTTCGCGAGTTTGGTCATGTAAGGCAGATAAAAAAAGCAGCTGCCAATCCACTGAGTGATGAACGCAAATTAGATGTGTTGCTTGAGTTTCAGGAAAATCCACATACATCGAGTAGACAGGCATCCACTTCATTCAATGCTAGCCATACATCGATAGTAAACATATTCAAAGAAAATACATTGCATACCTATAAGATGATACCTACTCAGGAGCTCATGGAAGACGATTTTGATAGGAGAACATTTTTTTGTGAACAAATGATGGACATGTTGGATAACAATATTATCCAATTAGACGACGTTATGTTTTCTGATGAGTGTACTTTTTCACTTAACGGTCATGCTAATCGGCAAAATTGCCGCTACTGGGCCACGGAAAATCCTCACTGGATGAGAGAAGAACACACTTAATACCCTCAAAAGGTTAATGTTTGGGCAGTGATTGTAGGATTGTAGGGATCCAGGAAACCCTCAAGTTCCAGCGAATACGATATGGTTTCAGCAGGATGGAGCACCACCACATTACCAACTTAATGTCCGGCAGTACCTCGATACAATATTTCCCAATCGGTGGATAGGGAGGCGAGGATCGATTGAATGGCCAGCGCGATCACCTGATCTTAAATTATTAGATTTTTTTATGGGGATATGTGAAGAGCCATGTGTACAAAACTAAACCTTCTGATTTAAATGACTTAAAAGAACGAATAACGCTTGCGATTAGGTCGATCACGCCTGTTATGTTAAATAATGTTAGAAGACAGTTTTATTTAAGATTAAGATGTTGCCAAGACATTCGCAGTGAACATTTTGAACATCTACTTCATTAACATTAATAGTTCTTTTTCGTGTTCTACATTGTATTACGTTTTGCATTACATTTTGATTGTAGCGAATTTCGGTAACCACATGATTTTAATCTATTTTGTCTTCTTCTTCTTACGGTGCCTTATCCTTAAGGACGTTGGCCATTACATTTGCCCATTTAATCTTATTAGTAGCAGCCCTGAATAGTTCTATGGAGGTTATGTTCGTCCATTGCCGTAGGGTTTTAAGCAAGGAGTTGCGTCTTCTTCCTGGTCATCTTTTGCTATTGACTTTGCCTTTGATTATAAGTTGGAGCAGTTCATACTTTTGATTTTTTATGATGTGACCAAAATATTGTGTTTTCCGTTCTTTTATTATAAGCATAAGCTCTCTTTCCTTATTCATCCTCCGCAAGACCTCCGCATTTGTCGTATGGCTCATGTAGGATATCATGAGTATTTTCTGGTAACACCAGAGTTCGAATGCTTGGATTCTTTTTTGTGTGGCTTCTGTCATTGTCCAGGCTTCAACACCATAGAGCAAGGTGGAGAAAACATAGCACTTAAGTATTTTAGTTCTCAATGAGATGCCCAGCTGGCGGTTGCATAGAACTTTTTGCATTTTCTAAAACATTGTACGTGCCTTTTCCAGGCGTATTCTTATTTCTAGTGAGTGGTCCCAAGTTTCATCAAGATTACTTTCAAGGTACGTTGTTCTTGTTACTCTTTCCAGATCTGTTCCGTCGACATTGACCTTCACCCTTCTGTTTTGGTGTTTGCTGATGACCATCGTTTTTGTCTTCTTTGTATTCAATTTCATTCAAAATTCTCTACAGGCTGTCATTACTCGGTCTATTAAGCGTTGCAGGGCTTCAGCATTATCTGCCAGTATGACAGTGTCATCAGCATATCGCAGGTTATTTATACATTGCCCGTTTATAATTATACCATCCGAGGTGCCTTCCAAAGCTTTCTGAAATATCTTCTCAGAGTAAACATTGAACAGCAAAAGTGATAGGATACGTCCCTGTCTTACTCCCTTCTCGATATTAATTTTTCCAGATGTTTCGCTTTTTATTCTGATTTTAGCCTTTTGTTCTTGGTAGAGGTTTGAAATGATCGTTAAGTCTTTATCGTCGATATTACATGACCTTAAAATATCTATTAGTTTATCATGTTTCACCAGGTCAAACGCCTTCTGAAAGTCTATAAAACACAAGTATACATCAGAATCGACATCTCTACATCTTTCAACTAGCACACGTATTGAAAAAAGTGCTTCTCTTGTTCCTAACCCATTCTTAAAACCAAACTGAGTTTGACCAGTGTGTTCGTCTAGTTTATTGTATACTCCATTGTGTATTACTCGTAGGAAAAGCTTCAACATATGATTCATCAGGCTAATAATCCTATGGTCTTCACATTTCTTTGAGTTTCTCTTCTTTGGTAGTGGTATAAACACCGATGTCAGCCAATCAATTAATATTATGCCTGTTTTGTATATTTTGTTAAATATATCTTCCATTACTTCGATGTGTTCGTCTGGTAATATCTTTATTATTTCAATTGGGATATTATCTTCCCCAACAGCTTTTCCGTTCTTTAACTGATTTTCCGCTTTGATAGTTTCTTGCTTTGTGATATAAGGTCCAGTCGATGCCTCCTGCATGTAAATGTTCGTCCTCTCTCGGTCTTAAAACATCTCTTCCACGTATTCTCTCCATATACCTATTTGATCTTCTATGTTCAGTAGCGGGTTCCCATGTTTATCTTCGATGAAAGACGTAGGAGTTTGTTTAAATATTCCAGCGGCTTCTTTTACTTTTTTATGTAGATTGAAAGTATCATGTCTTTGTTCCAACTCTTCAATTTCTTGGCATCTTTCACTTAGCCAGGTTTCTTTGGCTTGTTGGATCTTTATTCTGATATTCTTGTGTATTTGCTTGTATGTTGTTTCATTTTTACCTCTGTATTTTCTTCTTTCGTCCATCATGTTTAGAATTTCTTCTGTCATCCATGGTTTGTTCTTTTTTCGTGTATCTTGTTTGAGGTAGTCTTCTGTTACTCTTGTAAGTGTTTTCTCAATATAGTGCCATTCTTCCTCGGAAGTTTGTATCGATTGTATTGTTATGTTACTCAAATGTCTATGTATTTCTTTCCGTATTTTATTACTAGTGGATTCTTATTTAAGCTTATCTAGGTTAATAGCTATTATTTGCTTATTTCTTTTTGTTCTTTTAAATTCTATCCTAATTGTTGCAAGAAGAAGATTGTGGTCTGTGGGGATATCAGCTCTGGGGTATGTCTTACATGCTTTTACTGCGTAAAAGCATGTAATTAGCTTGCAAGCAAAATTTTGTCTTAATTAATCTTAATAAACTTGAAAGCGACAACATTTTTGAATGGAGAATGAAAATACCTTTCAAACGATATATCACAAGCCTATACTTCCTATTTTAAAAATTTGGGGTTGTACCTGTCATTCTAAGGGGGTTGAAGGTAGGGGTTGCATTTTCACGTTAAAGAATGTCAAGTTATAATTTAAATTTGACGTGTTTCGAGATTTTTTATAAATATGTACAGTAATGTAAATGATGATTGTTCAGGGCGATGGTATGTTATAATACTAATATATCATTAAAAATATATAAATATGTGATAATACTAATATATCAGTAAAAACTAAAAATCTCTTGGAATTCACTAGCAATTTTCATTGTATTTAGCTTATTCAGGGAAACATAATCATTCATGCACTGCTAAGATAATACAGGCCGACATGATATTTGGTGTTTTGAAATTGATAAGTGTCAAGCTAATACATTTGATTCTGAATGTGAATTTGGTTTAAGCTTATCACGTCATGATTTTTCAAAAAATAGAACTAGGGCAAAGAAGAAGTTTATTAATGTTTCGTAAATTGCATTAAAATTATTTCTTTATAGTACTTAGTATATCGATACAAAATATATTAGTATAATATTCTGTTTATTTCATTTTAATACTAACACTACCAATGTCAACATTTTAACTTGAAGGCATCGGCAGTTGTTTACGAAATAGTTAGGTATCGTCAGTTGTTTGTAGCATTGAGTAATGATTTGGTTTATGAGTGCTTAGTGTGTCGTCATGTCATCAGGAAAGTGTAAAATCAGTCCTAATATATTTTGTTACGAGTGTTATGATATAACGATAGCAAAGCAATCTTATTACGCTTACTTCCGTGTAAAGCTTAGTGATGAGGACAAACCTTAGGATCCACACAGTGTTATTTTACAGGGTTACGCAATTGAACTGTTACCTATTCAAACGACCATAATTTTTTTGTGTGAAATTATTTTTTATTGATTCAAATGACAAAATGTGTGAAAATTATTAAAATTTCAGAATCCACTCACTTTAGCTCGATGTGACTACCTTTTGCCTTGACTATGGCCTTCAAACGATTGAAAAACGAGTTGCATGCTGCACGAATGTGATCTTCCGGTATTTTGGCCCATTCACATATAATTGCTTTCTTCAGCGCACCCATAGTGGCATATTTTTTAGTCCTCACCCTCCTCTCCAAAATGGACCAGATGGAATAGTCCATCGGATTTGCGTCTGAAGTGTGGAACATGGTTTTATAACCATTCTTGGTTCACACTAGCTTTATGAGATGGTGCCGAGTCTTGTTGGAACGTCCATGATCTACAACCGAAATGTTTGCGAGCCCACGGCTCTAAGTTGCATTGGCTTTGACACCAGATTCAATAAAAACGATTTGAGAGCGTCCATCGGCGGTAAGAGCTGCCCATACCATTACTTGAGATGGGAAATTACTTCGGGTGGCCGTTCGTAAGCTCAAACTTTCGTAGGTGCGTTCGGTCAAGTAAACACGATCATTTTGAGAGTTTATGAACCTCTCAATAGGAAAATTTTTCTCATCATAGAACACTATGTTCGGAAATTCGCGACGTTCGTACAGGCGTAACAAGTCCTTTGCTCTTTCAAGCCGAACTTTTTTCTGCTTTGGTGTAAGATTATGTGCTTTTTGGAACTTGTAAGAACTTTTTGACCTTGAGCTCCTTTTTCAATATTCGTTACATGCTTCGCTGGGATATTTTCTGTTCTTTAGCCATTTGATTACCACTACGACGTGGATTTCGCTCAAGTCGAGCCTTTACTTTCCAAACCATTTCAGGTGATGTTGCTGTTTTTTTTTGTCCACCAGCATAGCGTTTGGCAATGCTAAAAGTATCATTATAACGAGTTATGGTGCGATACAGAAACATTTTATTCACTTTGAGGTGTTTGAGCTGACGAACAATAGCTGATTGTGATTTTCCAGCGAAATATAACGCAATCACACGATTACGTTTAAATTCCATTGCGAATAACTTTTGTTGTATGTATACAACTTAAATGCAAATGCTTTTGAAAGCTTATAAAAAATATACTAAAGTGTTCTAAGGCTAACTTTGACGTAGCTGTCATTATCGTTTGCTAGATATATCGATGTGAAGTTGGTAACAGTTCAATTGCGTAATCCTGTAGTATGTCGAGCTACTGAGAAAATTGGCAAAAGGTACATGTACCTCTTTACCCTTCGGCAATTCTATGGTTTTGAGGGAACCATAAAACCAGATAGACGACTGTTACGTTTGCTCCTGCGATGTCACGGGTTATAATTCTAAAAATAAATATATAAATCAGTTTCCTAATTTCCTGGCCGAAGAGAGTAAGACGAAGAATTTCCTGGCTACGAAACCTAAGAGAGTGGTATAGTTGCAGCTCAGTAAATATTTTCAGAGCAGCCACCAATAAGGTACGGAGAGCTATGATGAAAGCCAACCTCCGATAAAAGAAGGAACTACAAGAAGAAACGACCTGTACCTCAGAAACCAGAAATACCCATTTCCACGTGTCCTTTACATCATCCAACAGCTATCATCAGATGAAAGTTTAAACAAAGACACTGACGAAGTCTAGTAGTCAAAGTTTACTAGGGTATTGTTATAATATTTCTGAAGTAGTCATAAAACTGGGAGCTGACGATAAGGATTTAATATCATGGCGATTATTTATTGATTTTTCTCTTAAGAGAAATGAATCTCAACGAAACGTATGAGAATATTTTGCTGTTGCTGAATAAAATAATCCGTGAATCTCAACGAAACGTACGAGAATATTTTGTTGTTGCTGAATAAAATAAAGTATAGCGAATATTGTAGGCAAATCTGTCGAGACCTCAAAACAATATCCATGCTTTTGGATCAGCAGTCTGCATTCACAAAAAATCCATGTTTTTTGTGTGAGTGAGACAGTCGACGAGAGAATTTCCATTACGTTAAGAATGGCCACTCTGACAAAGACTTATACTGGGACAAAAAAAATGCAGCCCGATTCATTAGTTGACACAAAATTTCTTCAGAATCAAAAATTATTTTGATTCCCCTTCACATGAAGTTAGGTTTCTTCTTCTTCAAGTGCCGTCTCTATCAATGGAGGTTAGCGGTTATGGTGGCAAACGTTTGTCTATCTTCAGCTGCTCTTAAGAGTTCCTCAAATCCAAGTCCTGTCCAGTTTCTGATATTACGTAACCAGGACAATTTTTTTCTTTCAATTCCTCGCTTTCCTTCTATTTTGCCTTTTATTATCAACTGAGGGATGTAGTATTTCTCGTTGCGCAACAAATGCCCTAAATAACTGGTTTTTCTTCTTTTGACTGTTCTCAATAGTTCTTTTTCTAAATTGAGTTTTACTAAACTGAAGTTAGGTTTATTAAAGTAGTTTGTCGAAGCCTTAAATAAACAAGGTGACTTCTTTAAATACTTCTCCTCTTTTTTATCTTTTTATGTAGACATGATTCTGTCTGTCTTTCAATGTGCCTTCAGTTAGTTGTCGTTCCATCGGTTACGTGGTCTTCCAGTTCTTACGCAGCTCTTGATGTTCTCCACCTTGCACCTACGTCGTATATCTGTATTCTTAGCTCTGTCCCATAGTGTATTACTATTAATTTTTCTAAGTGTTTTCATCTCTGTTGTTTCTAACATCATTTTTGTCCTCTCTGTATCAGGTCGAGTTTCTGCCGCGTATATCATTATTTATCTGACGACGGGTTTCTAAATGCTGCCTTTTATTTCTTTATTTACACACACGTGCGACAAATTCCCTGCCCTTTCTAAAGCTAAATTTAAAGAAGGAGTTTTCGTAGGCCCTTAAAATCAAAACTTAAAATCGGACAGATTGTTCCAGAATACAATGACCCAGGAAGAATCTTCAGCATGGAGTTCTTTTATAGAAGTCAAAAATGATTTCTTTGAAAACAACAAGTCTCCAAACTACAAAGAAATTGTAGCCAATATGATCAAAAATTATAAAAACTGGGATCCGATATTAGCGTCAAACGTCATTTTCTGGATTTCTACGTTAACTATTCTCCGGAAAATCTGGAGGTGTCAGTGAGGAATAGGGAGAGAAAGAGAGGGAATCAAAGGAGATGTCAAAACATTACCAAGAAAGATGGGATACTATAATAATGTCTGATTGATGTCTAATGATGAAGTTACATAAAGAAACCTATAAAACGCAGTTTTCATGGACAAAGAGAACAATTTTATTAAAAAAATCAACGATTGGCTTGATTGGTCGGGGATGCAAGGATGTGCGTGAGTTGATTGAGGGTCTGACTGCTGCACAGGCACTGGCTTGTGTAAGATCAAATGGGAGGTATAAAATAAAACAACCATACTGGTGTAACGAGCGACTTGAACATCTGAGTATAAATTGCATGAGAGTAAGAACGACGATCAAGAGCAAACAAGAGAAATAGAGGCAGACTTCAAACCAGACGAACTGATGATATCAAGCAAATGGCTGGTCACGAATGGTTGCAAAAAACAACAAACAGAAATAAATGAACACACCTAAGGGTAGTTTACATCTATCTGACTGATAGTCAGGATCCACTTTGGAATATAATGAGAAATATGGGAGTGTCTAACCATCTAGTTAACCTGATAAGAAATATGTTTAATAAAAACTCAGCCAAAGTGGAAGTACATGGAAAATATTCAAATGCCTTCACAACAAAAGGAACTAGACAGAGCTACTTTCTATCACCATTATTATACATTGTATACTCTAAATATATAATGACGAAAGTACTAGGCAAATGTGATGGGGGAATCACTACATAAGACAAAAAAATCAGGAGCTGTTTAAATGATACACTTAAACTAGCAGCTATTGAAATCTAAATGATTACCATGGCTAAGCCGGATAAGCAAGGACTTCAGATCAGCACTAGTATAACAAAAATAATGATCGTAAGCAGAAAAAATAATAACCTATCGCACATACACCAAGTGACCAATTTCAAAGTAGTGGACAAAGTAGCAGACTAGCAATGACTCGAACCGCAACATCTAAATTAATTATAATGTGGAAATACCAAACAGTAACGAAGAACACTAAGTTCAGGTTGATTAATGCCCTTATTTTTCCTTTTCCAATTGTAACATGCGCCGCTGAAACAAGGGCTCTTAAAAAATCGATACAACTAAGATCTTCTTCTTCATATACCTCAAAACGTTGGTTACCATAATATCTATCTTAATTTTATTCACTGCCACCCTAAATAGCATGCTTATATCAACACCATACCAATCTCGCAAGTTCTTTAACCATGATATTTTTCTTCGTGCTGGACGGCGTTTGCCTACTATTTTTTGCATGATATTTTGTAGCAACCTATATTTGGGACTTTACCAAATTGTAACCCATTACATGTCCGAAATACTCCAGCTTTCTCTGATGATGCTTTTTATGATCTCAGTAGTCTTGCTGAGACGTTCTAGTATTGTCGAAATTCGAATCTTCTCCGCCCAGGAAACTTTTAAAATTCTTCTATACCACCACATTTCGAAAGCCTCAAGGCGATTTAGATCGATTATATTCACAGAACTCGACACCATAAAGTAAGACCGAGACGAGAACACGTAGCAGCGAAGTAGGCAGATCCTCAATGCCAATTTTAGATCTCTGTTACATAACACCTTTGACATCTTTCTAAAAGCAGCTCTAGCCTGCTATATCCTAGATTCATTTCGCAGTAACCTTCTGCGTTACAATTTAATTGCTGTTCAAGGTAATCGATTTTATCAACTTGCTCAAGTTTGGTATTATTTACTTATATAGACGGTTTTATATGCTGTTGTTTACTTAGTATGAGTATTTTGGTTTTCCGTATGTTCAGATCCAGACCTGCCTCCCTACAACTCTCAACGATACTATTAAGTAGTGTTTGTAAATCTTCTTGACTACAAGCTAGAAGTACTGTATCGTCCGCATATCGCAAATTATTGATGACTTCACCGTTCACAAGTATTCCATCTTGTTTTTCAGAAAGTGCTTTTCTGAAAATTCTTTCGGAGTAAACGATGAACAGCAGGGATGACAAGAGGCATCCCTGTTGTACTCCTCTTTTAATATTGAGAGACTGTGCTTCCACACCATCTACTAAAACTGATTGATTCCAATATATTATTCAAACATCTCTGCTGTCCAAGCGAATGTATTTTAGAGCATCGATCAATATAGAGTGCTTAACACGATCAAATGTCTTTTGAAAGTCAATAAAACAACAGTTTATGTCTACAGATATATCTCGACATCTTTGAGCAAGTACGTTCATTCCAAACAGTGCCTCTCTCGTTCCAAATCTGGTTGGATGGTTCTATAATTAGCACAGGTTTTTGCTGTTGTCTTCTTAGGTAGAGCTATAAACAGTGAATTAGACCAACCATTCGTTAGTTGTCCGCTGGTATAAATTGTATTGAAAAACGAAGTTATAGCCTCTAAAGCATTGATATCATTTATAAACTTGTATATTTCAGTTGAAATTTCATCAGGACCAGTGGCTCTATCATCTTTTGATAATTGTATGGCTTTTATAACCTCAAAGCATGTGATTAAGGGCCGTCGCAGTTAATAATATCGGGACGTGAACTACTCCTATCGTCTTCGAATAGGTTCGTAGCGTAATTTTACCATTCTTTAAGTTTGTCCTCTACTTCAAATATTACTTTACCATGTTCATCCTGTAGCAATGTAGTTTGTTTCTTATTAAAGGAACCAGCCGCTTCTTTCACTTTTTTATACATGTTAAACGTGTCGTATCTGTTTTCAAGTTCTTCAATGTCATGACACTGTTTGGCTAGATGTTGACTCTTTGCTTCTCGTATTTTACGTCAGATTTCTATTTGTATGCTGTTGTAAAGTGTTTCGTTGTTTTTCGCTAGTCGCCGTTGTTCCATAAAATCCAATATGTCATCTGTCATCCAAGCCTAAGATTGACGCCTCCGAAATGTAAGTTTACAGAAGAATTCTATTCTTGTCCTGGATAGAGCACAAAACCAACCTGCCCTTTCTGGAAGAGCTTAATATAAAAGACAGGCTATTGAAAAAGTAAAACGAGCATACCTAATTTACTTCGGCCACATATATGTAGCCAGAAGAACCGGGACTCATATGGAACTGCTTATAGAAGGTCGAACACTGAGAGAAAGATCTTCAACACGATAGGCAGACAAGAGATCAAAGAATAAGGAGGGGAGTGTAATAAAATTTAGTTATACATGACCTTGTAGTGTAAAATACTGTGTTGTCTATACAATTACTTGCTTTTTTAGGATACATATTTAGTAACTTGTTAGTACAATAATAATACATATTTCGATAATTTTTTTTTCAAACATCAAATAATGATGACATTACTTATCTAACTTGATCCTGTCAAAGTTTGATGTGTCCGCCGGCAGCAGTTTTTTTTTCCCATTTCTTTACGGCGGCGGAGGGAAAAATGTTGTCATGGCAACAATATGAAACATGTCACAAAGCAACAATACAAATGTCATTAACAACAATTAAACATCATTTTTATTTATAGGAATATTAAAAGTACAATTAGTTAATGAGGCATTTTCAAAAATTGAAACCGCGCAAAAATGTTCCCGACTCTTGATCTTCCTCTTCTCGTGCCACTCCTAGCGGAGATTGGAAATCATCATGGCCACTGCGACTTTGTTAGCAGCGCGCCTAAAAAGTTCAATCGAACTACACCCGAACCATTCACGCAGATTACGAAGCCACGATATTTTTCTTCTTCCCACACTTCTTTTGCCCTTAATTTTGCCCTGCATGATGTTTCTTAAAAGTTCGTACTTTTCACCTCTCACAATGTGCCCCAAGTATTCCATCTTTCTAGTTTTTATCTCAGTTAGAATTTCGCATCTTTTGTCTAAAATTTGGAGTACTTGCGTGTTAGTGACGCGGTCCATCCATGATATTCTGAGAATGCGCCTATAGCACCACATCTCGAAAGCTTCGATGTTTTTTATGGTCAACTGTTTTAGTGTCCAAGCCTCAACTCCATATAATAGGGTAGAAAAGACATAACACCGCAGCATTCGTATTCGTAACTTTATATTGATATCACGATTGCAAAAGAGTTTGTGCATTCTATTAAAGACTGATCTAGCGATTTCTATTCTACATCTAATCTCTTTTGTTTGATCAGTATCGTCTGTGATCCAAGCACCTAGATATTTATAACAGGGCACACGCTCAATCGTTGTATTGTCTATTACAAGATTAGCTCTGATGTTCTGTGATTTCGTGATTACCATAAATTTAGTTTTTTTCAAATTAATTTTTAAGCCGTAACTGTTACAGTATATATTGAGACTTTGAACGAGATGTTGTAGTTCTACTAGCGTTCCCGTTAGGAGAACTGTATCGTCAGCATATCTTATATTGTTGATCGTCTCACCATTTATTATCAAACCAAGATCTTCTTCCTCGAGTGCTTGTTCACAGATAGCTTCACTATACAGATTAAATAAAAGTGGCGATAAGATACTTCCCTGCCGGACCCCTCGACGGATTTGAATTTCTTCTGTTAGTCTGCCCTCAACCTTGACATTTGCTGTTTGATTCCAATATAGATTGCATATAATTCGAATATCTCGGCTGTCTATATTTTTCTTTATTAGAACTTCTCTTAGTGGATCATGTTGTACTTTGTCAAAGGCCTTTTCGAAATCAATAAAGCAGGCGTAAATTTCTTGGTTCATGTCTAAGCATCTCTGTGAGAGAACGTTCATTGCAAACAGAGCCTCCCTTGTACCCAGCCGTTTTCTGAATCTCATCTGAGTGTTACTGATGTCTACGCCTAATTTCCTATAGATCCTATTATGGATTATTTTTAAGAACAGTTTTAGAGCATGACTCATCAAAGCTATCGTACGAGATTCGTTGCATTCCTTTGTATTTGCCTTTTTTGGCAGTAGTATAAAGGTCGAACGGAGCCATTCCCTAGGTATTATTCCAGTTCTATATATTGTGTTATATAGATCTAGGAGTATTTTAATAGTTTCATCGTCCATAAGTTTGAGCAGTTCTACGGGAGTTTCATCAGGACTGGGGGCCTTACCACTTTTTTCTTGTTTGATTGCATATTCTATTTCTCCTCTGATTATATCAGGCCCTGTATCATCTGTATATTCGTTTGAGATTTCTTGTCTATCTTTGTCATTAAACAGTTGTGATATGTATTCTGTCCATCGGTTCATTTTTTGTTGTAAATCTGTTATAATTATACCATCTGTATCTTTGATCTGTCCTCTCTGTGTTGTTTTTCTCCTTCCTGTCATTTCTTTAATCTTTTTGTGTACATTAAAAAGTCATATTTTCGCTCCAATTGTTCCAACTCCTGGCATTGCTCACTTAGCCATCTTTCTCTAGCTTCTCTTATTTTCTTTTTTATCAGTTTATCTGTCTCTTTGTATCTTATCGGATTATTTGTTTTGTGTACCCTTCTTTCACGCATCAACTGTAGTATTTCCTCATTCATCCATTCTTTATGTTTCCTTTCTTTCGGTGTTAAATTTTCTCTCCCTGCCAACATTATGGCATGTTTAATATTCTCCCATTTTTGGTCTATGTTATCAGTATTTCTATTCAGTTTCTCTATATATTTTGTAAATTTTCTTTGATGTTCACTATTGTTTTCTCTTTTATATGTTGTTCGTTCAGTCTTCTCACGTCAATTTGTTTCTGTATGTGTTTTTTAATGATCTTTAGCTTTATTCTTAATGTGACTACTACAGGATTGTAATCCGAGCCTATATCTGCTCCTGGGTAGGTTTTAGCTGAGAGTATAGAATTGCGGAATCTTTGACTAACAAGGACAAAGTCAATTTGGTTTCTGACTACTCTACCTTTGGTGTCACTCGGAGATTTCCATGTGTACAGTCGTCTGTAGGTAACTTGAAGCAACTACTAACTCCTCCGCTTGACAAAATTGTACCATACGGTCTCCTCGTTAGTTTCGTTCTCCTAATCCATAGTCCCTCCATATAATCGTCCACACATCCATGTCCAATTTTGGCATTAAAATCGCCCATTACTACTGTAGTATGATGTTTCTTCATTGATTTTAGAATTTGTTCCAGATCGTAATAGAAACTTTCAATTTCATCATCATCTTTATCAGCCGTAGGAGTATATACTTGTATAATATTTATAATTTGTTTATTTGACTGAAGTTGTAGTGTCATTATTCTATCAGAAAAGGGAGTAAAGCTTGTTACACAGTTACTGATTTTCTTTGATACCAAGACAGCGACACCGTAACGATCAGTTGAACTGATGGTGCCTAAATAATAAAATGTTCCACTGTTATTCGTGCATTTTCCTGATCCTGGCCACTGTACATCACTTATACCTAGGACATCA
The DNA here is from genome assembly GCA_918026665.1 of Diabrotica balteata. Taxonomy (NCBI): domain Eukaryota; kingdom Metazoa; phylum Arthropoda; class Insecta; order Coleoptera; family Chrysomelidae; genus Diabrotica; species Diabrotica balteata. The sequence goes on from OU898276.1 coordinate 129,987,032, forward strand.
ATTTTAAGGTTTTCCATTTCAAAGGCTATATTATTTAATTTACCTGCTGCAAAGAGGCTTCTTACATTCCACGTCGCTATTCTTAATATCTTAAGGTGATTGATATTACCTACACAGGGATTTCGCTGGTTCACGACCTGAGAGGCCCTATGGTCTGTCTGTGGTTTTCCTCTCCTGTCGGATCTTGGGTTCCGAGGTCCATGATCAGTAACATGAGTGATTGATGTGACATTTGCCATCATGATTATACTAGGAAATCTTAAAAATCATTAATACAGTGGTTTCCCGTTGCCTTCTACCCGACTCTTGATACGCATTGGTAATTGTTGATGATACTGATGGTCGTGAACAACTTTCAGCAATCATTCCCGATGTTGGCGGCTTGCGAACAGCAATAAGCTGTCTTTAATAATTGCAAACAACAGTCAAACAACTATAACCAGGGAGACGCAAATCCCACCGACGCGACGACTTAATTATTTTAATTTTTAACATCTAGACGACCTTGATAGTTGTCACAGTTAATTTCGAGTAAAAATAGCGTATGAATTGTACTATTTATGGTTGAGAAAATTGCTACGTTTGAAGAAAAAATAGTATACTTTATTCGGCAAAAAAGCGACTTTTCTTGACTTGCCCTTTATTACGCGCCTCACTTCTTTCGGCGCGTAATATCGGGCGCGTCAAGAAAAGTCATGCTTCTCCGCCTCATAAAGTAATATACTATTATTGTAAAAACTAAAATGGATAGGAAAAAAAGGCATACGAGTCGGTGTGACTCGCAAGGTACCTTGATAGATGATTTGCCAATAAATATGATAACAGAAAAAAGTTATGTCAAGCAAACTTATATACATTTCTTTCTTATTTAAGTTATTCAAAGATGACTGGTTTGATTCACAACAGTTTTACATATAATAAATAGAATTTTAAAATATTAATTTTATTATTTATAAAGATCTCATTTTTTTCGATAATGATAGGAGTTATCAGCTCTCTTCCTATTACCAAGTTAGGTACAAATCAATATGTATCTGATACAGTGCATCAAATTAAACATAGGGTATTATAATTATTTAAGTAGTGTAGTATGAACATGGGCGAGAGTATTTACGGTTTGCCTTTTAGAATCAATTAAATCACAGAATAAAAGTGTTCTTCGTGCTTAAAGCGACTAAAGCAAATACTGGTGTGTTATTCAGAATTCACGGTATTCAGTTATCATAATAGCATGGCTGTGTCATGGCTTATGTTTTCAAATATACATTAAAGAGCTTTTGTAGTGAATATGTTGTGGTAGATTTGACTTATCTCAAAATACACATGCAGTCGATTACAATTTTCGGGATAAAAACATGTATCGATGAATCATAATCTTATATAGACATGATTTGAAGTATTATGATTAAATTTTAAAACACATCAGTACACTCAACGATACTAATCTTCTTCCTTCTTCTTCTTTGGGTGCCGTGTCCGTATTCAGACGTTGGCCGTCATCATGCTTACAATTTCCTGAAACCTTTCTCTGTCGGCTGCTGCGCGAAATAATTCTTCTACTGTGAAACCACACCATTGTCTAATATTACGCAGCCATGAAAGTTTCTTTCGACCAATCCATCTCTTTCCTTCCACTTTTCCTTGTATTATAAGGCGAAGTAAATGGTATTTGGGTCCTCTAATTATATGGCCGAAGTATTCTGTTTTTCTCCTCTTTATGATGTTTATGAGCAGACGTTCTGAGTTGATCATTTGAAGAACATCTTCATTGGAAGTGTGCGAAACCCACGATATCTTTAGGATTCGTCTATAGCACCACATTTCGAATGCTTCTAACTTGTTTAGCATTGTGGTTTTTAACGTCCATGTCTCACAACCATACAATAGGATCGACCACACATAACATTTCAGGACCTTCTTACGAATGTTCATTGACAGGTTTCTGTTGCATAAAACTGGTTTCCAGGTCATAAAAGCCTTACGTGATATTTCGATCCTGGATATTATCTCTTCATCAGAGTCACAATTTACATTTAACCAGCTGCCAAGGTATTTGAAATGATTTACCCTTTCTATCTCTTCTCCATTAAGAGAAAGCAGACCTTGATCTATATGGATCTTTCCAACTGCCATCCACTTTGTCTTTGAAATGTTGATTTTTAGGCCTCTCCGATAACTTGCTTCACTGACTAGATCCGAAATCCGAAAGATTGTAATTTATATAGATTCAAACGCGAAAAACTTTTCCAAATCTTCATGCAGTAATAAATGGACTAGAATGTTTAAGAAAGCTTAAACATTCACAAGCTGTCAATCACGCAATAAATTACATGACGATCTTGCAATAGTAGTTCACAACATACCATAGATATTTTTGGCACAACGTCTGATCTTGGTCCATCTTCATGAAATTTATATTGGAAAGAACTGCGTCAACAATTACATTCTGAAAATCAGTTAACCCCTTTAACTTGCAGAAAGCTTATATTTTATATTAGAAGTCGAGTTAAGTTGATCAGAAAATTGATCTACTAACAAGTCCACAAAAATTATAAAAAATCTCTACAAAAAAATATCGTTTTATTTTCTTATACGACATAATTTTGACAAATTGTGGCCAATATAAGATTTGACATTTCGACAACGATGTTACTAAATTTGAAAACTTTACTAGCAGCTTTGATATTTTAATTTAACTGTCTAGTTATTTTTCTATTATCAAGTTTTTCCTTTGCAGTTTCGGACCTGATTACTATGCCAAAATGGCGTCGTCACCATCAGGAACTAAAGGGAAGGTAAGTCTCGACGGAAAGCTCAACGAAATTGAAGAAATAACAACCTATTCTAGCCTACCAAGAAGTCTCTATACACCAAAAACCTCCAGCAGGCATTTTGTTAAGAACCCTTTATTAAATTTTCCAGAACTTAATTCTAAAGAATGAAGTGTTAAGTTGTGAAATGAAGAGTTACTTAGGCTCAATTATTTAAAACAATTTAAGTTAATCATACCAGTAAAACTTGGGACAAAATGTTTAGTGTCGAGTATTGTTAGGTTATTGTAAAGATGAATAAATTTTTCAACGAAATTTTTTGTTGCAAACTTTGCAGATCTTTATTATTTTAATAGGAATAAAGTTGATGCACCTACACGATAATCTTATCTTTTAATAAGAGACTATATTATAGCTCAGTAAGAATCTAATACTTTGTACAATATTGTTGATGTACACTGTGTGCTCAATAATAGCTGTGTACCTACTGTTTATTTCTTAACTTTTTGCTAAGAATTAAAAATACCGAGAGACTCCTTTTATTTGTGCTTACAATATTTTAATTAATATATGGGATTTTAATATATTATGCATACAATTCAGTAACGGTTTTGTATTAACATGTATAAATATATTTACAAATACAAGACCAAACCAGTGATATGCTTACCCTACCTTGACCAAAGCTCCAGTTCCGATGATCTAAAGTTAAATGAACTTCAATTTTATACAATTCCAATTTTTTTACTCGTATGTTTGCTTTATTTACTATCTTAATTATAATTAATCACAATTCTAATTGAAAAGACTTTTATTTTGATGTTTTAATTTCGCAACTTCTCAAAAATCCAAAGTGAAAATCAATACACAAAATTCAATTCAATTTACACAATAACATTCACATAAAAAAGCTTATTTTCTGTACCTTTCGTAATTTTTCGTAGGCTTCCACAAGGGATATCAAGTTATAGATTGCGCCTCTAAATCATCTCTTCCTCCGGTGTATTTTCTAAACCATAAAACTTAATTAAACTTTCTCATTAACTGAACGAAAGGTACCTATTCGTTGTGTATATGTCATTTCAGTAATGACATAATTCCAGCAGAATACGACTCTGCGAATAGAAGAAAAATGTTCAAAGCAATAAAGAGCTAGTAATACGAAATCAGTTGGTAAATTTAACAAAACTAACTCTTAAATAAGTTCAGTGTAGAGTACGAATTCATGGCGAACTGTTTAAACCTTTTAAAATAAATAACGGGTTGCGCCGGCTCAAAGTAATACGTATGTCACAAATCACAACCATTGATAATAAATCAGTGCAAATCCTTGCCAATGCTGATGATATCAATATTGTTGGGATAACGAAAAACAAAACGAAATATATGGAAATAAGCACGCAACCACAGATCCTACGACCACTTGTTATAGAAAACGACGTAATTGAAGCGTGAACGAATTTGTATACCTGGGAGCGCTTCTTAACACTGAAAATAATACTACCGCAGAAATAAACTGCAGAATTTGCACGGCCAACAGATACTATTTTGGGATCAATCTCCTCCTTAATCTCACAATTATCGAGAAATACAAAAATAAAACTCTACAAAACAATAATACGCCCAGTCCTAAAGTATGGTTTAGCGACCTGGACTTAACAAAAAGTAATGAAAACATGTTTTCAGATGTTTCGAAAGAAAAGTACTAAGGCGAATATATAGAGCAGTGAATGGCAATAGAGTATGGAGAAGACGATACAACTTTATAGAATATACCAGAAACCAGATATCGTAAAACATATTAAGATAGGACGTCTGAGGTGGATAGGGCATGTCATTCGGATGGAATAAAAGGACCCAGCTAGAAAAACGATCCTTAATAGACCAATTGGTCAGAAAAGAAGCTGAAGACCCAGAACAAGGTTCCTTGATAACATCAATGAAGAGATGAGAAATATGGAAATACGTACTTGGCGGAGGAAGGCAATGGATAGGGACGACCGTAGAAAAATTCTTGAGGAAGCTAGGATTCACGCAGGGTTGTAAAGGCAGAATGATGATGATGGGATAGATTGTTAAAAAGTTGTCTTTTTGTAAAATAAATATTAATAGGATTATAGATCGAGTAATACTTCATCTAAACACTCGTTTTAAATTGTTGCCAGCGACAGAATTATCAGTTTCGACTCAAAAACCATCTTCTTTACGTGCGTCGAAGATTGGCAATCATCACTGCTATTCTAACTTTTAACACTTCAGCCCGAAAGAGTTCAATTGAGCTGTATCCAAACCATTCTCCGAAGTTTCTCAGTTAGGGCATTCTTCTTCTAAATATGTTGCGCGTTCCTTGAATCTTTCTCTGTATTATTAGTTTCAGGAATTCATATCGGTCACCACGTACTATATGACCCAGATATTGTAGTTTTCTTATTTTGATGAAATCCAGTATCTCCCTGCTGTTCTCTATTCTTCTTAGTACTTCTTCATTGGTTATTTTGTCTGTCCAGGAGATTTTCAGCATTCTTTGATATGTCCACATTTCAAATGCTGCCAATTTATTGATACATTGTTTATTTAAAGTACATGTCTTCAAACCATACAAAAGTACAGAAAATACATAACAATTTAGTACTCGTTTTCTTAAGATTTAGGATGAGGTCACTACAACATAATATTTGTTTCAAAACAATACTAAAACTATATTCAAGTCAGTCAAAAACTATATTCATGTCAATTATTATCATTAATTCAAAAATTTTCTAATCAATAAAAATAATAAATCTTTGTAACTCTTTTTATTGAATAAAAAAATGTGAATGGGTATATATGGTCAGTTATCCACAAAAACTAATAGTTTAATTGTTATTGAACCCCCTCTGTGGCTCAGTGGTAAGAGCGCCTACCTTTGAGTCGTGAGTTCGAATCTCACCTGAGTGGAAATTTTCGTTTATTAAAAATTAATAAATGAAAATAATTTCTATTCTTGTGCGATCGGTACTCACCGAAGGGACCGCAGACGTTCGGATACAATTAGCGTCTCTTAGCAAAGACAATGACGTTGACTTTGCTAAGTATCAAGACATTTACTCTACACACATACACACACACTACACACCTGACTGTAAAAATTCACTGCACCATGCCAATGACCATTAGTTGTCGAAGCATTAAACTCAATAAAAAAAAATTGTTATTGTTCGGAAAATAAAAGGTGGAAATTATTAACTAATAATATAATTGAAATTGTTTTTTAGATTTTAGGTAAAACATAATTTTTTTAGCTATCACTAAAAAAAAATAAAGCGATTTTGCTAGGAATTACTTGCTATATGATTCCACTTAAATTATCTTATAGAACCATCCCAAATTTTGAATAATTAGGTTACTTAAATATCATAAAAACAATTAACGGACACTTTAGTTTAGTAACCTAGAAGTTTATTATTTTAGATTTTGTAGATTAGAAAATAAGTTAGAGGGGAGACTTTACATTCGCACTTCCCTAACGATTACAGACAGAAGATGACATTAAACTTAAATATATACAGAATCTACTATAAACTATACTATGTATATCGTGGGTAATTCCTGTGATCGTTTCTTGTATCTTTCTTGTTTTTTTTTTAGTCTAGGATCAGCCCTTTTCTTTATGATCTTTCACCTCTGGTTTCGGTTCTGTAGATTAATACTCTCCTACAGTTTCTATATATTCGTGTTTTACTTATGTTAATATATCATACTGTTCTGATGCTTTGGCCACTGGACCCTCTGACATTGTAAAGATAAACAATTTTATTTATTGTTTTTACTGTTAAAGAGATTGTTAAAAATCTTAGATAGTACTAAAAAGATGTATAATATTTTTTAATGTCCCATATCCCATATTTTGGATATTTTATACCCTTGAATCTTTACTCGTGCTGCGGATTGCATCATATTTTTTTACTTCAATAAGTTTTATTATAAATTTGTTAGTTGTTAATTTTTTCCGTAGGGATATTTTGGAATATCACCAATGATTAAAACATTATATCCTGTTAAAAACGGTTTATGCAATAAAATGAGTCTGTTTGGTACATTGTATTTCTACATATACTATTTATTTAGAGTGTTTATTCACAGTTGGCAAAAAAAACTATTACAAATTTTTAGGTAAAAATGGTAAGTTTGAAATTGGGTACTTTACACATAGTTTTGTGCAAAATTTGTTGAACTTCAAATCTAATTTTTTTGATCAAATTATGATAAAAACTTTATTATACTAAAACTAAAATATAAAAACTGATTTTTTATAATCGAAGGTAACTAATTAAGTGTTTTTTTCTTCATTTCATTTCTTCCATTGACTGACATCTTCGGTTGTTGAAAAATTAGCAATGATTTATGCTGATTCTTTTTGCTGATTTGCAACTCAGTTGCTCATTATATGTTTTCAAGTAATATACCATTTCTAGCACTATTTCATCTACCCTATATCCTTCCTTTGTTTACGTCGCCAACATTTCTCAATACTGTTTAAAGCAGTTTTTTCATTTCATCTTTCTAAAATTATTTTTCTATTATTTCTTTTTTTGTTGTGTGTTCTTTTACTTACAATTTCAGCTTACGTTGTGTAAATCTTTGTTCTCAATATTTTTTTAATATCTTCTTGTCCATATAAATATTCACGTGGTTGTTTTTTTATTCCATCAAATTGAATTTAAATGCAGGAGAATTCTTTAATAGAAAAGAGTTCACTGGAATTTGTAATTTTTTATTGAGCATAATATGTCTCCTAAGCTTAATAAAATAAAAAAATTAACGAAAATGCTATAAAAAAATAAGAACTGTAATAAAAATTATCGTAATTACACCCGCCTCTAGGTATTAAAGCAATGAAGAATATCTAACTTTCTTTCATGTGAATTTCATATTTCTGAAGTCTAATACGCCGACTAACATAAATATAAAGACAATGTTTTTTTCTCTCTTAGCTTATAATATTAATACCGGGGTTTTTGGATAACTTTCATTAGTTACGGCTAAATCGTTACACGAAGGAAGTAATCTAACGTTTTGGCATGTCTGTTATATATCTTGGCGATAATTTTACGAAACTCGTATAGATAATGACATGTTTATTTGTTACGTTATTACATACACTTTTTCTTAAGATACCGTGTCCATATTCAGACGCTGGCTATCATAATTTTTACATTTCTTGAAATTTTTTTCTATCGGCTGCTGCGCGAAATAGTTCTTCTCCTGTTGTACCACACTATTGTCTCATATTACGCAGCCATAAAAGTTTTTTCCTACCAATCCATCTCTTTCCATCCACTTTTCCTTGTATTATAATGGTATTTGGGTCCTTTATATGGCCGAAGTATTCTGTTTTTCCATCGCATAATACTGCCCTCTAATTATCCAAAGTCGGAGTACCTAATATTTTACAGTGTTCATTTACCTTGTATTTAATATTAGAGAAAGCATTGCCATTGATTATTTCGTAAAAGTTTATAGAGAATATAACATAATTTGGTATATATATGTTACTTCTAGTGGCTGATAATCATGTCAATTCAAATCTAATCCGTTCTGAGCATGTGTCTCCATGATCAGTAGCTAACTCAGAATAGTAGAGTTTAGTTAGATTTAGTAGATTAGTAGAATAATTAGTAGATTATAATCAATTTCAAGTAAATATGTTGGGACTATGACCGAATTAACAATGCTATTCTCTGTATACAAAATCACTATTACCTGTAATACGGTATATTTTTTTCTGTAATTATAAAATATATATATATATATATATATATATATATATATATATATATATGTTAAGGTGTGGATTTGGAAAATAAATAGTCGTACTTTACTACTATTATAAAAGGCTTTATTTCCTATAACATACATACTAATTAACTAACCTAACTTAAGCCACCATACTTCTTACTACCACCTACAACTACATGATACTCATTGACATTACTATTATTGTCTGTCATGTCAACCCATGACACTATGGGTGCGTTCCGCTTACTCTTACACCAATATATCTGTGTATACAATATAAATGTATTACATTCTCAACACGCCTCCTTACATTTACATTGTATTTACATTAATTCAAATTTAACATACTTCGAAATTTTTCAAATTTATCCTGGCCCAAGGACTTCGTAAAAATATCTGCAATATTATCATCAGAATCTACTTTAACCACATTTATAACATTTGCTTTAACATAATCATTTACATAATGATAATGAATTTCAACATGCTTAGAATTTTTTGTAAAATTGCCATAATTAGCTATACTAATTGTACCAGTGTTATCTTCATAAACATCAATTGGCTTTATTATTTCAATATCAAATATTTTCAACAATTCTTTTACAAATATCAATTCACTTACTGCTTCTGACAATGCTACATACTCTGCAAAAGTTGAAGCTTTTGTAACGCTTTTTTGTTTTCTAGATTTCCAATAAATTACATTACCAAACAATCTTATTACAAAACCAGTTGTAGACTTTCTATCTAAATGATCACCTGCCCAATCGGCATCCACATAACAATCAATAATACTTACTTTTTCATTTCTGTTATAAAACAATTTTAAATCTTTAGTTAAGCATAAATATTTCAAAATTCGTACAGCATATTTAAAGTGCGTTTCATTATAGCAATTTTGAAATCTACTCAGATAATTTACGCTGAAACTTATATCAGGCCTTGTTGCCGAACTTATGTATAATAGTGCACCAATTAAATTTTTATATTTAATATTTCTTTCACAATGATCAGATTTATCAATTTTTAAATTTACTTCCATAGGTGTATTATACAGTTTACCTTTTTCTAAATTATATTTTTTCCTTAATAATTCAATATATTTATTTTGATCCAATCTCATTTCATGTTTACTAGAATCATAATCAACAGTAATACCAAGATATTCTTTAATTTCACCAATATCTTTCATTTTAAATTTTTCTGATAATAAAATTTTAATCCTTTTAATTTCATTTAAATTTCTACCACAAATCAATAAATCATCGACATAAATTAATAAGTAAATAATATCATTTCCAATTTTATAAACGTACAAACAAGGATCAATATTACTTCTTTCAAAACCTAAATTTATCAAAAATGTATCTAGGCACTCATACCATGCCCTTGGACTTTCTTTTAAACCATATAAAGCTTTAACTAATTTACAAACCTTACTTGTTCCATCTTCATAACCCTTAGGTTGTTTAATATAAACTTCAGAAATTACTTTACCATTTAAAAAGGCTGTTTCAACATCCATTTGTTCAATTACTAGGCCCATTTGACAACAATATGACAATAAAATCTTTAATGTTTGCATTTTAGCCACAGGTGAATAAATATCATCAATTTCATCAGTTTGTTGAAAACCTCGTACAACCAATCTAGCTTTATAAGTATTATCAGACTTTTTAGTATAAACCCATTTAACATCCAGAATATTTTTGTTTGTATCATTTTTAACCAATTTCCAAGTTTTACTTTTATTTAAACTATCAATTTCTTTGTCCATAGCTGTTTTCCAATACTTACTTTCATTAGAATTTATCGCCTCCTCAAATGTATGTGGTATATCAGTTCTACACATATTTACAAAAATACTACTATTATATACATAGTAGTCATCAAATTTCTTTGGAGGATTTTTGGCTCTGTGAGATCTAGGTAACTCAGGTTCATTTTTATTCACACTATCATCCATACTTTCATTTGTACTTTCAAAAGTTTCATCTATTGAGTCATTTTCAGAGCTTTCATCAATTTTATCAGGGTAACACTCTTCATTATTATCATTATCTGATTCGTTAAAGTCTAAACCTATACACTTAACGTTTTCTTCAACAATATCCACGTGTCTAGCAACAATGACTCTGCCATTTAATAATACACGATAACCAACATTACTATAACCAATTAAAATTCCCATATCAGCTTTCTTATCCCATTTAGAGATTCTCTTCTGTTCTGGTCTTCGTACAAAAACTTTACTTCCATACAAACGCAAATTAGAAACATCAGGTTTCTGTCCAAAAAATATTTCATATGGAGTTTTCTTTTCAATTGTATCAGATAAAGTACGATTTTTCAAATAAACCGCAGCACAAACTATTTCAGGCCAATATTTTTTATGAATATCTGCTTCAGCCAACAAACATCTTGACATATCCATTATAGTTCGATTAAACCGTTCTGCAGTCCCATTCAATTCATGTACATATGTAGGACAATTATCAATTACTATACCCCTTTCTTTTGCAAATCTGTAGACTTTACTGTTCAAATATTCTTTCCCATTATCACATCTTAAAATCTTTATTTTCTTTCCAGTCAAATTTTCACTTTCATTCGTATATTCATTCAAACAATCACATACTTCTGCTTTTGATTTTATAGCATATACTTTAGAAATCTTACTATAATCATCAATGAAAGAAACAAAATAATTTTCACCTTTAAACCCAGTAGTTCGAAAAGGCCCACAAACATCAGTATGTACAATCTCTAAAATATCTTTAGCTTTTTTTCTACTGTTTACAAACGGAATATTATGCATTTTACTTTCAATACAAATCTTACATTTCATAAATTCAGATTCAAACTCATTAGGAATTCCATTCAACAGCTGATCTTTAGATAAAATATTCAAATATTTAAAATTTACATGACCTAATAAACGATGCCATTTTTCCTTTTGATTCATATTATTCATATCTTTATTTGCAACATTTACATGCAATTCAACTGATTTTAATTTACTTTTCATAATATATAAGCCATTATTTTTTAAAGCAACTGCTGTTATATTACCAAGTTTATCAAAAACTTTTGAAATATTACCTAGAGAAATAATCTTATTATTTTCTGTTATTTTGCTATAACTTATCAAATTTGATTTCATATCTTTAACATAGAAAACATTTTGCATATCTACTAAACTCTTTTTACCAAAAGCATCAAAGTAACTTAAAACATTTCCAATTTAGTAGCTTTTACAACCCTATTATCTCCTAAATAAACATTAATGGGATCTTTAAGTAATTTACATTTATCAAATAATTTTTCATCATTAATAATGTGGTCTGTACAACCACTATCTAAAAGCCATTTTATTTCAATACAATTATTTACATTACCTATTTCAGTATTTTGTGCAATAACTGACATATCCTTACCAAGAGCTACTGTTGTAAGCCAAGAAGCACTGTTTCGCTCTTCGTTCTTCTGTCCTTGTCGGTTGAACCGCTGTGCACTTGTTCCATGCGTTCCGCGCTGTCCACGTGAGTGGCCACGTCCTCTGACGTAGCTTCCTCTTCCGGCTTCTTGTCGACCTCGCGTTTCTCTCCACCAGCCTCTACTGCTTGTCGTTTGTCTGCCATTACCCGACGCTTGATTGGCGCCATTTTTGCAATCTCGCTTGAAATGACCAACTTCGCCACACTGGAAGCATGATCGATCCTGTCGACCTTTATTTACCACAAATGTACTGGATTTTCTTCCAAAATCATTGTTTTGATTTTTTAATTCGGACATCATAACCTTAGTTTTTACGTAGTCTGCAGTTTGATCATCTTCTTTTAATGTATCTATTAAATCACCAATATAACTGTACGACTCTGGCAACGTGTTTAACATATAGTTCAATTTTTCCTTTTCAGACACACTAGCACCCGCGCTTTTTAACTCGTTTATAGCTTTTTCGAAGTCACTAAAAAATGTTGCACAGTCTCCATAGTTGTTCAATTTTAATCTTTCCAAGTTATTTCTACATACTATCTGCAATGCCGTTGATTCTTTCAAATATAAATTATCAAATTTCTTTATCATCTCATACGCCGTAGTTTTTTCGTCGATGTACTCCATCTGTCGATCCGATATTGCACCGCATATATAATTCATTGCTTTTACATCATCGTCATCCCAATTTGTATCATCATTTTCATTTTTCGGTCTGGTTACCACAACATCACACTTCTTCATTTTCAAAAATAGCATAAGACGTTTTTTCCACATTTTATAATTCTCCCCATCGAATATAGGTATTCTAAAATCACTACTACCTGCCATCATGTGTCACACTTTTTTTTTTTCAAACTGCACCAAACTTTTTCTGTTGTAAAAGGTACGACTTTCCAACCACGGACCTCTGCTACCATGTTAAGGTGTGGATTTGGAAAATAAATAGTCGTACTTTACTACTATTATAAAAGGCTTTATTTCCTATAACATACATACTAATTAACTAACCTAACTTAAGCCACCATACTTCTTACTACCACCTACAACTACATGATACTCATTGACATTACTATTATTGTCTGTCATGTCAACCCATGACACTATGGGTGCGTTCCGCTTACTCTTACACCAATATATCTGTGTATACAATATAAATGTATTACATTCTCAACAATATATATATATATATATATCCGGTTTTTTAGGCGTTACGCCCGTCCGGTAGGATCTATGGAGGAGTATCACCGAGCCGCAAGCCCTTATCTCTTGCCGTACTGCTCCACCATAGGCCGATCAGATCCCAGCATATTCTAGTCTAAGCCGCAGATTCATCTAGAATTTTAAACTGCTGCGTTAGACTTTTTGTTTTCTGTACACCGAGCTGGGGCTCGATCCCACATCCACTGACCCATTCGACAGTGAAGCGAATGAGAGGCAGCCGCACAGCCCGCTGAGCTATCTGACCGACAATTATAAAATATACCAATATTAAATTGTGCTGTGTATAAAGTAGGTACTATATCTTCTTCTTCTAATAGTCCTAAAACCCTTAGTAAGTCTTGACCTACTTAACAACGTTCTTAAATTCCTGTTGTTCTGTCCCGTTTAACAATTTCCTTTACCATTGCCTGATAATTATGGTTTTAAGATCTTTCTCTACATCGTCTATCCAGGTTTTACAGGACCTTCCTCTTGTCCAAGTTCCTTGGAGTTTCCATCTCTGGACTACTTTTACATCTCGATTATCTGGCATTTTTTTTAATTGGCCAAGCCAGCTAAGTCTTTGTTACTTTATAAATCTAACGAATGATGGAATTGCAATTGGGAATCTGAAATGACCAAGCTATGCTGAAAGTAGGCAAAATGCAAAACGGTACTAAATAGCCTTTTATTTTTAATTATATTAATCCTATTTACCCTGACTTTAGTTTGATTGGTATGAATGGTCAAAGGTTATATTGAAAATTATAAACATTTTCATAATATTCCATATATCTATGGACTCTTGTCTATTATTTATCGGTAGTCGAGAAGTAGTTTCTACTGCTAGTCTCTTGTATTTTTTTTTCTAAAATATATATTTTATAAGAATCATCATGGAACCTATTAAATTAATTACTATTTAAATGGGAATTAGCCACAATTAAAGGTTAAAGTACATTTATTGACGTTTCAATTTCCACTTCGGAAATCGTTCTCAAAATACAAACATTAGTAAATTTAACAAATTTGGTTTTTTTGTTACCTAGTGAAAAATTCTTCTAATAATTTAATTTTATCTGACTTATTTCTATTGACAATTCAGACATACATTATACATTTTAAAGTAGACGGCTTTAAAATGATACTGCCAATATTGTTGAGTTGTACCCCTGGGACGACTTTAATTATAAGATAGTTCATTCGATTATATGAAATCAACTTTAAGTTGAAAATATCCGAAATATTCAATGGAATAATTCAAATGTAGTCCTAAAAGAAACGGATGGTAAAAAAAGAAAAAACAAAGAAGCAGCTCTAATTATGCTAAATAAGACCAATTGTGTCGCAAATTCCTCGGCAGAATGTAGTAGGATCTTGCCATGTCGGGATAGTATTATGAGGTTTTTTCCATATTTTTCCCTCATAATTTACTATGGAATCACTAACAGGCGAATTTTCACTGTCATCATGGTATGTGTTTGTCTTTTTAAAGACGAATTACATGCTATGATTTTTTCTGACAGATATGCTCAAGTTAAAGTTGATTTCATGTAATCGAATGAACTATTTTATAAGTAAAGTCGTCCCAGGAGCGCAACTCAACAATATTGGCAGTATCATTTTAAAGTCGTCTACTTTAAAATGTATAATGTATGTCTGAATTGTCAATATAAATGATTCAGATAAAATTAAATTATTAAAAGAATTTTTCACTAAGTAACAAAAAAACAAAATTTGTTAAATTTACTAATGTTTGTATGTTGAGAATGATTTCCGAAGTGGAAATTGAAACGTCAATATACTTACTTTAACTTTTAATTGTGGCTCATTCCCATTTAAATAGTAATTAATTTAAAATGCCACAAGAAAATAGCTTCAGAACAATATTAAGAAACCTATTAAAACCACCATTTATTTTTTTGCCTTGTTACTTATTGATTGTACTTCTATATTGATCTTCTTCTACTTTTTGTAGATCTTTCGATCTGTTTAATTCTGAAGCTGCCTCTGGTTAATTTCTTGGGAGGTAGATTGCCAACTATCCCTCCATCTTTTAGCTGGTCTTCCGGGGGGTCTTGAACCAGGCGGATTGTTTTCTAGGGCAATTTTTGGGAGTCTATTCTCATCCATTCGTCTTACATGGTTGTACCACATCCTCTTGCGCTGTCTTCCCCATCTTACAATATCATGAATTTTGCACTGCTCTCTAATGTTTGTATTTCTCACTCTGTCCCTTCTTGTTTTCCCCATTATTGTTCTTAGGGTTTTCATTTCGGCAACCCTTAGCATCTGTTTCGTTTTGTTGGTATCTTCGCGCACTTCTATGCCATATGTCATGATCGGTCGTATGCAATTCTTATAGATTCTAATTTTACTATCTGTGCGCATATACGGATTAGACCAGACTATCTCCCGCAGACATCCTGACAGTGCAGATGCTTTGTTGATCTGACTCCTCAGGTCCTTTACTGGGTCATGGGTGCTTGATATATCTATGCCCAGATATCTGAATTGCATCACCTGTTCTATGGGGTTGTCCTCAACCACTAACTTACATCTGAGCGGATCTTTTGCTATTGTCATACATTTAGTTTTGTTGGTAGAGATGTTCATATTTAATAGTCGGCTTGTTTGAAAGAACTGAAAGAGCTGCCTTTGGAGATCATCTTCTGATTCGGCAATAATTGCTGCATCGTCTGCGTAGCACACCATACCAATTCTTTTGTTGCCCATTCTATATCCGAGATTAAGAGATGTTACTTTGTTGATAATTTTGCCCATGAGAAGATTAAACAAGAAGGGGCTTAAACTGTCGCCTTGTCTAATTCCTCCCGGTGTTGGAATATTTTCAGTGAATTCGTCTCCTGCTCTAACTTTGGTTACGTTGTTGTTATTTAGGTTATGGAGTATCTTTGTTATACTGGTCGGTGTTTCATTTTCTATTAATATATTTAGAATGTCTCCCAGGCGAACTCTGTCAAATGCCTTCGTCAAATCAATGAAGCAAATATACGCTGGCATGCCGAACTCTATAGCTTTTTCTTTTATTTGTTTTATTACAAATACTGCGTCTGTTATAGACCGCCCTTTTGTAAAACCTTGTTGTTCTTCAGCATTAGTGATTTGCTTTTCCAATTTGTCCTTGAGAATACCCGTGAAAAGTTTCATTGTTGTATTTAAGAGGGTTATTCCTCTATAGTTTTGTGGGCAGGTTTTTTGTCCTTTTTTAAATATGGGGATTGTGATACTATTATGCCATTCCTCTGGTGTTTCTGTTTTGTTTAGTATTTTGTTAAATATTTTAAATATTTAAATTAAATATTTTGTTATATTGATCTAAAAACTAAATTCTTTTGGTTTCGTTTCTAGAACGGCTGGGCTTCTATTTCTAATGTAAATGATTTAATCATCATTAATTCGCTCCCTCATGCTCTTATTACCGGGTTAATATTCCAATAAAATATAATATTTTTCTTATGTAGCATATTTTCTTTAATCTATTTGACACTTTTTCCATAATTTGCTAATTCTCGAACATTCGGTGTTTTTTTTTTTATTAAATTCTGTTATCCTTTGTTTCTATTCATCGGTAATTATTTCTTCAATGTTAATAATTTATGTATTCAGATTTCAGTAGTAGTTTTGCAGACTACTGTTCGTTAAGTCCTCTTGATCTTCGGATGTCTTGGCTATATCGGAAATCAGTTCCATAGGTTCCGGGAGACTGATGATGTTCCAGATCCATTCTTGTCCACCAATGGCAAGGATACGTCTCGCCAGAGCTCTGTCCTTAACTTTCACTCAATCTTGTTCACCTGTTCACCTTAAAGAATTAGTGACCACGACTGAGCACGAAATGCCGCTTAACCACAACAAGATCTTACGGATTTCAAAGGATTATATTAAAAAAGGTTTATATTAGTATGCGGCTCTACTTTTTTCGCTTATTATTTTTTTTTAGGTGTTACCTTACCTTTTTTAATTATCAGTTCTTCTTTTTGGCTAATAGGTTACGAGCAAGGTCAAAAAACCGACAGCATACACACTAGTTACTTCTTTAAATTGCCTATTGCCTTTTATCACATATGTATCTATCGATTTTGAATTCTGGAAGATAAACTTGCAGACACCTATTCCAAAAAAATTTTAACTTTATGCATCAATTCTATAGGTATAAGGCAATGTTCAAGTACTCTGGTATTACGGTCACTTTTCTCTGTAACACTTCTATGGCAATACGTATTAGTATTGAATTCATACATACTTCGCTTTAAAAAATGCAACATTTAATATAGTCTTTTAGTGACAACTATAAAAAAAATATATATGTATATACAAAATTGTGGTGAGCAACTTGGACAGTCCATAGCAAAGCAGCTGTCGAATTGAGTAGATAGCTGCTCAAGAGTTTGCTGTGGAACTCTGAGAACCTCATCATCTTGTTTATATGTAAATATAGATAAAAGGGAGATAATACAAAAAAAAATAGTATTTTGAATTATATTATGTGTGCCATTTTTTGAACACACTGATGATGTTGAAAAGATGCTATATATTTAACTTTTATCCTATTTTAATTTTAGCTCTTAAAGCATATTACTCAGCTCTTCGTTGTTGATATTTTATGGACCTTACGGTAATAAAATTTTTATGTTTAGTAGTCATGTTGTAACTGGCTGATTGACATCGTCTATGCCAATAAAAAAAAAATCCGTAATGCAACGTAAAATTTTTTTTCCAAATTTGAATCATTCTAAATACCATTTCATAATCGCACCATATTTACCGTAGTCCTGCAAAATATTATCCATATGATATAGTAAAATGTCAATGTTTTCCTGTTATTACGGATTCTTTCAGTTTTAGTTAATTTTCTTTACCTTTTATGATTTCACACGTTTGAAGGTCCTTCAAACTTTTTCCGTTATCTGCTTGATGTAAATGGCCTAAACGTTGCAATAAATGCGCCGCCCATGGTTCTCACATACCTACTACTTCCAGATTAATATTGCTTATTGTATTTCATGCCACAAAAATGTCGCAATGTATCGTTTATAATTTTTATGTTAACCCCCTCTGTGGTTCAGTGGTAAGAGCGCCTACCTCTTTAAACCTAAAGGTCGTGAGTTCGAATCCCATCTGGGTGGAGAAATTTTCGTTTATTAAAAATTAATGAATGAAAATAATTTATATCCATGTGCGATCGGTACTCACCGGAGGGACCGCAGACGTTCGGATACAATTAGCTTCTCTTAGCAAAGACAATGACGTCGACTTTGCTAAGTATCAAGACAATTACTCTACACACACACATACACACACTACACTAGGTACCTGACTGTACCATGCCAATGATCATAGTTGTCGAGGCATTAACTCAATAAAAAAAAATTATGTTAATTTCCCTTGCTGGATCATCATGTCATTATTCTGACTAATTAACACAATTTATTGGTAAATGGATACATTAAATTGACTCCGTTGCCTAACTTATCAGTAATTGTTGTGCCGTTTGTGTTTTATATCTTTTGAAATTCAGACAACTATTTTTCAGCATATGTTACATCTGACTATTTTAACCCTTAAACGGCTAGCGTTACCATATCGTAACGGTAGACAACCTCATTTTAGAAGTGGCAACACAGCTTTTGGTTCCATCGGAATGCGTTGGTTATTTGTCAACACGCTTTTAGTATGTGAATGAACACATTGTTGGGTACAACGTCAACGTAAAATCTTTTTGGCAGTTTTATTCAAATTTTAAAAATGGTGGTAACAGTTACGAGCTTCCAAAGATGGACATCCGTCTAGAGTAAGTATTACTAAAACTTCTTTTTTGAATTGTTATGAAAAATACTTACAAAAGAGTATTTATAGATAGTTATTCTTCAGTTCTAGACCAAATTTTGTTATGAAAGTATTTCAAGTTCTATAATGTAACCTCAGAAATATTGGCGTTACCGTATGGTAACGCTAGCTGGTTTAGGGAGACAAAAAATATTGTACGTGTATAAATGTCTTGCGTGTTGAGTATGTGGTATATATGCGATCAGAAAAGCTAGGACTCTTGTTTATGTATTAATAATTGTCTAGTATATTCATTTGTTACTTTTAGGCGTGGGTTTACAGTAGCATCTACATGTCATGGCGTCAATCCAGTCACTCAAGTAACACGCTACTCTCGAGCCGAAAAAAAAATTATTCAAGTACCACAACCTTATCTGATTTCTGAATATAATCGATTTATGGGAGGCACTGACTTCATGGACCAGCAGATATCCAGATACAGGATTTGAATTCGTAGAAAGAAGTGGTGGTGGTCAATTTTTACTTGGCTACTAGAAGCTGCTATAGTCAATGCTTGGTGTATATCCAAGAAGTGTAAACATAAAACACAGCTTACCCAACTAGAATTCAGACGAGAGATTGCTCAAGCCTATCTGATAAAATATGGTATGGCTTCAAAAGGTGCTGGAAGACCTGCGGCTGCTAAATCAAGTTTATCTTTTAAAAGGGTTTCGGATAACTTGAGATATGACAGTACAGACCATTTTTTGATAAACATCCCCAATAATAAGAGGCGTCGATGTGCTGGAGAAGGTTGTAGCTCAAGTATTCGTACTATGTGTGTCAAATGTGATGTAGGATTATGTCTAGAGTGCAATATAATGTTTCACAGCCCAAAGTGATAATTTTCTTGTCCAAAAATTTTTTGTATACCCTAACCGGCTAGCGTTACCAAAACGTAACGACTATTTTTTTTTAAATTACATATATTTTGAGAAAAATACTTGTACCAATATGTTTAATAAAGTGTTTTGACCAATATTTATGATTTTTCCTTTCCTTTTTTGCAAAAAATAAATTTCGCCGTTGAAGGGTTAATATTGTCATACAAATTTAGATAAACATTTTCAAATTTATATTATCGGCATGGTTTAAATAATAAATATTTTAAGGTAATTTATCTACCGATACGAGGAATTGATATGAAATAGATAGGTTGTATGAAATCATCGACTTTGGTCTTGAAAGATTAGCTATTATATAAAAAATTGTTTTTTATATCAAATTCGCTTTTAATAAATAATTTAGAGATGTTTTTTTAATCAATATAGTACTTAAGTATAAACAATTAAGCTGTTGTTTATATGTTGAATTTTTGCAGTGTCTATTACATTTTACCGTATTTAAAAACTTTAAAATTCGTGACAGATAAATTCGTTAAACAATTGACCAGATTCATTCAATAAGACAGATTCTCGAGAAAACATTAGAATTCAATATTGAAACCCATCACCTATTCGTCGACTTCAAGGCCGCATACGACAGTGTCAAGAGAACAGTGCTATACCAATCAATGCATGAGTTTGGTATACCAGAGAAAAATATCTGACTAACGAAAATGACAATGTCTAACTTAGAAGCCACTGTTAGAATACAAAGAGAGAGAGTTCTAGATCCTTTGAGATAAATGATGGACTCAGACAAGGAGATGCTCTGGCTTGCCTCCTATTTAATATTAGAAAAGGCAGTCCGAGAGACACGAATTAGGGATGGCGGTACTATTTACAATAGATCGATACAAGTCTTAGCATATGCTGATGACATTGACATAGTAGGGCGTAGCAAGCGAGATGTTGAGCAATATCTCCTAGTATTGTAAACAGCGGCGAAACAGGTCGGTCTAGTCATTAACGAAGACAAAACCAAGTACATGTTGGTTACAAAGGATCCGATAGCAAATGAGGATCGAGAAACTGTCTTTGGAAGTCATACCTTTGGACATGTTGACAACTTCACATACCTTGGCTCGTTATTGACTGCTACCAATAAAACAAGCGAAGAAATCAAAAGACGAATAAATCTTACAAATAGGGCATACTATGGACTGCGAAAGCATTTCCACTCAAAAAACATTCAAAGAAAAACTAAAATTATTATATACAAAACATTGGTGAGGCCAGTCCTCACATATGGAGCAGAAACATGGACTCTAACGCAGAAATATGAAAGACTTTTGGGAATATTTGAGCGTAAAATACTCCGCAAAATATTTGGAGCTGTAAACGACTAAGGGCAGTGGCGCAGAAGATATAATTTTGAATTGTATCAGCTCTTTGATGAGCCAGATGTCATAACGTTCATTAAAACACAGCGACTTAGATGGGCTGGACACATAATACGAATTCCAGAAAATACCATTGCTAAAAAGCTAACCACAGGAACACCTGTAGGAAAAAGAAGCAAAGGCCGACCGCGAATTAGGTGGTTAGATGGAGAAGAAACCGACTTACGAATATTAAAAATCAGAAGATGGCAACATGTTGCCAAAAACCGAACAGAATGGCGACGAATCTTAGAGCAGGCCAAGATCCACAGAGGATTGTCAAGCCAAAGATGATGATGATTGCCAACAAATATTCAACAGGATTAAGGTTAGGTGAGTTCTCATGCTAATCAAGAAGGGTTCTTATCCTTGAAGTATTGTCTTTCATCATAACCTTGGATACATGGCACGGAACTGAATCTTCTTCTTCTTCTTTTTCCTCAATGTTTTTATTTGTGTTAGGTACTTGTATTTCCAGGATATGATATCTTTTCTTTTTATCATTATCGAATCTAGACCTCTTTTACCATATTCAAAACCCATGTAATTAAGTAGTCTACGAAATATGGATTTTGAAAAAGCTCATCATCCTTCCTTATAGTTTTGGTTTTGCAAGAATTAAAAAAAAAATTAATTTAAAGAAATTGATTACAAAATGATTATGCGAAATCTATTATATCGATTTTAATGAAATTTAGTAGGCTGTTTTATTATGTTATTTTAAAGAATTTTCCATATGGACTATGAAGGTCTTATGTGCAATTTAAGTGGTTGAAAATCATTTGATAAGAAAAGGCTTGTTTTCCTTTTTTGTATTTATTGCAGCATGGGCAATAAATAATACATTTTTAACTAGCTGCATTTTATAGAAAATTCAATGGCCCGCCCCTGTTTCATTTGATTGCAACTTTACTCCAAAATTGAATGTTTTAGAGTTTTAGCCATGTAAATAAGAAAAAAAAATGATTTTTTTTATCATTTAAATATTTTAATTTTTTTATTAATATTCCCGACCTGTTTGAAAGACGGGTTAAATCCATTAATATTATTGAAGTAGTGCAAACATCCGAATGCCACCCTCATATCCAAATTTAGTCGTTTTTTCACAGATCTGCCCTAGTTTATGAGACGTACTTGAATATACGATCTTACAATAAGTCGTGCCAGGAACGTAACTAAAAATATTGATAATATAAGTTGAAAGTTGTTTACTTTAAAATGTACAATATATCTGAATTGCCAATGTGAATGAATCAGATAAAATTAAATTATTAGAAGAATTTTTTACCAAGGAACAAAAACAAAATTTTTTGTTTAATTTGTTCATATTTTGTATTTTGAGAACGATTTCAGAAGTGAAAATCGAAACGTCCAATAAACTTAATTTTAAAGTAAAATTGTGGCTTATTCCCAACAAAAATAGTAAATTACTTTGTATTCATATTCACATATCCAAT
The DNA here is from genome assembly GCA_918026665.1 of Diabrotica balteata. NCBI lineage: Eukaryota > Metazoa > Arthropoda > Insecta > Coleoptera > Chrysomelidae > Diabrotica > Diabrotica balteata. The sequence continues at coordinate 130,009,852 of OU898276.1, forward strand.
TTCTTTGTATGTGACGTGTTTTATAATATAAATAATGTTACAAATAATATTGGTATTACCCTGCATTCTTATTTTAGTATAAAATAATTAAATTGATATTAAATTAAATAATTAAATTATTAGAAGAATTTTTTACCAAGGAACAAAAACAATTTTTTTTGTTTAACTTAATCATATTTTGTATTTTGAGAACGGTTTCAGAAGTGAAAATCGAAACGTCCAATAAACTTAATTTTAAAGTAAAATTGTGGCTTATTCCCAACAAAAATAGTAAATTACTTTGTATTCATATTCACATATCCAATTTCTTTTTGTGTGGCGTGTTTTATAATATAAATATTACTATTTATAACTGGGAATAAGCCACAATTAAAGATAAAAATACGTTTATTGACGTTTCAATTTCCAATTCGGAAATCGTTCTCAAAATACAAACAGTAAATAGTAATTAATTTACAATGCCACAAGAAAATAGCTTCAGAACAATAATATAAATATTGTTACAAATAATATTGGTATTACACTGCATTCTTATTTTAGTATATTGTCTAATCTGCCTTAATTTGATATTTTGTCTCCAATTTGTTAATTAACTTTTGTTTTGTCTTCATTGATTTTACGCCCTCTTATTTGTTTCCGTCAATAAGATAGTTAAATTTTGTTTTAAATACCAAGTGGATACATTATTTGGCCCCCATAGCATTCTCCAAATACTTTTACACAGAAATTAATTATAACTATATGTTTTTACAAATTTTGCACAACGTATGTACGATTCATCTAAAATGTTTAACTAGAATCATTTTATCATAAACATATGCAATATACTAACAATACTCTAATAAATACATATCGTTGCTTATTAATAATTTGAGGAAAGCTTATCAACTATCATATATTTGTTTTGTATCATAAATATATTTAGCAGAAATTTTATATCAATGATAGATAGATAATCGAATACTTCAGGTGTAGTCAGTGGTGTGGGTAGATATTTGTTTTAGGGTTATCAAGTTTGTAGATTGCTAAACGTCTGCTTTGTTTTTGTATAAGGGTACTAAGATGATCTTTCTTTATATCCGTTTTCATATTACATTAGTTCCACTTTCATATTACATTAAACAGTCTCATCTTTTTATTAAAGTGCCCTCTTCTCAATGGAGGTTGGCTACTACAATTGCAAACTCCTCTCCACCTTTAGCTATTCTTCTTAGCTTCTTTTCGTCAATCATTCCTTTTACTATTATTTGAGCATATTGGTACTTAATATTTCTTAATATTTCGCCTAGGTATGATGTTTTTTTTGAACTTTCACTGGGTTGAACAATTCTTGTTGCTTACCGATGATATTCTACTTTGTTCAAAATATGTGATATTAATGAAATCTGAAAGATTGTAAATTATTATCGTTATGCGAACCCTGTTGACTATTGCTCTAAATAGTTCTGCACTACTGCATTCCTATCATTACATCAAGTTCCCAAGTCACGATATTCTTCGTCTACTCACATTTCGATTTCCTTGAATTTTGCCTTATATAATAAGTAGCAATAATTAGTATGTTTGCCCCTCATCACGTCATGTTATAGGTACTCAAGTTTTCTTCTTTTGATAGTCAATATTATTTCAGCTTCATTTCCTATTCTTCTACGTTTAAAATTCTTTGAGTCCATGATGTCCTTAGGTTTCTTCTGTAACAACAAAATTTAAATGCTGCTAACTTATTCAGATACACTTGTTTTAATTTTCTTGCTTCCGAGTCATAAAGAAGAGTAGAGAATACGTAACACCGAAGCATCCTTAGACGTAGTACAAAGAAACTTTTGAAGTTTAATGCATGATGAACGTACTATTTCAATATGTGTCTCTATATCTTTGGATTGGTCTACATTTGATGTTATCCATATTCCCAAGTATTTGTAGGTATTCTCACTTAATTATAAAATCTTCAACAATCAATTGTATGTTTGCATTTGATGATTTATTCATGATCATGCATTTAGTTTGCTTCAATTTCATCCTTAGTCTGTATTCATGACAGCATTTATTAAGGCGTTGCAGTAGGTTCTGTAAAATTTTGTTGATATCCGTCGTCGTTACTACTGTATCGTCTGCAAAACGCAAGTTATTCAAAACTTCTCTTTTGATAGATATACCTTCTATTGAATTTGAGACCGCTTCTTTAAAGACCGCTTCACTGTAGACATTAAAGAGTAGTGATGACAGCAGGCAACCCTAGTGGACTGATCTTTATATTTTGATATCTCGGGTGTTCTGGTAGTCAACTCTTACCTTGGCAGTTTGATTCCAATATAGATTAGATCTAATTTTCATATCACAACTGTCAATATATTTGCTTTTTAATATATATATATATATATATATATATATAAAGTTTGTACGTTAGACCTTATCAAATGCATTTTCAAAATCTACAAAACATAAGTACATGCCCTGGTTCATGTCCATGCATCTCTGTGCCAGCACATTCAAGTCGAACAAAACATCTGTTGTACCCGTATCAATTCTAAAGCCAAATTATGTGTCACTAAATTTCATATTCAAGAGTTTTGAAAATTCTGCTATGCATTATTTTTAAAAATGTTTTAAGTGTGTAATCCATTAAAGCAATATATTTTTAAGCCCTTTTCTCTATTTGGATTGCCGAATATAGGCCTCTCCTAATTCTCGCCATTCATCTCGCTGTCGTTTGTAAGATGTTTCCACATTGGCCCTGCAGTTCTTTTATTATCGTCGCTCCATCGCATTTGCGGTCTTCCTCGTGGTCTTTAGGCTTCCAATGGCCGCCAATTTCGGATTTCTTTATTCCATCGGCCATCCGTAAGAGGTTCGTTATGTCCAGCCCATTCCCATTTCAGTTTAGCTGCCTAATCGACAGCATCTTTTACTTTTGTTCTATTACGAAGGTTTTCATTGGTTTTATGGTCTTTGAGTGAGGTACCCAGCATCTGTCGTTTCATAGCTCTCTGAGTTTTTCTGATCTTCTCCATGTTTATTTTAGAGAATGTCCAAGTTTGAGCTCCATATGTAGGCAATATATTAGGGTATTGCAAATATCTTTATTTTAATCTGTTTGGTATCAAATTTATCGTAAAAATTTTAAATAGGCTTTCGTTTCTCTTTTGGTTTAGTTTCGTCTTCTTTTTCTAAATATTGTAATTTTTAACATCTACCTCAAATTTATTTTCTTGCTAGTCTTTGTAGCATTTTACAATTCTGTTTAATTAACCTGTTTAACTCTGTTTAATTAACTTTTTTTCATAGCCGAAAACAATATTACAATACGTGCTAACAACTCTAGCTAAATGGCAGAACTATTCAAACACTAATTACTACCATCACTTGAACTGTCATTTTTCAGCTTATATACAAACATTTTCTGGCGTTCCGAACCTTACTAACATTTCGGGACATTTTGATGACGTCTAGAACATTCTAGTTTTTTAATTCTCCTTTTTCTTCAAGTGACTTTTCTATATGGAATAACCTTTACGGAAGTAGTCTTCTTCTCTTTAAATTATTGTTAATGTTGTTATACTTCTTTCAAGCATCATCTTTCTCATATATTAATCCCAATTTTTTTTCTAGATTATTTAAAGATTTCAATTAGTTCCTCCAATAAACTAACTAAATATATTCAAAGTATATTAGGAATGATTTTTATCTTTCAACTATTTTTTCTACTTTTGAACTGGATGAACCTATCTTATTACATTTGAACATATCTACCATTTGATTATTTATAGTACTCTATTATACTTTGGCTTTATTTCATGTCTTACTTTAATTTCCAGGATAAGCAATTTATTTTGTTAGCTTAGTTTCACTATTATCTTGTAGTACCTGTGTTCACATATACGTCATTTTCTTGTTTCTCCCTAGTTGTAAACGTAGTCTCTCATATCTTCTTTTGCAGAGACTCTACGGAATAAAATCGCCGTAACCATTTTCTATTTTTTCTGTATTTGTTCTCAGATATAATATTAATTAAAAATTAGAATTATAATAAAAACCAAACTTAGCCTTTTTGCTTCACGAGTCTTGTTCTTCTAGGGTTTGATTTCCGAATTATTTATATTGTTGAATATGTAAAGTGGTAATAGGATCTGACTATAAATTTATTGTCTTATGCCCGAAAATAGGTATAAAATCAACGTTTGTGGTTTTCTCTTCGCATAAATCCTACTTCGGTGCCACTGGCTGCATCCTAAGATAAAACTTCAATTTTCTCGTAATCATCCACATAATCCACATAACCATAACCTATAGATATCATTACAAATTAAATTCAGGTTTAACTGGGGCGTGAAATATTACTAAAAGTGCCATTAGAAAGGTGTTAAACAGTGTGAATAAATTAATCGATCACTAGTTGGTGTATTTAATCATGTGTTTTAATAATAAAGATTTCTGAACATTTTTAAACTTTGAAATTGTTTTAATGTAATTATTTCTTGTTCGTGAATCATATTGTATTCATATAGACAGTAAACAGTTGTTTGAAATATTAATAAGAAATTTGTCCAGTTTATTAATAAATTATCCATGCAAGAGTTTACTTAGGATTTTTGAAATCCATTTCTGTCGTCGTTTTCACTTAGTTACGTTCAAGGAAGATAAGTAGTAGTTTTAGATCGTAAGTACTCTTTAAATTACCAAAACATTTATTCCTTTTGGTTCCGCTTAATCTAAATTTTTTGGGTTTATTTAGGTGCCCCCTTATTACATATGAAATAATTATTTGCACCCCCTATTCTAACGACCCTTGTTAGATAAACTTTGAAAATAAGGCTATTATCGAGCACAAGTTAATTAAATCTAGCCCAAGTACTTTCGCTTAAAATAGCATCTTCAGGGGCATATGGGCAAAATAAGAACTATCCGGCAAGCGTAGAATGTGGAAACATTAAAAATAACATAAATTATACAAAACACTACACTAAAACGAGGACAAACAGTTTAAAATTACTTCTATGCTACATTCTCTGTCAGTATCTGGATGGATCCAGATACTGACAGAGAATGTAGCGTAGAAGTAATTTTAAACTGTTTGTCCTCGTTTTAGTGTAGTATTTTGTATAATTTATGTTATTTTTAATGTTTCCACATTCTACGCTTGCCGGATAGTTCTTATTTTGACGAAATGCCCCTGAAGATGCTATTTTAAGCGAAAGTACTTGGGCTAGATTTAATTAACTTGTGCTCGATAATAGCCTTATTTTCAAAGTTCATTTATTCGACCATTCAACCTCATTTCATTTTCTTGTTAGATAATTATTTTTTATCATCCGCATACTTTTTCTTTTGACTGTCAATTGTAATTGACAGTCAAAAATTTTAGATAATGCAGTTCTTACCCACATATTTCAATATTTCAAATTTGTAGAGGATTATCAACATTATTTTTATAACAATACCATGAATTCTTATGGCTACAATTAGACCAATATCTGCTTACATTTTACTCTGAAGCTGTCGGTAATTCGGCAAAACTCTTTTCCTCTTTACAAAATGATCTCTATATTTCACGTTCTTTTTAATCTTGTATCTACACTATCTAAGTTTTATTAACTTTTTCAAATATCTTTCATTGAACTATTTCAACTGTTGGCAATAATGTGATTCATCCTTTATGTGATAGATATATCTCTATTTCCAAAAAATGAATTCCAAGAACAGATTATTATGATTAAAAATAAATGGATTTTGATAATTCATTATCTCCTCAGTAATGTCTTATATTAATCCACTTTATTTATCTATTCGTATAGATATGATTGTATACTCTATTAGGTTTTGCTATACTCTATTATTTATTTTCGTTAGGTTTTATCAGTTTTTTAATAGTTTATAAATTTTCTTCTTTTGGTGCCTATTTGTTTCAAATATTGACGATCATTCTGGCTATAATTATTTTATTAACTGATGCTTAAAACAGATTAGTTGTTGTTATGAAGAACCAGCTCCGCAGATATTTTAACCATGATATTCTTCTTCTCCCAGTTCCTCTCTTTCCTGAATACTTTGAGTTTATTTTCAGTAATCTGGATTTAGTGCCGTTTCTCATTATGTGTACGAGGTATTCTAACTTTATCCTTTTAATCGTATACATTTCTCTTCCTTTCCCCATTCTTCGTAGTACAGTCTCGTTCAAGGCTTCAAGTTTTTTCCTCATCGCTGCAGTAACTGTCCAGGATTCAAATCCGTAGTATAATATCGAGAAGATATAACATCATAGAAGCCTTACTTACTATCCCCAGATTAAAGTTGTAGCTTATTATCTAACTATTATTAATTATACTGTAGTTTATTTTATCTAATATACTCGTTTCAGACAAAATTTTCCCATGTACATGCCAAATGTGTCGTTTCTTATTATATCATCTTGTTCGTTTTCCTGCCTTCTATCGTCCATATTTGGACATAGGCCTCTCCCAAATCATTTCGTCGATCTCTGTCCTAAGCGATATTCTTCCAATTTGTTCTGGCTACTCTTTTTATATCATCTACCCATCTCATTAGTGGTATTCATCTTGTTCGTCTACCTTTGTAAGGTCTCCAATATTGTATTGTGGCGTTTCAACGTTGGTCTTTTTGTCTAACAGTATGACCCGAAACTGCATTTAAGTTTGGCAATTTTTATTTTTATATTCTCGATATAATATCTTAAGTTTTAAATCTCACCTAGCCATTCCTATTTTTATCTAATAGTCGTCTACCTAATAATGCCCCTTCCATTGACCTTTCTGTTGTGGCTAGTTTATTCATATTTGCCTTGGTTAGTCCAGGTTTGGCATTCATATGCCATGATATGAAGGATGCAATGGTTGAACACTTTGCTCTTGCTCTGAAGTATTAAGGTATTTTACGGTTTTTAAGTTATGACTGAGTTTTCCAAATCCTGTCCATTCAAATGGTTTGGAGATATTACGTCGCCGCGTCGAAAGTCGTTTCTTAATGAGGATGAGATTTGTATTTTGTTCTCGTTGTACTATCATAGTTTCGTTTTTATATACATATTATGAATGAGTTACTTATATCTTAAATATTTTCTACAATTATTAATAGCTTGTTTATAGACCACATCTCGATACTATCAAATTCCTTTTCATAGTCTATGAAGGCAATAAATACGGGTAGTTGGTACTCATTTGACTTCTTTATCAGTGTTCTCATTGTTAGCGGATTGTCTGATGTGCTATATTCTTTGCGAAAGCCAGATGGTTATTATACATTTGTAAGTCAACCGATTGTTAATAACTCTCATAAACAGTTTGTGTACTTAACTGAGCAAAGATCTAGGACTATAATTCTTTATGTCACATTTGTCCACTCTTTGTGTAAGAGTTTTACTAGACTCCCGTTCCACTTTTAGGGATTTTGCTATTGGAGACATCTATTAAATAGCCCTATTAGTATAGGGATTATTACTGTCTTGGATGTTTTCAAGAAGTCGGCAATCATACCGTCGTTTTCTGGAGCGTTTTTTTAGCTCTTTTAAAGCTCTTTCTATTTTGAATACCTTTATTTTTAATGGTACCTCTGATCCCACGTTTTTTATTTTTCTTTTGACGTTCTTCTTTATTTATTCATTAGGCTGGCTTTACGAGCTGTACAAGGTTTTATAAAAGTATTCGACTATCTTTGTTATTTTTTTTTATGCTAATTTATGTTTTTTGTTATTTTATATTTGTCCTTCTCCGTTTTATTATTGGTGGCCTTAATTTTAATGTTTTAAACACCCAGTGTTGCTTTTAGGACATTTTAGGCCTCTGTTGTTTTCAACTAATTGCTCTATTAAGTTTTTGTTCCTTTTTTTTTAAGTTTTAGGTATTTTATAATTATTTTATTAAGTTCTACCGTTGATTGAATTCAATCAACGGTTCTACGTATACTTGAGTATGGCGTTTGCTTTTAACTAGTAGCAGTTTGCTGTCCTTCGTTAGTATTTTGTCTTCTTTAGTTCTTGTTTTATTTGCAACCTATAGTCCGGCTCTGAAAAGGATTTTGTTTATGTTTTTATAAATTTATATTTTTATAAATACTTGCTAAGATTTTTTGGAATTCCTCTATATTTGTTCTTATTTTTAAAGCACTTATTCGCTTTGGTTTTTAAAGATCCTTTTTATCTCATCTTTTGTGTTTATATTTATTTTTTGCTTTATCTATACTATGGTCACTACCGGTTGTTGCGGCGTTTAATATTGTGACCTCTTGTTGTTTTAAGAAAATAGTCTATTTTATTTTTGACAGTTCCGTTAGATGCGATCTATGTCCACTTTTTGTTAGGTTTTTTCTTTGTAAATAGTATTTAAAGTAGATATGTTTTCTTGTTCCAGGAATTCCATAAGTTTTTCTCCTATTGTGTTTCTTGTGCCGACTCCGAAATCTCCAATATTGTTAAATATTTCTCCCAATCTTGGCGTTACAATATCTGGTTATTATTATTTTAGATTCTTTGTTGTTGCCTATAGATACCTTATCTTTTTGAGGTCTTCGTAAAAACTATTTATCTCGTCATCAGTTTCTTTTTGAGTTAGGGCATAAACCTGCATAATTTTCATTCTGGTTTGTGAATTTAGTTTTAAAATAATGTATGTAACCCTGTTCGAGATGCTATAAGTTATTTGAATTTATGATTTTCTTTTCTTGTTAATTAATAAACTTTACCGTATGTATAGACTTCCTTGTCTTTGAAGTAGAGCATGTTACCCGAATGGAAGTCTACATACCCTCTGTTAACATCTCACAGTTCCATTATGTTTCATTTCATATTCCCCAGTTTATTTTCTAGTTTGTAGAGTTTTTAATCTTTTGCTATGGAACGTATGTTGTATGTTGCAATTTCATCTTTTTCTTCAATGACTTGCCTTCTCCTTGAAAATCCCTCCAGAGTTCTTGGAGCAGACCGTACTTAGCTGGAATACTTTCCGTATCTTTGTTAAAATCGAATTTTTGATTTTTAGAGGTTTTGGCAATATCCCACCACGCTGGCCAGATGACTTGGTGGGGTAGAAGAATGTGTAATGCCGGCGTTTCAACCAAGGTTAAACGGCTTACTCAATTCAGCCAACATTCCTTGGAAACAAGGGTCGGTATTACTCACTCTTAAGGCCGTTCCTTGCGTTTCTGGGCATACCTAAGTTCCAATGTAAAAGTTTATATCAAATAACGCAAAAACTATGGCAGATATTGAGATGATTCTTTTTTTATATGAAAGGTCTTAAAAAGTTCTAGTGCACTATTTAGTTGTAAATTAATAAATTGTTTAAACAATATTTTTTTTTCAAATATTTTTGGTTAAAATAAACGTAAAAAATTTTTTTTTGAAATAGGGCACTACAGAATTTGACCCACTTTCCGAATCTGTTTTTATTTTTAACATAAAGTGTAACAGAAAGCAGCTATTTGGTATAAACTTTTTTTAAAATCTCAAATTTTGCTAAATGTAACTTTCTCTCTCGGCCAGTACAGGCTGTCCTTGTCGATAGTTTCTGGATTCTCGTCGACACGGTTAGGTAGGTTAGGTAAGAAGTAAGTTAGGTAAGAATTATTATTATTTTCTTTTCTTCTTTACATAAAAGCTTAGAGTAATACTCAAATATTTTGCAGTATTTGAATACGGAATTTGATTATTTATATTTATTGGACAATACCCAAACATTTTGCTGTATTTGAATATGGAATTTGATTATTTATATTTATAGGAATATTTATTTTCAACGTTTTTGTTAGTAAAGTTTGTTTCTTCACTTGCTTGTCCAGCCATATTCGTCCAGGCTAATAAGGATTTTCTCGTGACACTTAATAATCCAGGTAGCTGACAACTTTTTTAGTTATTGTAGACCTATAAGAAGAAAACCTACCTTTTCTGCCGTTTCCTGCGTAAAGTTCGGAGCCGTTTTTTAATGATTAACAATTAATGCAAAAAACGCGATTCTTTCGATTTTTGCACTCTATTATTTATTTATTTATTTTTACGCACAATAGGCCGTTAAGGCCTAAAGCATTTTTTTACAACATAATTCTAATATTAACTAATTACAATTAATTTAAAAAAAACTTTAACGTAAATATGTATATATAACATTCTTAACTACTCTGAAGGACCTGGTGTACAATATTTTTCCATTCGCTTCTATTTTGTGCTTTTTTTTCCATTCCCTCACCTTCACGTGTTTAAGTTCTTCCTCCTCTTTACTAATCCACCTCGTTCTGGGTCTACCTCTTCTTTTGGGTTCGACTAATTTTCTGGTTATTACTAGTTTAGGAATTCTGTTTGCTGCCATTCTTCCCACATGTCCCAACCATCTGATTCTTTGTGCCTTGACGAACTTGGTAATAGTAGGGTCTTTGTATAAAGCCATTAATTCATTGTTGGTTCTTCTTTCCCAACCATCTTTTGCCTTTCGTCCTCTGAATATGCATCTCAATATTTTCCTTTCCCATCTTTCCAGAGTATCCTCTTCCTTCTTATTTAATGTCCAGGCTCACAGGCATATGTTACTGTGGGTCGAATTACTGTTTTATATATTCTGAGTTTACCTTGTCTAGAAACGTATTTTGAGTTCAGTAGGGCTCTTAAACCACCTAATTTTTTATTCCCTTTTGCTATTCTGGCTACGAGCTCCCATTTATCTTTTCCATTTTCATCGAAAACTACACCTAGGTATTCAAATTTGTCCACCCTTTTAAAACTATAGCTTTTACCACTTACTGACCTCATACTAAAGTCTTCTTTTTTCCCTTTTGTTCCTTCTATGATCATATATTTAGTTTTGTCTTCATTTAGTTCCAATCCAAATTTCTGTGCTTCTTCGATGATTTTGTTCACAACTCTTCTTAATTCTTACTCGGTTTTTGCTAGGATCGTTAGATCATCAGCAAATGCCAAGCACTGGTGCTCATTTTTCATGATCGTTTCTTCCATCTTCATGCTGCATTTTCTGATTACAGTTTCTAATACTAATTTGAATAATGTAGTGGATAAAGGATCTCCCAGCCTCAAGCCTTTTGCAACCGTAAATTGATCTGATATGTGATCCTGCCAAGCAGGGTGCTAACAGGTGAAGATGCTAACAGAGTAATGCCTCTATAGTTCTTACAATCCAGTTAATCGTCCTTTTTATGCAACGTATATTATTTCATTTAGCCACTCTTCTGGAACAAATTCATTTTGCCATATAAGTACTATTAGTTTATGGGTTACTGCAAAAAGCTGATCATCACCTTTTTTTATATATTTTCCAACAGATTTAATCGATTCCTGTGGCTTTATTGTCTTTGAGTTTTAGGACGGCATTTGACACTTCTATTATTGTTGGGTGTTCACTGTGTAGTTGTCGATGTAGATTTTGTTGATTGTCTATGTTGTAACCTCTTTTAATATCGTTTATATCATATATTATATAAATATATATATATATATATATATATATATATATATATATATATATATATATAATATGATATAATAATAATGTAATTATTCTTCTTCTTCAAGTTCCACTTCTATCGGAGATTGGAAATCATTCTGGCAATTATCATTTTGTTGGATATGCGCCTGAATAGTTCAGTTAAATTGCATCCAAACCATTCACGGAGATTACGTAACCACTAGATTTTACGTCTTGATGTGTGATGTATGATGTGCCCCAAGTATTCTAATTTCCTGATTTTTATGGAATTTAAAACTTCGCATTGTTTTCCTAGTTGTTCGAGAACTTGTTCGGTTGTTTTGCGATCCGTGACCAAGCTTGAATCCCATATAAAAGGGTAAAGAAAATATAACATCAAAGCATTCTTATCCGGAGCGATATATTGATATCTCGATTACAAAAAAGTTTTCTCGTTCTATTAAAAGTTGACCGTGCAATTCCAATGCGGCATCTTATTTCTTTTGTCCAATCAGTATCTTCTGTGATCCATGCTCCAAGGTATTTGTACAAAGATATTTGTTCAATTTCTGTATTATCTAGTACTAGCTTAACTTTGATGCTTTGTGCTTTTGTAAATACCATGAACTTGGTTTTCTTTAAATTTATTTTTAGTCCAAAAAATGTACCTATAATATGATATAATCCTTATAAAATGTCTTCCGACGTTCATTTTTCATTCAATTCGGTTGTTCCATTGTTCTTTAAGTTCTTTCGAGCTCATTAAGTTTCTTATTCCTTCCATCCGTGTTTTCTAAGGTAATCCTCTCTTCTGGATTACGGTAGGTGTTCATACAGGTACTTGTTTTAGGAGTCTCTTGTCTTTCATTTATTGGACCTGTACCCATTTGAGCTGCTTTCGTTGTATGCCATCCATGACTGTACCTTCTATTCTCATACTTTATTGCATTAAGTTCGACGAGATATCTTTCTTCGATATTAATCTGTCTCTGTTAATCGTCGTGTTTCACAACCGTATAAATAAAGCATGCTTTTTACCACAGTTTCATGGCTTGTAGTACTAGAGAGAGCATGTCAGCTGTGCCAAAACGAAAAATAATCCTCCTTATTGCTTCCACTGGAATAAGCTTGACCATTTAACTGGGCCCGGGCTACCTCTTTCTAATTCTTTAAACTCCTGTTTTGAAATTAATAATTATTTTGTCTAATTACCTATTTAGTTGTCAAAACAGATACATTGTTAACTAAAGAAGTGAAAGTGGTTCAATTTAGAAATTATATAGTAAATAATAAATATTTGAAAACTGATGCACATATTCCTCCCGCGATTTATGCTTCAAGTACTAATTTTATAAATCGCACTTCTACTAATAGACGTAAATTCTTTCATTTTAATTTCATGAATGTTTTTATTCAACATTATTTCAAAACCACACTGAATAGAAGGCCGCCCAGTCGTTTATTGTATAGACCCAAGACTTTACACAATAGGGGGTTGTATAAGGTAGGTATAAAGCTTACCTCTAGTACAAGATGACGTTTAGAATATTCTTCGTGAATGGATTTTGTTTTTGTAAAGAAAGATATTTTTGAAATAGACATCTCTCTGAATTTTACCGTTACAATTATCGAGGATAAGCCTTAATGGAATTACACTTACTTAATTTCAGGTGTTTAATTTATTCCGCTGATACTCGGTCGTCAGAGCCTCGTTTGTGATTCCTGGGTTCACCAACCTGAAGGTGAGGTTGACATTTGCATAGGGAAGGCTATTGACACATCACTATCTCATTAAAACCTCCTTATTAATTTTATTATATCATACCAATTGCTAATTTCCATTGTCACTATCTTTCTCGTTTAATGTTCAATATACACAAATAATATAGTACAAGTACAAGAAAAAGTTAAAAACAATCTAAAAAAAATAAAATTGTTCAGAACTCTATGATCAATGTTTTGTTAAATGTTTTTATAACCCTCACTTTGGGAATCATTTTTTCATCAACTGAAATTTCTTTATTCTGACAGAACCTATAAGATATTTAACAAAAAAATTTATTTTTTAAATGAAACTGAAAATAATGTTTACTTATTTAAAACCATATACATATAATACAAGATAGACTTACAGCTGCAATACAGCCACGTTCCCCCAGTGCAACATTGCATCGTCTGCATAAGAGAGAATTTTAATTTGATTGTTCTCCATTCTGTGTACTCTTTCTTTGTTGACGCTCTTTATAAATTCATTCATGATTAGATCCCGTAAGCGAAATACAAAATTAAATAAATAATTCTCCCACTATATCAGTATGTCCAAGGTCTGGAGAAATAAATGTATGACAACAGAGCGTTGGGTCAAATATACCATATATATATATATATATATATATATAATATATATATATATATATATATATATATATATATATATATATATATATATATATATATATATGATGAAATGACGAAATGAATAAACGGGAGAGAAAACGACGTCGTTTCTGGTGATACCATATGAGTATATTGATGAGAGTAATAGATAAAGATAAAACCACTTAATACCATTTTTAAAAGATGGAGGAGCATCTACATTGCAGGAAAGTGTGTTTCGAAGAATGAACAGACCATAGAGCTAAACGGAGAAGACTCATATTATTTATTTTCTATTATCCTTATTCCAATGACGTTTTCTACTGTAGTGTAAAATCTAAGGATATTCTTTTTTAAATAATTGAATAAATGGCATGCGCGATTTGCATACTATGTTTGTTAAAGGTCCTTTTTATTTGTATTGGAAAATTTTTAAACAGATGTAAAGATGCTGGTTTCGGTCAAAAATTTTACTATAATTTATTTTATTGTAAAAAGAATAAGTAAGCAATATTTTAAGTTTCAGAATTGTAATTAATTAATAATTGAGCAGACAGCACTAATTCAGTTAAATAAGAAAATAAAGAAATTTCAGTATTTTCATAATATATTTTCCACAAATTAATACACGTTATTCATAGGTAAAAGAACTCGTATGGCCACCTATCGGAAGTGAAGAATCGGAGGATATTGTGGATTTCATCGAAAAAGAAGAAATTCAACAAGTACCACCAAAACACATTTCAACAACGTACATAGCAGCAGAAGAAACCAAAGACAATTTTAAAGCAGTTCCCGTTATAGTAGAACCCGTAGAAGCATCTTTATCGCTAGAAACAAGTTTACCTCCAAAATCACCTCTGAACGGATCAGAGATGACAAGTTTAACAAGCGACAGCGATTTGAGTTACGTACACGTTTATGATGTAGAAAATGCAGTAATCACCAAGAAAACAAGAGACCAACCGGTCAAGTCAGAGCCTGAGAAGAATAATCGATTTGTAAAAGGTACTACCACTACGACCAGAAGGTTTACGAACAATCAACCCCTGAAAAGATATAAAAGTGAAACAGATTTGCTCGACGATTCATTTCATAATCCACCTAAAGTACTGGGGAGGAAAAAGGACAATACATTGATTTCAAAAATTTATTTGGACCCTCACGTTAGAAGTTTTGCGTTATCTAATAGGGAACACTTACCTATAAATAATACGGTACCTACTTTTAGAACACAGTTGAGTTCTCCAGGTAAGGAAATGTTTTAACAAAAATACTATATAATTTTCTTTATTGTCTTGTTATATTAGTTGTTTTTTTTTTTCATTTGTTATTTTACCATAGAAGCATTTTTTCCCAATATACCGATTTTGGAATAGTGATATTTTGTCAATATTATTTTTATCAATAATCATTAAAATGAGACTTTCCATAACTCTCCAGAATATGAACTAAGAGACTTATGATAAAAATACGGTCATTTTCTATCGACGTAACAATTTAAATTCTATTTTGTAAATTAAATCCATTAATCCATTTTAAATTTGCTTTACTAATGTGATCCGAAAGTTTAAATAATTTAAAATAATTATTTTGAAAACACTATGTTTACAGTAAAAGACATATTTTTGACATTTTTAAAAATAGCATAAAAAAACTAAAATTGGCTATATAACAGTTTTTGTTATGTAGCAAATGTTATGTGTCTGCAATGGTTTGGACCTATTTTGAAAAAGTTGGTATTTTTAAAAATGTGTAAAGTATTTTTTAATTTAAACATATTTTTTTCCAAATAAATTCAACTCATTAACACAAAAAAATTAAAAAATAAATGGATTTTAATAAAGTTCAGAACGTTTTTGGACTAATCAGTCCATCTTCAGTGAACATAAAAAGCAAGTAATCCCTCTCAATTAAAAAAACGTTAAGGTAAAATTTTTACAGTTAAATGCAAAAATGTGGTTTAGATTACTTACTTTTGGAGTACTTAAGTAACTTACCGCAAAACCAAACAGCGGTTGGGTTTATATTGAAGAAAACATACTTAAAAGTATTAAATTATTCGGCAATATGCCAATGTAATTGGCATTCACTAAATGCGAATTACATTGGCATATCATGCCATGGCATGTACATGGCATTTACTGCCAAATAGTACACTGCCAATTACATCGCAGTAAATCACTAACCGGGAACCATCTCGAAGTCCCTACTTGAAGTAAAATTTCTACATCTGACCTTTCATACAAGAATTTGCCAACTGACTTGAGATGCGTTATTAATAATATTGACTATTTCAATTACAATTACATTCGAGACAAGATTAATGGTTCGTTTTTAAAAAATAATCCACGTCAAGGACCCATCTGTTGATATCTATATTATTATTTTGTTAAATTAATTTATTAAAATTGAAGACAGTAGTTATTATTATTTTTATTTTATGAATTGACTATGAGTATACCCTGAATTCAATAGGATTGTCAGGGCAGATATTTTGTAGTTTGTAAACACTCTATAGTAAGCGCCTATATATTTATTTATTTATTAGCACACAAATTTACTTCTCAATTATCATTTTTGCCTCTGCTATAAGTCTGAACTAGATATAGAATACGCGCCTTGTTGCGAAATTTATTACTTCGTACCGCGTGCAGCTTATAAGGGTCGTTGAGGTATACCTGAAAGTCAAGAGAGAAACAGGCGGACATTGTTACCCTTTTCGAAAGTAATATTCTTATTTCAATGCGGCAACGTTGTTAAAACTCGCTGACAAATAGTGAAAATAAATATTAAAATCAGGTAGTCAGAAGTATTAACATGAGCGTCTGTCGGGTAACATAGCAACATGACCATAATCAATACCCACATGAAGTACATATGTTAATAAATCAGATAAAAAGAGGTGGTTATCTGTGAAAAAAAAAACAAATGATTAAATCGGTTAATGAGGGATTACGTAGAAGACGATATGTTTATAGAGGACTTCGCGGCATTGTATTGTGATTTAAATAAAATATCGGCTCGTACCGTTTTTCGAATAATTCAAGTTAAAAAACCACTTCAAAAACCTATTCATAAAAGACATACAGAAATTGTATTGGATAATATTACGAAAAGTATAATCCGAAGAACAGTTCATGGATTTTATTTTAGGAACGAAATGTCCACGTTAAAGGCTATTTAACGAGAAATTAATGCAAACGCAGATGATACTTTAAATAAAATATATACGGGTATTACAAAAAGAGGATTCCGTGAAATGGATTTTCGGTATGTAAAGAGAAAAGTCAGGCTTTTAATGGGGACTTTCAACCAGCTTAAAAGCACCTTCGGATAAAGGAAGACCCGTCATTATTACGCACATATTAAGTAATTCAGGTTTCTTACAAGTTGGTTTAAATGCCTTTACCTATATCAAAATGGGCGATTATCATGAGGATATGAATTCGGATGTGTTTGAAAAATGGTTTTCCTCTATACTTACTCTTGTAGAACCTGAATCGGTAATTATAATAAACAATGCACCTTATCACAGCCGTATTATGGAAAAAATACCGACTTCTGCATTTCGAAAGGCAGATATAGTAGATTGGCTAGGAAGCAATAACATAGAATTTGATGAATCCATGATAAAAGTTCAATTACTTGATGTAGTACGCAAAAATTAGACTTTCTACATCAGATTTGCAGTAGATGAAATAGCACATGAGCATAACATCACCGTATTAAAAACCCCTCCGTATCATTGTGAATTGAATCATATTGAGCTGATATGGGCACATAAAAAAAAACATAATCTTCAAATTAAAAGATGTCAAATTATTATTAGAACAAACCATATAACCACTTCCAACTGACAGTCATGCATTAAACGTGCACAGAAAGAAAAAGATAAAATGTGGCACGTAGACACGCGTGTTGATGTTCGTATTGAGCATCTTGTTATTACTCCAGGAGAAGACAGTAGTGATGGTGAATTAACATCTGGAAGTGGATCAGCATAAACAGATTTATTTAAATAATAACTAA
This sequence comes from Diabrotica balteata, assembly GCA_918026665.1. Lineage (NCBI taxonomy): Eukaryota > Metazoa > Arthropoda > Insecta > Coleoptera > Chrysomelidae > Diabrotica > Diabrotica balteata. The sequence continues at coordinate 130,027,677 of OU898276.1, forward strand.
TATAGTTCTAATGAATTTGTTTTTTGTTGCTGTTGATGTTTTACCATTCAAGAAGTACCTGTCGGGTCCGTCGTCCTACGAGGTTATAATATTGTAAGTACTTACCTAATAACTTTATTATTATGGCAAGTTTGTTTCTCAAAATTAAGGTTAACATTAGGCTGCCGGGTCTATTATTATTTTCTGTAAAGCAGTTGGTATTTATATTCGAATATGAATTTTATTTTAAAAATATCGATAAATACATAAGATCATTATTCCAATATCAGTACGTTTAAAGAAATCTAATGTAAAAGGTTTCTTTCGAATTAGTCCTCACAATGCTTTCCTTTATTTTAAAAATGTACACGCCACCATTGAACTACACTCGTCTCTCGTTTCGTGCCCCTCAAGTCTCAATCATTTTAAAACGATACCCTGACAATCCTATTGAATTTGGACTATAGGTAAACTATGTGTTGATAAGGGAAAGGAAGTGAATTAAGAATAAGATAAACGGTTGAATAATAAAATATGGAAGAAAAGAGATTTATCTTATAGACCAATGGTGGGAGATTTATAATTAATTGTGTAAATAAATTAAAATTAGAGATAAATAAAGTAATTACCTATTAAAAATGAGGAATTTTTAAAATGTCAACTATTTAAGAATACAATACACTAAATAGTCAATTGGATTTTTAAAATAAAGAAAATAATCACATTTTCAAAATTTCAAAACTGATTTTAAAAGTACATTATTTTTAACAGTTTGACAAATATTATTAACAGTAGATACATTTGGTTTTAACACTACTGCAACACACTAAAATACATAAGAAAACATTTTAATACACCATTATATGTTCTCAATTTTAAACTTACCTCTTTTAGAACATTAACAGTAAAACGTCCCGCCATTATTTCTTGTTCAAAATAATCTATTAAAGCTTACCAGCTTTCTACAGACTTAAGTTGTTTTTGGCATAGCACAATCACAATACACAACAATAATTAGTTTTTAAAGTTATTAAGTGTAAATAAATATGATGTGTGAGAAACCAAATTGAACCCAAATTGTGTGAGAAATCATAACATAAACCAAATTCTTACTTTAAAAAAGCGCCACACTTTAAACAATTTCCCGCCAGAAAGTATTCCCGTATCAGTGGCGTACGATTATCTAATTTATTTAATTAAAATTATTATTTTATGGAATATTAAACTTAAACAGTTATTTTATAAAATTTATATTATTAATAATAACAAATGTTTTTCGGTATTTAATCAATATAATTCTAAAATTCCCAATATAATTATGATTACATTTTTCTGATTATTATTCCATGTTGACGCCTAGAAATATCGTGCCTGTATGGGTGGTATTAGCAGCTGTGTTAGGGAAATATGAAATCTAAGGTTGATGTTCTGGAAATTTTAAATACAAGTGACGTCACTTTGTATAAATCGTGACGTGCAACGTTTTTACTTTGAAAAATGGTATATCCCATAACGTACTCTTTCTGTCCTTTTCTAATATCAGCTTTAAATACTTATTTAAATATTTAATTTATCAAACTTATAACATAGATATCAACAGATGGGTCCTTGACCTGGTTTAGTTTTTAAAAACGAACTAGTAATCTTATCCCGAATGTCATTGTAATTGAAAAGTCGGTTTTTATTTCCGTCATCTCAGGTCAGTTGGCAAACTCCTGTACGAAAGATCGGATGTAGAAATTTTACTTTGAGTAGGGACTTATGGTTCCCGGTTAGTGATCCAACTACATCGACATTTCCGCAAGTACTCCAAAAATAAGTGATCTAAACCACATTTTTGCATTTAACACTAAAAATTTTACCTTACGTTTTTCTTAACTGAATGGGATTACTTGCTTTTTAGGTTCACTGAAGATTGGGACTGATCAGTCGGAAATCGTTCTGAACTTTATTCTAAAAATCATTTGGATTTTTTAATCTAATAACCACTTACAGACGTTTTTTACTTCGGTTTTTGAGTTTTTTACAATGGTTTACGTTTAATTTCAATTCTGATAAAAACGCAAGGATAATATTCTAGGATCCAATGAAAAAAATAGAAGACGATTTTATTTTGTCATAACTCCCTTAATTAATATGCTAGATAGTTCTACGCAGGCTCATTTTTAATGATTTTTTTAAGTATTTTTTTTTTAAATATATTACAAATTTTTCCCAGTAAAATTGACCGTTTTTCTCTTATTCTATGTTGAGATTTTAAGATTTTATGGTTAAATGCAGAACTGCCACCTTCAATGAATTATAAAGTGGTTTATTTTAGGCTTATAGCAAAAACAAAAAATAATCTCTATGATTTTCTCTTTGATTAAAAAATAAAATAAATCGATAAAATGTAAAAAGTTATTCGTGAAAAATCGATTGAAAACATTAGAAAAATTAAAATTTTCAAGAACAAAAAGTCTAAAGTAGGTTGTCTTTTCGCGAAAAAAAATTCAATATAAACGTTCCAACTCCCCAGTTGGGATAGATTCCTCCCCCAAAGTAACAGCACACTTTGACATAGGATGCTGCTTATTAATGTATTATATACTTCTTGTAACATTTCAAGATAATCGATGCATTTTGATGAAATTCAGAGTAAAAAACCTTGGTACACTGCACTAGGTCCAGAATCAGGACTCTCGTCCGGAAACGATTAAAAAAACATAGTTGAAATACTATTCATGCTATTCAAAATATTTATGTGTTCAAATCGGAATATTTTTCAAGTCAAATTCTTGATTTTTCGCATACCTTTACTTTTCTTATGATTCTAAAAGATACTTTTAGTTCTATAAGGACATCAAACAATATAAGATCTAGACTAGGAGCTATTCCCTTTGTTCTTTCTTTTTATCTATATTATCTAATCTTATAGTGCTAAATATATTTCGTATATATTTTTTACTTGAACGTCTTTTTAGTTCATCTAAAGTTCCTTTTATATACTTACTTATTTTTCTTTAATTTCCTAAAAATTTAATATTACTTTATTAACTTACAGAGATGGTTCTGGATCACAAAGCTTACCATTCTGACGATGGACTAAGCTTAAGGCACAGCAAAAGGTACTTCAGTTCACAGGAAGATTTACTCAGCTCAAATTCTATTGAAGTTCACAACGGAACAATGACTCACACTGCGAAAATGTCATTTAGCTCAGAAGATGAACAATTTTCAGAAAAGAGTCCAATTTTTAGCACAGCACCAGTAAATAGACGGGTAAAGTAATTTTATTTGTTAGAAGTAAATGTGTCTTAAAGAGGAGAAATATGTTAAATATTGTTTTATTTTGGTATTTTGTATTCTTTTCTTTTGAAAATAAATTAATTTAATTTATATATATTAATATTATGAAAGGCGTTTAGAAAAATAACGTTTTGATTATCAAATTCTTCTCAGGCTTCTTTAACGGACATTGATGTTATAATTATTACTTCTAATTTACTTAAAAAACGTTCAAAATTTTAGGTCAGCACATTGACGCATTATTACATCCGTATTACAGATTACACAATCAATAATTGATCTAATATATATTGTGGGCCGTGTTCATGTTTATTTTATAGGATCTTTATGAAGATCTAATTCCATTCATTAATTTTAATGATAGCTCTATAATGTTTAATCGTCTCGCTTTCCCACTCACGCATTTAGATCTCCTAAAATGCACAGTGCCTGTTACCAATTCCTTCTTAACAATTGTATTGCTTTTCATCTGTAAATCCTTGTATAGCTACCGAATTTATCGTCCCCTATGCCTTTTTTTTTGTTTCTGTTTTTACATGGATATCAATTTTCTTACTCTAGAGTTATGTTCACAATTCTTATTCATCTTGTATGTTTCATTTCGCTATTTTCAGAATCCTCTTCCGTTTTAATTTTCATCGTCGTTTTAATATATCCTATGTTCGAGGTAAGATATCGAAATGTTTGGCCACATGTTTTCTTAATGCCACGATCCTGATCTTTTGTTGTTTTTAACAACCTTACTGTATAACCTTGAGATCAAGTTAGTAACGTTTACTCCTCTGTAGCTGAAGTATTACTCTGCGATACGCATCACACATATATGCAATTTGTTTTAAAATTTTTGCCTTTCAGAACACAATTAAAAACATAATATTCTTAATAATTATTGATGAAAGAAATGAATTTTTAATTAACTGGACGATTTTCATTTATCTTGTTATCTGTACATCTCTTAGAATTTTTTATATGAAATTTAATGAATTGGATTGATTAAATTGATAGATAAATTGCGGTGTCTGTTCTGTTGGTCTTCCGTCAACCACAAATGCTTGGCTACTGTTAAACATGTTTTTTTTATCGTAGGACATGATCTTGTTTATTCTATCATCCCAGCTCATGTAGTATTGATGTGCTACTGTCATACCACTTTTTCGGAGGTCTATCTAAATAGTGGTCTTTTGTATTATGATAATGCATTTTTGCTCATTTCGCAATTTTACGGAGTCCGTATCTATCCATCTAGTCCATTATGCTCGTATCTATCTCACCCCATTCTGGATTCCCGTTTTTAATATATTATTACGTTTTTCTGGGGGTTCAGAGATTAATTGAATCACAACGTTGTTTAACTAACTTTATTTAACTCCAAAAGGTCACTTAATTACAAATTATAATTATATTAATAATATTCGCTTATAATTTGCACTAATATCGTTTACAAAGCAATTCGCTGTCGAAGAGGTGGATTCATTTTCAAGAATTATTCGGAGGCATAGTTTTTTTTGTTTTTGCAATTCTCATCAATCTTTTGTAAGCGACGTTACAGCTCTTGTTTCCACTGCGTATGTTATTACTGGCCTTACACATGCATTATATATCCGGATTTTATTCTCTACGTTAATATATTTGTTCCTCCATCGGATGTTCATTTTCAAAAAAGATAACCCATTTTAAAAAATTTTGCGAAAATGTATGACCAACAAGTTGTGTTGAGTTCATCATCATCATTCAGCTTTCTGCGTCCAAAGTTATAAAAATTATATGCCCTCCCTAATTTCTTCCAATTCTGTCGGTTCTGTCGTTCTTGAACTTTCTGCAGCCAATTCCCAGCGATTCTTTTAACGTCGTCTGTCCATCCTGTATATGCTCTACCTCTGCTTCTTCTATTAGCTCGTGGTCTCCACACTATAAGTTTTTGGGTCCACCACCAAACTTTCGCTCTGGCTACATGGCTAGAGCGAAAGCTACTTCAGCCATGCTATACGCTCTACGACATCTATTATACCTGTGCTTCTTCAAATTTCTTCGTTTCAGACTATGTCTGTGAGAGTCAGTCCAAGTAGCGAGCTTTCCATTCCTCTTTAGGCACCCTGAGTTCGGTTACTGTAGCCTGAATTAAGGAATTTGTTTCGGCGCCTAAGTCTTGACTGGAAGCACACATTGATGATAGGTTATTTTGTTCAAAATTATGTTTAAATTTTGAAAGACATTGGAACAACAACTTGTTGCTTATACGTTTTCGCAGAAGTTTTAAGATAATAGTGTTTGGAAAACAAGTTCAGGAATGGAAATCGAAACGTCAAACATTAGTTAGTTCAGAAAATGTAATTTTTATAACAATCAATTGTGGCTTAGTTTCATATAAACATCATATTTAACTTAGACATGGTACAAGAAAAGAGTTTGAGAACTTTTTCATACTTGGCTTAATATATATCGCACCCTCAATGCAAGACTGCAGTAACTCAAAATTTTATGAAAATGAAGTAATCATGGAATTCGATTGTAAACATGCATATCTATCTCCTGTAAAACTTTAGTAACTTTCAAATGCTTAACCGGCTAAATATTACAACAACAACAGTTTAACTATTTTACGTTTTTGTACATAAGTTCCGTGCAAAACTGTTGTAACTCTAATGTAACACGAGTTCCAACAGTTTTGCACTCAACATTGCAATGGTTTTGATAGCAATGTATAATGTTTTGTACATTAAAAAATAATTAAAAATGAGCTAAACAGTTTTCCTGGCTAATCCTTCTCTTAATTGGTAGAATTTTATTTGTTTCCCTTCGTTAATTATTGTATTATTATTTGTGATATATTTCATGTCAGTATTGTAAAAATACCCATTTAATACTATAATAAGATATATTTTTTACAGGTATATAGTTCAAGCGAAGATTTACTTTCTGCTGATGAGACTGATTCTTCAAAGAAAAGGGACAACACACTCATATCAAAAATTTATCAACAACCTCATGTTCGGCAGTACGCTCTGACTGCCAGGCCATTTATACCAGTAAAAGAAGAAAAACGAATCGAAAAATCTATTAGTTCGGAAGATGAAGTGTTTATAGAGATCACAAAAGCTCCCAAAGTTAGTTCTCCGAAAGTTTTGACAGACGTTGATACGCAGTTCGAAACGATGAATATTAAAGAAAAGGAACCTGCTACAAACGAACATGATAGTAAGTTGATATGAAACAATAAAAAAGCAATGTATAGGATATAGTAAGTAGATAGTTAAAAAATATATTGTAAGATAACGTTTAAGAACTGAAGGTCAATAGATGCCTAAGTATTAGAAGTATGGCTTCCAAAAACTTGGATATATCCCTCCATTTTTTTGGTCCCTTACTTTTTCTCTTCAATCACTCACACCTATTTCTGACCAGTCTTGTTTTACTGCTTCCAACCATTTCTTCTGTGGTCGTTATCTTCTTTTTCCCTAGTCCTCCCTTTTTCAGTATAATCTTAACATTTCGGTTCTCTAGCATTCGTATAATGTGACCAAGCCACCTAGCTTTTTGGGCTCGTATTTTTACCGTAATTATTGGTTTTCCGTACATTCTCGTTATTTCTTTATATTTTCGTCTTCTCCAAATATTTTCTGCCCTCTTTATTCCTCCAAAGATTTTTCTGAGCTTCGTTCTTTCCCAGATCCCTACTTCCTTTTTTTCCTGCTGGTTCTTAATCCACGTTTTGCTGCCATACATCACTGTGGGTCTGGTGACTGTCTCGTAAACTCGCAGTTTAGCTGTTCTTGAAACATTTTTTTGCGCTCAGTATTAAATTTAGTGACTCCACCGCTCTGCTTCCCTTCATTAGTCTTTTGTCTACCTCTTTTCCTTCTTTTTCCATGTACTTTTTGCTTACAAATAATTATTAAAATTCTGACTTCTTCTTCTTAACGTGCCCTATCAAGTCCCCTTGACGTTGGCGATTAACATGGCGAAACTGTCACTGTCTCGACTGAAAATTCTGACACTTTTTCAAAACTACTACTCCTTCAATTTTGATATATTTGCTATTATTTTTTGTATGTCTTTTTGGATGTCATTTTGATATATTTTTGTTTGGTTTATTCTTAGTCCATATCTTTTAGCTTCTTCTCCAAATTTCTGGAAAACTTTTTTTAGATGTATTTTTTTATTCTATCTAGTATCACCGCATCATTCGCATACGCCATGCACTGAAAATAGTCCTGTTTGTGTTAATAGTTAATATTTTTTCTTTTAAACTTATTATACCCTATGTTGATCTGTCTTACTGTTTGTCTATTATTTATGTAGATGTGATCTTTATGGTACTTTAACTTATTTATTTATTATATTTAACTTTTTTTATTTATTATCTCAATTTTATTCGTAAATGTTTCTGTTTTTATGGTGAGGACTGTTTGACTTATTTTTGTTACATTCCTGTTTTATTTGTGCCTGTAGTTCTTGTTGTATGAATATTTCCATGCTTTCTTTTAGTTTCTTACCATCATTCGTTTCTACTTTTACACCCGATATAATTAAACTTTTCGTTTTACTTGTTTTCTCCAGTTATTCCATTCTGTCTTATAATTGTTTTACGTTATTTTTTAATTTTTTGTTTTCTTCTTTATCTTTTTTAGTTGTTTATTACTTTTCATTTGTTTTTTCCTTATTTGCTTTATTTTATTCACCATTTCTTCATTTTTATCCATTAATTGTTGCATCGTCTTAATTATGATATCCGTTTTCTCTTTCTTTCTCTTCGTGCCACTTTTAGGTGTTCGCTTTGTTATTTTACTTCTTCTAAAATATTCATCCAGGTCTCTTCTTTTGCATTTCGTTTATTTATCTGTATTTACTTTCTGTTCCTTTGCTACTTCTATTAATTTTCCTATTTTAATAAAACTTTTAAATTTCAATGTAAATTATTACTTATTATTTTAATTTAATTTAAATCTAACTTAAATCTTATTTATTCCAAGGGCCGATTTGCATTTTTGTGATAAAATCTTGTGGCTTTTATTTTAATACTTAATTTCTTGTCGGCACTAATTAAGTTCTTAACTACCAAAAAACGCGTAGGAATGCCTAAACGGGTCCCTCGAAATTAAAGTAGTTGCCAAAACGTGCTTTTGAAGCTCTCACAGAATTAATTATTTACCCAAAACTTTAAAATTGTTAAAATAGTTCTCTCTTACTTGTCTGACGTTATTTCATTTAGGCCGACCGCACATGAAGCTACTAAAAAGAAACCAGTTGGTAATTTTAGTTATCAATCAGTTGGTTATTAGTTACTGTCCATGTATTTTAATGAGTATCCGCACACAGCGCTACTAGTTAGTAACCGGTCTCTAATGCATCAGTGATCAGTCGACAGCAGACTGGACGTGCAGGTCGCTTGGTGACTAGTTCCTAGTTTGTTGTAATATTTTTAAGTTTACATGCGAAATGGCGAAATTGGTAGAACAGTCGTTTAATATAAAATTAGTGCAAGAAGTGGAAAAACATCCCTGCCTATACAACAAAGGCTCTACAATTTATATTGTTTGCAATGTGGGGATGAACCCAATACCTCCTTTTTTTCTGCATTTTACGTCTTACGTCTTCTATTATAGTTATAAAGAATAATATCCTCATCACTTGAGTCACTAGACATTTTTAACGCGATAATAACACGCAATAATATAATATAAAGGTTAAAATTTAAACACCCTATAACAAAGCTACTCGTACAGGCAAGAAGTGACTAGTTTCTATTAATTTTCAGTAGCGTAGTGTGCGAGTCACAGTTAAGTAAACACTCAGTAATTCTAGTTACCAACTAGTTTAGTTTCTTTTTAGTAGCTTCTTGTGCGGACGGCCTTATTCACCACTTTTACACGTATGCAATTACTTTTAAGCACTTATTTTTGAACTCTGTTCTTCTAACTTGTAATTAACCAATTATTTAAAGTTTATTACAAAGCGAAAATCAACTGAACCACTGTTGCATTTTATATAAGGCCAGAAAATTTACTTGGGCTACTGGGAGATGTAACTGGCTAAGTGCCACCACTCTTTAATATTTGATATGCGCATTATCTAGAACCCTAGTGCCATCAACGTATGCTGTCTAAAACATTTGTTGGCAATTAATAACACTAGCCACCTTCCATGACTTCTGTCACCGAAACTTTGCTAACCCACCCCCTTCTTTCTCGTTCGGGCTTGGGCCCGGCAATGGCGGTGTTGCATTATAGTTTGGGTTATTCAATCAACGATTATAGTCTCATATTTCCGTATTTCTCTTGTGAATATGTTTTTCCTGTCTTTTAAGCCCCTTATAAAATACGAGGATAAATTGCTTGAATTTTCCATTATTGCATGACTCTATTTGCAAGTTTTTGTTTTCAGCTTGCTTTCAGCTTTGAACCAAGCAATGTTTCTCTAAAACACATCTTTTTCTCGTATGTAATTTCCCTATGTGTTTTATATTCTTACCTGCATCCCATTTCCGTCAAATTGTGGGCTCAGGCTCTTTGTCTAAGGTAGTTATTAGCTAATTGATATGCGGCTTGATCGATTTGCCATTTGTTCATTATTCAGAAGATGCGTTCTATATCTCTCCACTTTTCCAACTCTCATGCTATTTGCACATGATATTTTTGTGCGTATTTTTGTTCCTACCAAACTGGTCTGAGTCAGCGATAGCACTGTACACTGTACACCTAGTCAGTTTAAAAAATGTCCATTATCTATGAGCACTTGTCCATCTTCGTTGTGTAAATACACATGTCCATAAAACTGGTGTTCTTCATTTTGATCCATTTCTTCCAGCGGTTCATGTACATTAAGTATAGTCACATTGAAGAATTTTGACTTGACTCAGAACACTTATGTGGCCGATTGATTGGAAGTCAAGAACTGTTTGCCGTGCTGTACGTTGGACTATAAAAGCAGTTCCAAATTTATGTTTTGTTAGTTTGACAGCTGTAGTAAATATTTTCTTATATTTCTTATTTATATTTTCTTATATATAGTAAATATTTCTTTTTATGTGTGTAATATTGTGTAATATTTTTAGACCTTTCCACCGCACTGGTTTATTGTCTAACTATCGTCTTTACATTATGTAATAAATGACGTGGCATTAACATTTAGTAAAAGAGCATTGTATTTTTTTTTTATTTAAGATTTAAGTCAAACTGGCAAAAAATGTATGTTCTTGAAAAACTTGATAGTGTGAAAAATTTGTTATTAAAAATCAGCTGAGTACTTTCGGCATGTAACATACATCTTTAGAGCTTCATCGTATAGGTTACAAATACCTATTGGAAGAGTGATTGTCGACACAAAACATATTTAAAACATTAGAAGGCTGAAATGTATAAGGATGAAAATCCTTTTAAAGTTGTAAAAATCACATTTAAAAGATGCTTGGTATACCAGTGGCTGTCTTGTTGAAACGTGTGAAATCAGCTGTAGATACTCTGACTTCCCTCTGTACTCATAATTATACATGTGATTCTTACAACTTTAAAAGGATTTTTGATCCTTATAATCGAGCCGTTGGCCTTCTTTTTTAATGTGTTTTGTGCCGACAATAACTTTTTCATGAGGTATTTGAAACCTATAAGTCGAAGCTTTGAAGATGTTCCATGCTGAAAGTACTCAGCTAATTTTAATACCAAATTTTGCACACTATTAAGTTTTTTGGGAACATACATCTATTACCAATCTGACCTATAATTTGTACAAGTCATACAGTCCTTTTCCAATTTTTTATATAAGCCACGAAATATAACTTGCACCAATTCTGTTATTGATTTTGTCTTAGGTTTTCAAACATGACCAACATGTTTTATTATTTGAAACTTAAGTAATTTATTAATTAATTCCATTTTTAGATGAAAATGATCCAGGTGTTGAAGAAATAGCTAGAAAAAAAATTGTGCACAACTTTCTACAAAAATATTCCACTTCAAGTACAAACCTGAAAATAGCAGATAGTAGGGAAGATATAAATAACGAAGAGGATATTACTATTTCTGTGAAAGATTTAAGAAAGAGGTTCGAAAAAAATCAGGTAATTCATTTTTAAATACTATAAACTCAACTAATACATATATTAGTTTTGTTTTTACCTTTTTGAGCATTTGCTCGAAGTATAAAGTAAAAGCAAAAGGAAAATCCTTCCACGCAAAAGATAGAATGAAAAAGAATTTGCTTAGTTTTTAATAAATAATGATTTTCTTTTGCTCCATAGTAACTGCTGCGTTTTATAAACCGTTTGCTTTAGTTTTTGCTATAAGTCTAGACAGAAATAACTATGATTTTTAATTGGATATGAGTGATATCAATAGTGATAAAGAGTAATAGTGATAAAGAGACTGTAACAGTAACTGTAACACAAAATAATAGTGATAAAGAGTAATAGTGATAAAGAGACTGTAACAGTAACTGTAAAACAAAGGAGAATGCGTTAAATAAAGTTACCAGCGGAATTGTAGACGGCTAGCGGAAAAATCATAACTATAAAGCAATTATCTAAGAAAGTCAATAATATGAAAATAAAAAGAAAACAAAAATCAGATATAAATGAAACCTGCAATAACAAATAAAGCTGAAGTCATGGGCACAGCCATTTGAATGGTGACTGAAACTCGACCATGTGCAAAATTCAAGTTAAGAATCAAATATTTATTTGATTACAGTTTATTGAACTAAAACTGATTAAAGTGTAATTAGATGTTGTGAAATTTTTATAGATCACTACACGATAAATGTTATTAGGATGGCGTGCCATCATCGATAGAGACTGCTGTTTTGGAGGACACATGTTTTAACTCTCAACGGCTCAATTGCAAAGATTAGTTTTGTTAGTTTGATGTGAACCAGATGTAAAATAGAAATTGATGGCATTAGTACTGAACAAGTAATGGAAAAAATACCTTGGAATTACACTGTCCATGTATGTCCACTGTATGGAGACCTGGACAAAGAACTGAGAGATCAGATACAAAAAGCAAATAGAACTTAATAACATTATATTGCGAAACAGACACGTTAACACAGATGAAGTCAAGAATTTATAAAGCCAGTGTAAGATGAATAATGACTTATGCATCAGACACAAGACCCGACACAGCCACAACACAAAGGCTACTGGAAACGGCAGAGATAAGAGTACTGAGAAGAATTACAGGAATTACGCCGAGATATCGAAAGAGAAGTGAATACAGTAGAAGAAAATGTAATGTACATTGTATAAACAGAAGGGGGGAGACCATGTCGTCAAATAGCAAAGATAAGTCACTAATCGGCAGAAGAACTATCGGACTACAGCACAAAAGATTGGGTGACAACCTTCCATAGAGGTATTAATTCACCAATGAACAAGCAGAATTGAATAACCATAATTAATCATCTATTCCCATCCTTCATCTACTGGAAGTAAAGCTACTTGTGTATTGCGATGCATAACGAAACAAATGGCACTTTCCAGATTTTACCGTCATCATTAGAACCGGGCCATTGTAGTAAATTAACAAAAAATTTATTAATACATTTTTTAATAAGTAATTAAAATACCACAGTTTTAAATTTGTCCTATGTATCGACATTGCTTGGACATTAATTCTAGGAATACCTTTGCGGTTTATATATTCATCTCCAAATTGGGAAAATGTTAACTTGATCGGTAGATTTGCTTTCTGTCAGGTTTTTCCGTTTCGGATGTTGGCGATCATCATGACAATCTGTACTTTGCATACTGCCGCTTTGAAAAGATTTGAGATTGTTGTGTGGAACCAAGTACGTAGATTTTTCAACCAAGAATTCCTTTGCCTTCCTGTCCCTCGTTTTCCTTCTAGTTTTCCCTGTAAATTAAAATTAAGTGCAGCAACCCACATTTTTCGCTGTTCCTCATGATGTAACCGAGGTATTCAATTTTGGCTGTATTTATTGTAGTTAACAGCTCTTTTATTCTTAATAAAACATTCTTATTATGAACGTAGTCGGTATAAGATATAACGTGAATTTCAATTATTTCTCCTACATTGTTTTGGTAAGTCGGATTAGCTACATAACGCAAATATATTTTCATTTTATGGAACGGTGATAATGCACCACCTTGTTTCTCATTATTCTCATCACCAAAGAAATGGTTGGCTAACAAATGATTCCTCCTGTACACACTTATCATCCTGAGTCTAAAATAAAATTGATACCGCTAGACACATGGAGACTATAATTTATGGTTCTAGTGCAAACTGAAAGTGGAAAAAGAAATGGTAGGCCAAGACAATCAAATGAACAATAAACTAATTTAAGCCATATAAATTACCTAGTTCAGGCGGGATTTTTGCAGCATTTTTAGAGAAGGTAAATGACTTTATGTGTAAAAAGTTATGTATGACACTACAGACCAGTTTAGGACTGGGATACATACTAAAAGCGTAGTGGCCCATAAGAGAAGCTCGTATGCCCAAACATGGCAAAACAGGACTCTGACCAGACAATATTTAAAGACAAAATCCGATACGGCAGAGACAATATGCATATACAGCAGGATTCTCTACGAAAACGGCTCTAAACCATCTCGTACAGAGGGTGAACTAAGTTCTGAACAGGAAATCAAAGTGGTAATGCTGGGCCCATTTCCCGGTCGACAACAACTACGAAGCAATCACAAGAGCGATCTAAAAGGAACAGACGAAACTAGCTATACAGGGATAGGCAGCATGCTGAGGAGCAGTGTGAAATACGCAACGGTATACAGGGAGATATAATGCAACCATCAAGGGCAAAAGGAATCACCAGTGCAAAACCCTAAACTCATGCATAATACAGATTGAACCAAATTAAAACGGAACATACAATTTAATACATGTCTGTTTGAACTGCATTTGAAATAGTAGACCAATATAAAACTTGGACAAAAATAAATCCATACCTGGGTATAGACATTGTATAAAATATCGTTCAACTATCTGTCTCACAACAATGTTGTTTGCGTAAGACGGGTTTGTCTAAGGAAACGATAATAGTTCAGGAAATGAATCTCGAAAAAAGTTAAAACCTCGCATTTTTTTCGTCCTGCATGTATCCAGTTGAAATTTTAACAGAAGGTAGGTGATAGCCCAAGGATCAAAATCTATATCGAACCGAAGTGCGCTGAAGGGTTTTAGGGGTGAAAACTACCCCTAATTGTCAAAAATTATAAAATAACATATTAAACCTGAATATGGGTTAGATTTGGTTTGAATTAGTTAAATAATGATTATTTTATACTTTGAATAGAGTTCCATCATATTTCAACCCTTAAAAAAGCAACCCTTGTTAGAGGTTTATGTAAAAAAATTACTAATTCTAAAAAAATGATTTCGCCTTTAATCGATTTGGATAAAAATTTGGATTTAAGCTCAATTCACCCGCTGCTTTATAGTTTATGTCATGTCGACGAACCCTGATTGTTCTAAGGGGTGAAAACTACCCGTAATTGTCAAAAATTATAAAATAACATATTAAACCTGAATATGGGTAAAATTTGGTTTAAATTAATTAAATAATGATAGTTTCGTGCTTTTGAATAAAGTTCCATCATATTTCAACCCTTAAAAAGCGACCCTTATTAGAGATTAATATAAAAAAATTAGTAATGCGAAGAAAATGATTTCACCTTGAAACGATTTGCATAAAAATTTGGACTTAAGCTCAACATACCCTCTGCTTTATAGTTTATGTCATGCCGATGAACCCTGATTGTTCTTAGGGATGAAAACTACCTCAATTGTTATGAGTGCTATAGGTGAAAACAATTTTTTGCCAAAATTTTGCAACTTTTCAACTTTTGAAAATCACCCTTTACAACATTGCAGTTTTTATAAACTAATTTATAAGATATAAATTGAAAAAAGTAGAATTAAATACAAAAAAATTTATCAACATAAAAAGGCACCATATATTCTTACACATTTACATAAATAGTAGAAAATATTTACATTTATAGGTAAAACATCTTCATCGTGATCTATGTCATCCTCATCTTCAATTATTGGTGGACTATTATTGCACCCTTCACCTGAGCACCCAGAACAGTAGAGTTACAGTATAAACCAACTTTTCTGCACCCACATGAAACACCGCATCCTTTTTTGCATTGCCAAAAAATAATTTTCAAAAGTTCATCGAGTGCAGGTTGTTTGTTCATGCGTACGGGTAATAACAAACCATCTTTGGAATACCATCCCCAATCTGTTGCTCTAATATTTTCATTGCCAAGCCATAGACATATGAGCAGATGTTTTATTCTGTTGTATGGGATTTCAAAATAAGAACGCTTAAAATTTCGAATGTATAACGCCCCACTAGCTAATATACCGGTTTTGTAGATTATTATGCTTTGAAATGTACTGTACTATGCTAATAGAATTTTCCGGAAAAAAATTCACTGGTTTTTTTTAACGTATTTCCTTTAATTTTTAACGATAGAGTGTTTCTTCAAAAACAATTTGTAGAGGTTTTTAAGAGCTACAAGAATCTGTGAATTAAATCTTTTTGGAACCCTTGGTTTTTAAATGGGGTGAGTTTAAAGGGCTCGAAAAAGATGGTGCTTGATCGTAAATCGATGCTTTAAACTGCTATATCTCGCCAAATATTCATTGTACAACAAATCTAAATGAAGGATAATTTTAGTCATTAAAAAAGCTACAATTTGGTAATTTGTATTTTTTTCATATATTCAGTATTTTCGGGCACATTTAAAAAAAGGGTAAAAAATATGAAATTGTAAATCGTTTCTCGCTTTAAGCTGTACTTTTTCTACCACGAAGCATTTTAAATGGGTTAAACTTCTTGGACGTATTAACAATACATGTACAAAGGGAATTTCAGAAGGGTAAAGATCGATTTTAATTATGGAGAAGGTTAGGGAGTTGTTTCGATTTTTTCATAAAAAATGAGGTATTGACCTTATTTTCATCATAACTCACTCAATTTTTGAGCTAGAGTCTTTTTATGATAGGTCTATTTATGCTCTTTAAAAAAGGTTTTGTGAGTTTTCTTCCAAAAATGCATCATTTTCCCGATATTTGATTTTGAATCTTTCAAATTTGGCATTTGAAGAAAACCGCTGAACATTGATAGGCCGTATTTCGGTTCCTATTATATCCCAAAAACATTTTAAAAAATGAATTGTATTTGTCTTTTTAAAAGCTACAAATTTGTTCTCTACAATTTTTTTGATAAAATGCACCATTTTCGAATTATTCATGAAAAATCGATTAAAAACGTGGATTTTTTCGTCTAAAAGTTATTACTTTCAATCGCGGATAACTTGAAAAATATTTTATATACCTTTTATAAAGGATTTTAACAAAATTTTTTTGTGATATATGGTATACAGCCAGCTACAGGAACTTAGTTTCCTCGTGGAATTGAAAAATATCATTTTATAAAAAAAATGTATAGCACATTTTTTGTTTAGAATCACTTTTTTAATCGAAACCTGTAGTTAAAACGTAAAAAAAATTTTCACCTCGGAGATGGGGTGGCAACCACCCCCTAGGCTTTGGCGTACTTTGGTTCGATATAGATTTTGATCCTTAGGCTATTACCTACCTTCTGTTAAATTTCAAGTCAATCCAGGGAGCACGAAAAAATTGCGAGCTGAAATGCTTCATTTCCTGGACTATAACTGGTTTGACAGCATAAATCGTAGATTTATGTGTAGCTTTTAATTTTTATGAGTTCAGAATCCAGCAGCCCGCTGAAGTATTGGATTTTTATAATATAATTATTTGACAATATTTTGTTGGCTAACCACTTACAGCAGAATTGAGCCGAAATACATTATATTTCTATGTTCCGAATTTATTTCGTTCAATCTGTATAATTAGACATAGAAGAGGAATTAGATATAAACATAATAGAGAAAATTGGGTGATGTCAGGAGAGAAGGATAATAATCAATCTAACTTACCTAAATAATAACAATATAACAT
Source organism: Diabrotica balteata (assembly GCA_918026665.1). Lineage (NCBI taxonomy): Eukaryota > Metazoa > Arthropoda > Insecta > Coleoptera > Chrysomelidae > Diabrotica > Diabrotica balteata. The sequence goes on from OU898276.1 coordinate 130,044,914, forward strand.
ACAGCGTTAGCATGGACACAGATGCAGTGACACTATCGAAAATAATGCAGAGAGGAAATGGTAATAAAATCCATGAAACTCCTGGACGGTATACAAGATTCACAATTTTTTATATTGAAATGAGGATGAATGCTCGAATAAATGAACTTTGAAAATAAGGCTATTATCGAGCACAAGTTAATTAAATCTAGCCCAAGTACTTTCGCTTAAAATAGCATCTTCAGGGGCATTTCGTCAAAATGTAAACTATCCGGCAAGCGTAGAATGTGGAAACATTAATAAAGACATAAAATTGTACAAAACACTACACTAAAACGAGGACAAACAGTTAAAAAAAAATTTGTCCTCGTTTTAGTGTAGTGTTTTGTACAATTTTATGTCTTTATTAATTTTTCCACATTCTACGCTTGCCGGATAGTTTACATTTTGATGAAATGCCCCTGAAGATGCTATTTTAAGCGAAAGTACTTGGGATAGATTTAATTAACTTGTGCTCGATAATAGCCTTATTTTCAAAGTTAATATTTTATATATTATTATAAGTTGCAAGAGAAGAAACGAGTATTATGTAAGATTTCTCTTTTAGATACTCAATTATTCATTATATCAGATTAATATTGGGTAAGAATTTCTGTCAGTACAACAATAGTCTCTCCCCCCCATTTTATAATAATGCTCTCTTACCGATTAAGACACAGATTTATTTAACGAACTTGTCACATTATTATTTAATAAGTAGACTAAAGAGTAAAGTTGTTTTGCATCTTTTTTGGTACGAGAATGATTATTTAAACTACACTACATTATTAACAAATAAAGCAAACAAGGCGTATAAACCAAATTATCAATAATTAAACTTAACAAATATACAAAGGCACACTAAAATAATTTATTCATTAATTAAAAGGAATCTACTTCAAAACAACAAAAAGTGGTACAGTAGGCGGTACTGTAGATCAGCGCGAAGCTTCATACTATATTTAAGTATTTTTAAATTTAAAAAAATTATGAAACATTTCAAAAATCAAAATAACAAATTATGGTTAGTTTTTACATTTTGTATACACCTAACGGCCACGTCCTCGTTAGGTACACAAATGGCCTCTTCCGCTGTGACTGTATAAATATGAAAATTTTTAAAATGTTTTACTAATTGTATTTATATGAAATTATGAAAATATGAATATCATTTGATAGTAAATTTAATTATTATATAAACTAAATAAGATGGTTAAACATAACAAGTTATATTAAAAAAAGTCTAACAGTAGGCGGTACTGAGAATAGCGCGAAGCTTCATACTATGTTTTGACGGTCGTTCCGTGACTTTCGCCTCAGCATTTTACTATAGAGAAAAAAAATAATACAACGCTAGTTTAGAAGCTTCGCTTCAAAAAAAATTTAAATTATGTAAGCATTAGGTTCACTGATTAGATAATAATTACTGATTTACTTTAAAATTAAATAAATTACGAAATTACGAGTCACGAAACGAAATTTTGCATCAATCTCTTACTTTTCAAACTGCGTTGGAACTATTCAAAATTTACTAAAACTAGTAATTCGTGTAGCTCGTGTATCCGCGGACTTGCAACCAATATGTATCTTCTGTTATCGTAGTTCCTTTCCCTTGCTCTCTCGCTCTCTCTCCCTCTCTCTCTCCCTTTCTCTCTCTCCCTCTCTCCCTTTCTCTCTCTCTCTCTCTCTCTCTCCCTCTCATCTCTTAATGTTACACTGAACGTAAAATGCCCTTTGTAAAATATATGATGATTTTCAATTAAAGAGTAAGAGAAAAAGCTTTTTGTTTTATAAAAATATTAGTTTATTAAATTAAACAATAACATAAAATCAAGAAAAACAGAATTTATATACATAATACATAATTATAAATATATATCAACACTATTTGTCTAAGGAGTGGTCTGTCCTTCAAATATTTTAGCATTTAAAGTTGATAGTAGGGATCACTACTATACATTTAAAGTTGATAGTAGTGATGGACTTTGGTGACTACCAAAATTCATACTCAATTTTCCATTGTTCTTGCGAATTATAAATCAACAGTCACTAAAAAAAAGAAATGTTAATTAATCCAAACATGAAAAACCAAACTTGACAATACAAAACTAAATAAATTGAATTAGCTTAATATAAGCTAAAACAATTTAATATCACCGAATGGTTTACCTTATTAATAAAATAATATTACAGCTTATCAAATAGACTTATTGTGTATTACGTAGGCATACAAGTCCGGAATCCAATGCATCACTAATACCAATACACTGCCCATAAATGCTTACATCTCTTAATAAGTTTATTTTTGGATATAATATCCTGGAATTCAGTAATCTACATTTAATGTAGCACTTGGAGAAATAACGTTTTATATTTTTTTATTTAAAACTATAATTTTTATAAATTTATTTTTTTTTTATAAAATAATATGAAAATTTAAAAAAAAAAACATTAATTTTTTGTACACTTTACAGCCCAAAAATAATATAGTATCCAGCTTAACGGCTAGAAGTTTATCAAAGCAAATGAAAGAAGAATTAAGAAACTGAACATGGGTAAGTTATTATTATTATTATTTTGTCTTTTATGTCTCGATTTTTTATATAAGAAGCGTCGTAATATCATTTTTGTCCGTTTTGTCTTACAGTAACAACTTTGTTGTTGCTGTAAGAGTTGCAAGTTGGACAAAAGTGGCGATAAAACGCATCCCTGTCTAACTTCTTTACAGTTTTTCATTTTGAAATATGGCACATTGGTTCCAATATGTTTTAATAATCTTTATGATTTTACTGTCAATGTGTTTATTCATAAGTATTGATATTAGTTTTTTATGTCTTACTCTATCACTTCAACAATGCACACGTGTAGGTCAACGCTTACGACTTCAAGGAATCATAATGTTAATGGCAAATAGTCCTTTTCCAGGGCCTCTTCCATTTCGGGACCCGAACTATGTATCACTAATCTCCTTTAACTTTTTATAGATTCTTTTATGTATTACTTTAAGCAGTACTTTTAAAGTATGACTCATGAAGCTCAGTGTTTGATACTGATAACTCAGACCAAAGCACTGTTGCTGCTTGTTTTTTAGGGATGGTTACTTCAGCCATTCTTGCGGTATTATTCCCGCAACGTACACCGTGTTGAACAAATTAGCCAATACTTCCAAGATATCCTCTTTCACTAGTTTTAAAAGTTCTACGGTATTTCGTCTAATCCAGCTTCCTTATTATCTTTAGTAAAATTTTTAACTCTAGTATCCCCTACATTTCACCTCTTTCATCTTTGAAAAGTTCTCTAACGTACTCCTCCCATCTTCTTAATTTCTTGGATATCAGTAGTACCCCTTTCTTGTCTTTTATGTGTCCTTGTTGACATTTTTGTGACCCAAGCCGGTAACTCTTATTTTTTTGTGCATATTTCTCATGCCATATTTTGTTTCTAGTTTATCTCTTTACATTGTTTCATCAAGTACTTTTCCTTTATACTTCCTTCTTCCTTCCATCTGTAGTAGTATTTCTTCTGTCGTCCATTGTTTTTTAGCCTCTCACCTGTGTTGCTATAATTATTTATTTTAATGATCAAAATGGTATCCATCAAGGTCCATACAATTATAAAGTCGTTGTTGAAATTACGAAGAACATTTTGGTACATTTCAGGGGTCACTAGACTAGATTAATGCACTATTAGTCGTCTTAGTTCTTCCAATGCAGCAAAAATAGTATTATAAACCTTGCTTTTTAAAAAGTCCGGGGGAGTTAATTCAGGGATATTGTTGGCCATTCAGTAAAACCTTCTGAATGGTTGAGAAGTAATTCATTCAGTTCTCCTCGCAAACTCTTAATTTTCAAAAAAAAAATAAAGTAATTTAAAAGCGTTCTGAGATAGAATTTTCAGCGAATTTAAAAGTTGTAATAACTGAACTTTTTGGAAATTTCGTTCACGGAAATAAATTTTCATTAACAATAGCAATACATAGGCGTTATGTTTAGTTTGTTTAAGTTTTTTAAAATCCAATGAATATTGCCAAATACCAAGGGGACTCTTTTGGGTGTCCAATTAAATATGTCGCTAAATTTAAAACTAATTATATTTATTTATTTCAGAAATATTCAACAATTCGACTGTGCCACTCACCCGATTATCAATATACCAAAAACTGAAAAAAGACTTCAGCGATATTACTTAAATGTTACTTTGTTTATTCAATTTTATTTATGTACATATTGTTTTATATTAATATATTGTGTTACTTATCTTCATTTACATTGTACTTACATAAGGATTTAAAAGTTACCACTAAGAAAAGTGTACTCCTTCTGCGTTGAACGCATGTAACAACCTGTAAATTTATAAAACTTGTTAATTATTGGTAATATATTTATTTACATATTTTGTTTGATTTTTTTAACAAATTTAACAAATTATCATATTTATTATTATTATTATTCTGTTTATGTTGACATGACTCTAGCTGTTTTCAATATGCCTCTAAAAGTTGTCGTTCAATCATTTCCGAGGTCTTCCTACTGATTGTCTTACTCTATTTGTTGTCATTCGGCTTATATGATCGTTCCATTCGACTCTTCTATTTCTTAGCCAGTCCTTGATATTCTCCACCTTGCATCTACGCCATCTCTGCTGATAACTGTTTTGTAAATTCTGCCTTTCATTTCTTTACCGATATTTTCATTTCTCAGGTCAGGTTCGTTAAAAATATTTCTGTGTCAACAATTTACCAGACAATTAAAGAGTGAGAAAATGGTATACCATGCGTTAATTTGCTCAAAAGTGGAAGACCAAGAGTTTTAACTCCTGCTCGAGAACAGAGATTAAATCAGAGTATGAAGAACCAATTAGGAAAGTCTTTGCGAAATGTTGGTCGAAGATATTATGTTTTACGAATGAGTATAAGTAGAACCATTTCTAAAAATGATTTAAAACGATATAAAAGAAAAAAGCTCCTAAGTACACACCAGCCCAGTTAAAAAAAATTATTAGATATTGCCGTGCATTGAGACGTATTCATGTTCCTGGTAAAAGTCTCATTATTAATGATGAAAAGTATTTTACTTTATCCAGTTCCGAAATGAGGGCAACGACGAATTTTATAAACGCAATGTACGCACCGGACGAAGTAAGTGAGAGCGCCCACCAAAGTGGCGTGCCAAGTGGCAAGTAGCAAGTAGCACGCGTGTAGCATGTAGCAAGTTACTTAAAATGTAACCAATGACAAAAAATGATTCAGTTCATACCAAAACGACAGTGACGTCATTCATTCTAATCATTCGTTTGGATTGGTTACATTTTAAGTAACATGCTAGACGCGTGCTACTTGCTATTTGCCACGCCACTTTGGTGGGCGCTCCCACTTAGGTTTAAGGAAAAAGTGAAATTTGCCGATAAAAGTTTGGTATAGTGTGCCATTTCAGGAGCTGGTGTTTCACAGCCGTTTGTTTGGCGTGTTCGCGGTGAAGCTCTCAATGCTGACAATTACTTTTATCAATTACAGGTGTCTTACAAAGTTTGTTCAATTTATAAATACTCATCACCCCAATGATGAAATCATATTTTGGCCCGACCTAGCGTCATGATATTACGCCAGGAGAACGACAGATTGGTTAACTGCTCAAAAAATAAATTTTGTTCCCAAGCGCGACAATCCTCCAAATGTGCCTCATGCGAGGCATATAGAAGAGTTTTGGGCTGTTTTGAGTCGAATGGTGTATAGTAATGTCTGAGAAGCCCAAAATGAAGATCAGCTAAGGCGAAGAATTTTGCAAAAATTTCGTGAGATCGACTTAGAAACAGTCCAAAGGCTTATTGCACAGACAAGACCAAATTTACGTGCCATCGAAAATCACGGACTTCTTTCTGTTCTATAAAAATACATTATAAACATTAAATATGTAGAGTTAATTTCCTGTATTTGGTTAATAAAATAAACTTAAGTTTATTTGTTATCACATTGGTTGTTAATTTTAGTGGTGTCTTTAATAAATTAATTCCTCTGTAATTTTCCGGGTCCGATTTGTCTGCCCAAATGCTGCTAGATACTTAATCTCCATTCGTGAGAAATTTGTTTGGTCAGAACTAGTCTTCCGTACTTTAGGAGTTTTCGGTATTCTGCACTCTCCTGCTGATTTTCTATTTTCTCTGCGTCCTTCTATTACTCCTCAATATTTAGTTGTTTCTTCTGTCCATGTTTCCTTCTGAATGTGTTTCGTTTTTATTAGTTCCTTCATCTCTTTACTTTGTCCTCTGATCATTCTCCAAAAGTTTTGAAAGTGTTCATTTTTATTTGTTTAACTAAACTATTCGTTTCATTTCTGATTCGTTTATAGTAGTTGTAGCCTGCTGTGCTCTGTATTGTAAAAAGACTTTCTTCTTTTCTTCACATTTTGTCTTCAATTCCTCTCTAACCATGGGGTTTCCCCCATGGCATCATCATATTTACTTGATCATATTTACTGAATAAGAAAGATATATGTAAACAAATTATATAAGGATATAAAAGTTCTTAATTGCTGTACAAATGTAAAACAAAGGGCAGGTTAAAGGAAAAATATAAAGAGCATAGAAATTAGAAAAGAGTGCCATCTCAGAACATTTTTATTTAATGACCTACAATCTAAATGAGAACAAAAAACTAATACTGGATACATACTACAAATGAAACTTTCAAATCCATAATTGTCGAAAACTTTCGCAAAGAATATTATAAATAATTTGCAGCATTATCCAAAAGACTACAATATGATGCTAACGAAAAAAAAACCAAAACTTACAAATTTTGGTATATGTTATACAGGATGAGTCATGAGGAACTGTACATACTTCTACCTCATATGGGAGCCCCTATGGGAATAACAAATGACCATTAAAGAGTGGATGTTCCCATTGTTTAATAATATAAAAGGTGAGTTGTGAATTTTAATTGAAATTTCTATTCGTCGTAACTTTTGTCTGGTAAGTTCGATGTGTCCCATATTTTGGTCAAACGTTATACTACTACCACCTAATCCACTGATTTATTCAAACCAGAAAAAATCAGATCCGCCTTTAAAAAATTAGTTCGTTTTTTCAGAACAAAAATTTCACCCTGTATACGCTTTTTGAAAACTAAAAAGAATTTTATAAATTGGACAAAAAGACAATTAAAATATCATATTTATTTTTTGCCTCACACGATTATATAATTTTAAATTAAAATAAAATTAAATTTGACTATAAATTAACACTTTAGCATTTTTTTAAAACAAAAATTTAATTTAACATTTAATAAGAAAACCGAACCTGATATAAAGTGAAAAAAATCAAGGTCTGGTTTTAAAAAATAATTCCGTTTTGCTCAAAGAAAAAATTTCACCCGGTATACGATTTTTAAAAACTCTAATAAGAATTTTATAAAGAAGACAAATGGGCAATTAAAATGACAATTTTTCCCCACAAGATAACCTCATTTTTAATTAAAAAATCAAATTTGACCATGAATTTAAAAGTTAAGCAAACTGAACCATAGATTGAAAAAGACATGATTAATACTATCACAGTTCGTCGTTCCTTACATTTTACATAATACAACCCTTTTGCCAATTTACAGAATTTCAGAAGGTAGTTACAAGATGTTTTGAATAATACTAAAGCATCATCCTGTATAATATTTGTTTAGTAATTCATCGTTAGTATCGTTTTATTGAAACCTCAGAATTCTAGTTTACTTTTTCTTAAAAGAAAAGGCTACATTTTATAATCAGCTTTTATTGTTGAGCTATTGAAAAATAAAATTTAAATTTAAAGTAACCTGCATTCAATTTGTGGTTCAGTTTGTTAAACTTTTAATTCATAGTCAAATTTGATTTTTTTAATAAAAATTAAGTATGCGTATTGTATATGCCTATAGGTCTAATTTATAAAATGCTTTATAAATTTTCAAAAACGTAATAAAAGGTAAACTTTTTTTAATGAGCAAAACAAATAAATTTTTTAAATCCAGATTTGATTTTTTTTGAATAATTTAGTCCGATTTGTTTGTTAAATATTAAATTAACAGTTTAAGAAAAATTTAATTTTTGCAAAAAAAGTTACATTCTTTATGCATATCTATGGTTTACTTTGCTAAACTTTTAATTCATAGTCAAATTTGATTTTTTAATTAAAAAGTCTAGGAAAAAATAGCATGCCATTTTAAATGCATATTTGTCGTAATTTATAAACTTTTAATTATTCATAGACACATTTATTATTTTTAATTAAAAATTAAGTAATCGTGTGAGGAACAAAATAAATATGGTTCTTTAATTGTCTATTTATCTAATTTATAAAACTCTATAGAGTTTTCAAAAACCGTATACAGGGTGAACTTTTGCTGTGAACAAATGAAATAATTTTTTAAAGCCGGGCCTGATTTTTTCTACTTTAAATAAATCAATTGCTTAGGTGCTATACCTTATTCCATTAAGCGATGCAGGGCATATAAACAACGATAAATTTAACAGATAATTGTTAAAGATGTTCCAAATGAGTTTACTCGTTCTGATAAGTAACAGTATAATTATGACACTTTATTATTTTTTTTTCTTTTCTCAAATATTCGTGTTTATTGCATAGCAAATAAATTAATGTTATCACTGAATACATAGTAAGTGAAAAAATAATCCGATTTATAAAATTAATGAATATTTTATGCATAAATGCAAGTAACAGTTCTTCAAAAATATTTAAAAACTAACCGAAATGTCCATCTTTATTTCGTCTGCCGACGTTTTCAGTAGCTCAAACCGGTTCGGACACGATTTAATGTTTACATCTTCCTGCATCGCTTAATGAATTTTACTATAGTAGTGTAACGATTGGCCAAAATATGAGACACGTCTAACTTACCGTTCAAAAGTTATGAAGAATAGAAATGCAGTCAAATTCACAACTCACCCTGTATATTATTATACAATAGGAGCTGACACATGATCATTTGTTATACCCCATAGGGGCCTTCGTACGAGGTAGGAGTGTGTAAAGTTCTTTATGACTCACCCTGTATCTTCTTAGGAAATATATACAGAGTGGCCCAAAAATCTGAAAACGTCCAATTATCTCGTAAATTGCTAGTTACAATTGTACAAAATTTGAGGTACACCTATTTTAAGATACGAGGATTCCATATTTGATATTTGCAATTTGCAATTTGCAATTTGCAAACCTTTGGTTTTTCAAATGCATCACCCTGTATATTCAGTCATTATTAGAATCTTCTATTCAATACGAGTTCAAATATATGTAACACTTGTGATTTTTTATAGTCTGGAAGGTCTTAAATACATAAAACAAAAGTCTGCCAACGCCTAATTGTTCAATAAATTTTTTGATACTAATTATTTTCAACTACATTAAAACGTAACAATTGATAGATTAGACCAATTAGACCGATAGAATGCGTCTATCACATTTCTCCATGATGGTCTAGAAACAATTCGAGATTCATCGATAATTCGTTGCCTTAGCTCTGCAAGATTTGCTGGTTAAGTTTTGTAAACTGAACTCAAGTATCCTAATAAAAATAATCTTTAGGATTGAAATCGGGTGAACGTGGAGGCCATTCAATTCAACCTTGTCTACCAATTTCGATAAAAAAATTTCCTTCGATAAAAAAATTACTCAATTGACTAAGTACCTACTATACCTGGTCATACATTTAATTTTTGTGGTCTGGTATGGTTTTCATGCATTCAGTGTGAATTTCATACGAGTTCAACTATTCAATACGGGTTCAAAAATATGTAACACTTATGATTGTGTGTAGTCTGGAAGGTGTTAAATACATAAAATAGTGCAAAATTTGTAGATTTTAATAAATTTAAATATTTAAATGCAGAATGCTGAGATATTGACATTTGTTCATGATTTACATTATAAACTAAAACTGACAGTAGTTGTGTTTCGAAAAGTTCTGCAATTTAAATTGCTTCTCTAAAATGCCGTTCTCTAAACCGTTTTCCTATTCATAAGGCGACGGTACAAAAAACTGTAAAGCGATTTGAGAAATCTGAAGAAGGTAAAGATAGATGGAAAGAGAAAAGTTTTGTTGAAGATCCACATACATCCTCAGGCAGGGTTGCACAAGTACATTATGTAGGTCGTTCTTCAGTCTTACGTATATTACGTAAAAATAAGTTTAAACCATACAAAATAAACTTATTGCAAGAATTAAGTGAAGATGACTTCGATCTTAGATTAGAGTTTACTGAGGTAATGATGGATAAAATTGAAAATTATTAAAATTTCGTTAACAGAATATGTTTTCCGATGAAGCAATCTTTACACTGTGTCGAAGTGTAAATCGACACAATTTAAGGTACTGGAGTGACGCAAATTCACACTGAATGCGTGAAAACCATACTCAAAGACCACAAAAATTAAATGTATCGTCAGGTATAGCAGGTACTCAGTCAATTGGGCCATTTTTTATCGAAAGAAATTTAACGTCAGATAGTTGGTGTAAATGTTCGGCGTTATTCAGATGAGATATTTTCCGGACGATAAATTGGTAGACAAGGTAGAATTGAATGGCCTTCACGTTCACCAGATTTCAATCATAAAGATTATTTTTATTAGGATACTTGAGTTCAGTTTACAAAACTTAACCAGCAAATCTTGCAGAGCCAAGGCAACGAATTATCGATGAATCTCGAATTGTTTCTAGACCATCATGGAGAAATGTGATAGACGCATTCTAACATCGATTACGGTACTGTCAACTCATAAATTGAGCACATTTTGAACACTTAATAACGTAACTATTGTTAAAAAATGTTCTAATCTATCAATTAATACGTTTTAATGTAGTTGAAAATAATTAGTATTAAAAAATTTATTGAAACAATTAGGCGTTGCCAGACTTGTGTTTTATGTATTTAGGACCTTTCAGACTACATAAAATCATAAGTGTTACATATGGTTGAACTCGTATTGAATAGGAGATTCCAATAATGACTAAATATACATGGTGATGCATTTAAAAAACCAAAGTTACTAATAATATAAGAGAAACGGAAAATCTGGCAACATTGCAAATATCAAATATGGAATCTCCGTATCCCAAAATAGGTGTACCTCAAATTTTGTACAATTATAACTAGCAATTTACGAGATAACTAGCCGTTTCTAGACTTTTGGGTCACTATGTATATTAAAGAATAAACAAAAAATGTAAAATAAACTCTCTATTTTACTATATCGGCCTTCTTTGTTTGACTTTTAACTTTATATTTTAAGAAGGGATACCGATCTGGTAGTGCAATAAAAATGAAAAAACCCTAAATACATTTTATAGCTGTAAATAATAGTGCAAATAGAAAAAATAATAACATTTTCGGAGGTCACATAAATATCTACTGTTCAAATAAAGCAAGTAAAAAATAAAATCGCAATTAAAAACATACAATATTTTATTAATAACTAATATTGTTGAGAAAATAATACTTACATTATAAAATCATCAATATCCATTGTTCTAGCTCTTTTTTGATCTGCTTCTACTTTCGTTAATATATCTTCAATTTTTTCTTTTATGCTAAAGTCTTCAGGTAATTCCTATAAAATAAATTAGTTAATAATATATAATAGTTTTATGTAACTACAGGAATTAATTGGACTCTACAGGGTGTCCCAAATTGGTATGTTTTGCAGGTTACACCAAAAACTTGAGAAAAACAGTAGTTAAGATGACATGACTTCTTCCTTCGTTAAAGTAACGGTTGCCCAATCAAATCAACAGTAGCTCCCCCATTAGCGAAAGACACGGCAATTATTAAAAAAAATTTAAAAACTTTATTAGATCTTTTGATAATCATATATGAAATGGGTCAGAGGCGCACAAAATTTTTTTAGGGGGCCTCACTAAGGAAATATACCAGTAATACCAACTTAAATTTTTTTATATGGGACACCCTACATATTTTGACATTTTTCATTAAAATTTTTAATTCTCTTTCACCTGATGTGACACACGATATATCTCTTTTCAGTCGTTGAAGCTAATCTTCAAATAAAATGTTCATAGTTTACGTCATGTTAAAGGCACTTAAAAATAAGACAGGGCATTATACAGTTTAGTTTTAGGGCATTATATTACAGTTATTGTTTGTTTGAATTTTTATATTGAAAACTAAGAGGTGAAATAATTTTTTATTAAAATGAATCGCGTAGGTACCGTAAAAAATCGGATTCTGAGTACACAAGCTCGTGAAATTATATACTCGGTTTTAAAATTTACGCAACAGGAAGCAGAAGCAGAAGGAAATTAAGTTATTAAAAGTTAAGTTATCGAAAGGTTAAGAAAGAGTATCTGCTTTGACATTTGACAGGTAAATTGATTGTATATTTATATTAAAATGTATGTGTATATATATTGAGATAATATTAAATATAGGAGAAACGAAGGTAATCTAGAATGAACTTAAATGGTGATTAAATAAATAATTTATACTAAGTTATATACTAGAATATTTTCTAGTATATGAAAAGTATTTATATGAGGGCATTCTTAAAAAATTAGCATAATAATAAGTTTAAAAAGTTTTTATTTTGCAATGTATTTAATTATATATATAATTAGGATATTATAAATATATTTGAGTGCGCCATCTAAATAGGCAACCAAATATACATTGAAAAACATTTGGTTGATTTATATATATATATATATATAAATATATATATATATATATATATATATATATATATATATATATATATATATAAGTTTACATTCTGATCTGAAAAAGCCTAAATTTTTATAAAATTCTCGATAGAAAAGTAAAGAATTATCTGGAACTTTAAAATAAGACGTCAATATAAAGAATTTAACCTATTTTCCTAGTAGAATATTCGCGAACATTCAAATATCTATGAAATAGAAGAATTCGAATATATTTTCTTTCAAGAATATTCGTGAACATTGAAATGATATAAATACTATGTGACTTGGAGGAGAAAGGACAGTATGCAATAGTCAATGGTCAGCATTAGAGTATTCATTATACAGTACAGTATTCTGTAGTCAGTAATGCAGTATTCAAGATAGTCAGTAATCAGTGATTCAGTAGTTGAAGTTTTATAGCATTGGGAAGTACATTAGATGAGGATTAAAAATTATATTATGTATATGGAGATTAGAAGAGATTAAAAATTATAATATTTATATGGTGATTGGAGATTAGAAGAAATTAAAAATTATAATATTTATATGGTGAATGGAGATTGGAAGAGAAAAAAAGATTATTAGAAAGAAGAAAAATATTTTAAAATGGTGGAAGCTGATAATTAAAACATTGCGGTGTATTTGGTAAAGCAATTTCACAAAAAGAAGGATCACCGAGGCTGATAACGAAGACATTGAGTGGTGATTAAAATCTTAATTTTGGAAAACAGTTTCATTTAGGCATTCAGTGACAGAAAGGTGCCAAATTTTGTTAATATAATTTAATCATTGTAATAAAAATTTCAATTTAAGATAGGTTGTTCTAAATTTATATTGTCTATATTAGATATATATGTGTGATAACCGCGATAAAAACCCTATATATATATATATATATATATATATATATATATATATATATTATATATATGTATATACCGGGTGGTGAATCGTCAAACGGACCATAGGAAACTCAATGAGAAATTTTAAATTGTTGAATTGCTGCTTCCCTAATTATTTTAGATCAAAAGTCATAAAAAACTATTTGTAGAGGACTAAAATCTGAATTAAAAACACATGTTAAAACCGTTCTACAAATCAACTGTACTTCAAAATTTTAAAAAAATGTGATACATTTTTCAGACCACCCCTAAAAGTTAGGCCACACGTAATGCAAGAATATATATTAGGATGTGTTTGTTTTATCATTATTAATGTCAGATGTTTGACAAATTATAAACAATGAATTTTACTAAATACTACTACTACTGAACATTATTTGGAATTTACGAAACATGAAGCACTCTGAGACTCATGTTTCGTAAATTCCATTATTAATTGCTATAATTATCATGATTAACTTCAGTTATTATTCAGATGTTCATTTTGTTTTGTTTGTTTGTTTTTTCTAAACCTATTTACTAAATACTATTTTCTTTTTATTTTTTGACATAATAAAACCTTTTTTTAAATTTCCCTCTCAATTCTAAGTTGGTAACATGGTTGGTAGTACCTAACATCACAAACGGCATTTTGTTAGACATCATTTTGAAAGTTTGTTTTTTGTAGTTACATCGAACTATTTAAACAACAATAGTTCCTCCTACTACCTCTTTCTGTTCGTGAGATGTGACTGAATTCAAACCTGCGAAGACGACTGTTTTTTGTCAAACATGTCGTCTTATTTTTTTACTTTTTAAACTTTGTAACATGTTCTTTAATTTTTAAGTATTTTAAAGTTTTTAAAATTTTTAATGCCTTCAATAATTCAGATCACATTATGTTATTTAACGTTGTGTTTTATATGCTATGAATCTTACTTTCTGGTAAGTTTTTATAACTTTTATATTACATCAGCCTAATGTTATAACACAGTAATTTTCATTGTAGACCTTGATAAAGGTGGCAAATAACCACCGAAAGCTCGGAATTCAGAATAAATAGTACGCCTTAGCAAAGCTCTATTTTTTATTGACTACCACACCCAAAAAGAAAAAAGTATTTACATATATTTTTTCCAAACTAGTCAAAAAACTTTGGACTACCTTGTCTTTATATATATATATATATATATATATATATATATATATATATATATATATATATATATATATATATATATATATATATATATATATATACATATATATATATATATATACATATATATATATATATATATATATATGTTATATGCATTGTACCAACCGATGTTCCTTATCACGACGATTCCCAGGGTATCAGGTTCCACTTCCAACAACCTGAGCCGATAAGGATCCTTGCAATTGCAGTACCAGCAGAGTCAGCGGGACCCAAGCTTTTTACACGTTCCCACTGAGTCAGCATTTAGTAATATTATAAAACCGCTTGTCGCTCTTAATTCAGTATTCAGTATATTTTTGTAGTTCATTCATTATATTTTATATTTCATTCATTTTTACCACGTAACTTGTATTTTGTAATAAATAAATTTTTTAAAAAGTCAAAAAAGTGTTTCGTGATATAAAAAGTGGCGCAGTCGCAGTAGGATCTGGAAACGTTGGCAGAACAAGGAGAACCTAACTGACAACGGTGGATTCCAATCCTTTAATCAGAAAAAGAACCAGAAAACTCCAAAAAACAGTGCCGCCCTAACTTTGCAGACATCTACGGAAGGAACACCAAGTGAAGCCCCTGGTAGATTAGCTGTCGAGAACAAGACGACTAGATGTTTTTGGAACTAATGTAAGTCTAATACTGAATCATCTCGTATATAATTTTTGTCTAATACCATTTATTACCTTAGACTGTTCGATATTCCAATATAAAATATTCATTTAATTAATAATTTTATGCCGAATTTGAATATTTTTTGATAACTACTTTAATAATTATAAACTTTTGGCGATTATTCTGTAAATCGTCAACTTTTTATTTTTATTTTATTAAACGTTTACCTGTGTCGATTATTCTGCTAATCACACACTGTCTTAGAAAAATACTTTTCCTATATTTTGACTTATTATTTTAATATTTACATTTTCGATTTATTATTTTGATATTTACATTTTGTTTTATTATTTGATATTTACATTTTGTTTTATTATTTGATATTTATATTTGATTAATTATTTTTAATTAATCCATTATCTTATATTTTTATTTCTATTTCGTTTATTGATTTATTAACCACCATGAATGATAACGGCAACGTTTCTCGTCCCGCTTCTCGTAATGAGAACCAGCCTGAAATAGAACCTTACAAATTATCCGAAATATTTTCTATCGTACCCGAATTTGAAGGCGATCAAATATTTTTACACACATTTTTAAATGCTTGTGATTATGCCTACAATATGTCTACGCGCGATCAAAAACAACTATTAGTAATTCACATTAAAAATAAATTACGCGGAAGAGCAGCGCAACTTATAAGTTCAAGAAATCCATTATCGTATCTAGAAATTAAACGGCTTCTTACCTCTCATTTTGGAGACACTAGAGACTTATCTTCTTTGATACAAGATTTACAAAGAGTCAAACAACTTCCAAATGAATCGGCTCTTACATTCCTTAATCGTGTCCAAGTCCTTAATGCAAAAATGCACGCCAATATACAGAAATCTAGCCTCTCTGCTCTAGAAAAACAGGCCCAAATTGTATTAATTGAATCAATGGCGCTCAATACATTATTGACCGGCCTCGATCCAAAAATCGCTCATATTATTCGTGCTAGTAATCCAAAAGACCTTCTTGAAGCTCAAGTCCGCATCAGACGAGAGTTACAATTATCCTATTTCGAAATACAAAAAATCAATAGATCCAATCCTCCAAAACCCAATCAAAATAATCAACCCATTAGAAGACCAAACCTTCAACCACATAGATGCACATTTTGTGGACGTATGGGCCACTCGTACAATGAATGTCGTTCTCGACAAAATTCCCAAAATAATTCGCAGAACTCCAACAACTCTCATAATTTTAACAATTCTCGAAATTTTAATAGCCATCAAAACTTCAATAACACTCAAAGCAATGGCTTTCAGAGACCAACTTTCAGTTCAAATAATAATTTTCAAAACAATAGACACAATGACCAACAAAGACCTCAATTCACACCAAATCAAAATAATTCACAAGTACGCCCTTCTGTAATCCATAAAAATCCTAATTTTTCAAACGATAGGCACAGAGCTCATTTCGTTAACTATGAGCCTGACTATATTAATGACTATACTTCAGCTTTAAATGAAAGCTACCAATACGAATATTTCTCTGATAATAATTATTCACCTCCCGATTATTACCAGTCATTTGATCAATCAACCGATTTAATTGATAGCCAAGACTATCAGGATTTTCTCACAATCCCGAATCAGAACCACCCACCAGACAATATCAGTTCAATGAACGAATCTTTATCTCAAATACAAAATCAGATACAAACTCTGAATTTGGACGACATGAACCCATCTCTGAACTTTCCAGAACAGACTTTTCTTTAAGCCCTCTTCTTGCTGTAAACTCTAAAAACCTGTACTATATAAAAGACGCATCAAATACGTTTAAATTACTTATCGATACCGGTGCTGGTATCTCTATCTTCAAAGAAAATACCGTGAAAAATTTCAAATCACGTTTTCCTGAACAAATTACTATACAGGGTATTACAGACCAAAAAATTCTTGTCACTGAATCAACTTTAGTCCCGTTTCAAGTGGGAAATCCCCATAAGGTCTTCATTTATAATTTAGATATTGATTTCGACGGAATCTTAGGCCTCGATTTCTTAGAACATTACGAATGTACGATAGACCTCAAAAACAAACAACTAATTACAAACTTTAAAACATTACCTCTCCACAAAGTAGAAACTAATTCGCGTAACAATGAACCCCCTAATCAAATTAAAATAGATCCCAGATCCGAACAAATATTCAAGTTAAAATGTCATCTGTCGAATACAGATGCAATTTTGCACAGAAAAGAAAAAGAAAAAGTCCATATCCCCAACGCGTTAGTACACGTAAATGAAAAAGGAGAATTTCTGACATCCGTAGTAAACGCAAATGCAATTCCCAAAATTATCGACTTTTCCGATATAGTAATTGAACCCTATTTAAACTACCCGATCCTAAATTTCCAGTCAAACGATAACTTGGAAAATTATTGTCCTGATAAAATTGACCGTACAAACAAAATCAAATCTCGACTTCGAACAGAACATCTTAACGAGGAAGAACAAGAACTCATAACAAATCTTTGCTTAAATTACGAAGACATATTTTACTTAGAAGGAGACAATCTTACTTTCACCAGTGAGATTAAACATCAAATTGAAACTAATAACGCCAAACCCATTTTTACGAAATCATACAGATATCCTCAGGTCCACAAAGAGGAAGTTAAATCGCAAGTAAATAAAATGATCAACGAAGGTATCATCCGGCCCTCTACTTCTCCTTGGTCATCTCCTGTTTGGGTTGTTCCCAAAAAAATGGACTCTTCTGGAGAACAAAAATGGCGAGTAGTAATAGACTACCGCAAACTCAATGAATGCACCATTGACGATAAATACCCTCTTCCTAATATCTCCGATCTCTTAGACCAGCTTGGAAAATGCCAATATTTCACAACTCTCGATCTTGCCTCCGGATTTCATCAGATTGAAATCGATCCCAAAGATATTCCTAAAACAGCCTTCTCTGTCGAAAACGGACATTATGAATTTACTCGTATGCCTTTTGGACTTAAAAATGCACCGTCCACATTCCAGCGTGTCATGGACAATATTCTTTTAGGTATTTTGAACGAACGATGTCTTGTCTATATGGACGACATTATAGTATACTCCCCTACCATTCACGAACACATTTCCCGTCTTACTGAAGTCTTCAAACGTCTTCGAAAGGCAAATCTTAAAATCCAGCCTGATAAATGTGAATTTCTCAGGAAAGAGGTGGCGTATCTCGGACATCTCATTACCCAAGATGGCGTCAAGCCTAACCCTTCTAAAGTCGATTGTATCCAACGATTTCCTGAACCGAAAACACCAAAAGAAATAAAATCTTTCCTAGGTCTAGCCGGTTACTATCGTCGTTTTATTCTCAATTTTGCTAAACTTTCTAAACCTCTCACTAGACTACTACAAAAAGACGTTGCTTTTAATTTTGACCCAGATTGCAAGCAAGCTTTTGAAGACTTAAAAAACGCTTTAATTTCTGACCCAATTCTAACCTATCCAAATTTTGAGGAACCATTCGTCCTCACAACAGATGCAAGTGCATTCGCCATCGGCGCTATATTATCCCAAGGCCCCATTGGAAAAGATCTTCCTATAGCATATGCTTCACGTACCCTGTGTAATGCTGAAACACGATATTCGACCATTGAGCGAGAGCTCCTTGCCATCGTATGGGCTGTCAAACATTTCCGACCCTATCTGTTCGGTAGAAAATTCACCCTAGTAACTGATCACCGTCCACTCACCTGGTTATTTTCTATAAAAGACCCTGGAAGCAGACTAGCTAGATGGCGTCTCAAGCTTGAGGAATACAATTATAAAATTATTCATAAACCGGGAAAAACGAACAAAAATGCGGACGCCCTTTCTCGAATTAAAATCAATCATTTTAAAGAATGTGCGAATTTTCATAAGAAAATATCAATATTAGCTTCAAACGATACGGAATCTGACGAAGAACCAAATGAAATCAATGAAGAAGAAATCACTGAACATTTTAATAGATTTGTCGAACTGTATAAAACTAAATCACTCATTGATTATTCTAAAATTGAAATATCTAATGATCAATTATTAGACAAATCGCATAAGAACATCATCACCTTTCTTAGACAAAATAAAATGGAAGAAATACATCACAAAATATTAGACGACGTCTTCGATGAAAACAATATAGATTTTAACTTATCAAAGATTAATATATTCGGTAGTAAAACTGTCAAAAATCGGAAATATTTTATCATTCCCCTTCCTTTTGATCCTGAAACAGTAGTACAACACCTATTCTATATCGTTTATGTCGCACAAAATGAATTTGACCTATCGCAAATCCATTACGTCGAAAATCAACTCGAATTACCAATTCTAGAAATATTTTCATTTATCTTTGCCGATAAAGAAATAAAACTGAGAATCTGTCAAGATGTTATTAAAACTCCGGAACAGGATGAAATACCCCAAATACTAGATCACTATCACTGTGGCAAAAACAATCTCCATCGGGGTATAAATGAAACTATACGAAGAATAAAAGAAAAGTATAATTGGCAAGGCATCACAAAGGATGTAGAAAATTTTATAAAAAATTGCGAAATCTGTCAAAAAGTAAAGATATGTAGAAAAAACTTAAGTAACCCGTTAGTCATCACCGAAACCCCTAAAACACCGTTCGAAAGAATTAACATAGATCTTTTCGAATACCCTACCAGAAATTACGCATTAACTATCCGAGACGAGCTCACTAAATTCACACAGGCGTATCCTCTTGAAGACAAAACAGCTAAATCAGTCGTCAATCATCTTATTATCTTTTTCCAACACTATGGCACACCATTACGCATACACTGTGACTATGGACGTGAATTCGACAATGCTTTGATGAAAGATCTTTGTGAATTGTACGACATAAAACTAACCTTCTCAAGTGTGGGCCATCCACAATCTAACGGTTCTATCGAAAGATTTCACGCAACCCTAAGCGAAATGATAAGAGCTAATCAAGCTGAAAATCCCGATGAACATCCATTCAATGTTCTGCCTTATGCAGTTATTTGCTACAATAATACAAAAAACAAAACCCACGGATTTACACCATACGAACTCATTTTCGGACATACTTCTTTTAGACCACCCGAAATACTTTACAATGAAAAAATCCTTATATCAAAATACGTTAGAGACTTAAGTAATCGTATGCAATATTTCTATAAAGTGGCACGAGCCAAGACGGAAAGACAAAAAGAAAAGGCTAAAGAAAGATTCGATCAACACGTGTCATCAAACCCTCCAGAATATAAAATAGGCGATAAGGTTTACGTCAAGGAATCGCAAATTAAAGATAAATCCCAAAATAAATTTAATGGCCCTTTTGAAATCCAAGAAATTCACGTAAATTCTGCTACTTTATTAAATACCCAAACCAATAGAACAATGAAAGTAAATTTTGATAGATTAAAACCCTATCATGAGTAATTTTCTTTCAGATTCCTCGGACTGATCCCAGTCATCCTCTCCCAGTATACGTTAACTCCAATCAACAACACTGTTGGAATCTTTTTTCATGAAGAAACCAATCTCAAAATTTCGAACGACAAATGGACCCTCCTTGTATATAAAGACATGCAACCAATCAGAGACGTTATCGACAAAAATGACAAAATTTTAGAAAATTTATTGGATACCATTGAAGAAGATGTACCTCGAATGCTAGCATTTAAATCCGAAGTCCAAACTCACATAAGTCTTCTCAAACAAATCTCTAGTTCTGTTAATCTCAAATATACAGAAATAATGGCTGATACGAAACAATACACATTCCGAGAGAAACGCGGACTTATTAACGGAATAGGTTCGATATGGAAATCAATTACCGGCAACTTAGATTCGTCAGATGGCGAATATTTCAATGATTGTATAAACAAAATAACCCGCGATGAATATCAAATCGAAAACTTATTGAAAAATCAAATATCGGTTACAACTTCTGTTATTAAAAACTTTAACGCCACAATCCAGAAATTACAAATAGACGAGGAAACATTCAATAATAATATTAAAGAAATTCGAGAGTCAATAATGGATATCTCTGACCAATTAAAATTCTATCAATCTCAAATCGATATGCTAAACTTTTGTGAATTACTAATGGAAAGCTATTCATTTATCGAAGACTCTTTAAATGAAATAGTAAATGCCATAACCTTTGCTCGATTAAAAATATTACATAGCTCAATCATAACCCCGTTTGATTTAATTGAATCGCTAAGGCATATATCACAATCATTACAAAAAAATAATCTTCCATTATCAATCTATACTTCAAATTTAGCTCAATATCTCGATATTATCGAATTGCAAGCCTATCAATTAGACACAAGAATTGTGTTTGTCTTAAATATTCCTTTAACTGATGCAGAACAATATACTTTATATCGTATCTATCCAATACCAATACTGGATAATCGAACAGGTCTTCATTCAATATTAACAACAACAAATAAATACATTGCGCGAAATGATGATTCATTGTTATACCTTACAATAAATAGCCTTGAGTCATGCAAAACTTTGCGAGCTCGAACCAAGATCTGTTACAACACACTTCCATACCCAATCGACAGCGATGCCATATGCGAAGCCCAACTTCTGAAACGACAAGAACGCCTTCCCAGAACATGCCAGACTTCCGTAGTATTTGCCAAAGATTACAACGTCCAGAAGATCAACATAAACCTGTGGCTCATAACAGTTTCTGACCCACTGCCTATTACCATCAAATGCGAATCCAGAGACGTCAAATCAGAGATTATTTACACAAACCATGTACTCAAACTACAACCCACGTGCGATGCCTTTATTGGAAGTACAAGAGTACACTCTCAGAAATTAATCGACGTTCATGACAATGTTACATACAGAAGTCACCCAGTCCAAATTCCATTCAATTGCTGCAAACACTTCCCAGATAAAATCCATCTTCTCGACTTAAAACCACTGAAGCTTAGCAGAATCAATACTGAAGACCTCGAGATAGCCCATCACAAACTCAATCAGTATTCTGAAGAACTCGATAAACTAATCAATGCACCGTTTGTCAACAAACATCTAAGCTGGTTCACCATTTTTACCATAGTTGTCATTGTAACTCTTGTTGTTCTTTATGTTATATGTAAATGCAGATCCAAGAGAAGATACAGGATAGGAATTGGCAATACCAATGACAATGACCATCCGCCCTCTCCACCAAGACACCCAGAGACAGCCTTCACCCGGAATTGGAGAAAAATCCTTCCAAGACGAAGACCCAGTATCCACCTAAGCGACGCCATAGCCGAAGAAGAGCAGATCCAACTTAACACCAATAAACAGACAGTCTAAAAGTTGCTGCCACGCATCAACTTTCATCTAAAAGGGGGAGCTGTTATATGCATTGTACCAACCGATGTTCCTTATCACGACGATTCCCAGGGTATCAGGTTCCACTTCCAACAACCTGAGCCGATAAGGATCCTTGCAATTGCAGTACCAGCAGAGTCAGCGGGACCCAAGCTTTTTACACGTTCCCACTGAGTCAGCATTTAGTAATATTATAAAACCGCTTGTCGCTCTTAATTCAGTATTCAGTATATTTTTGTAGTTCATTCATTATATTTTATATTTCATTCATTTTTACCACGTAACTTGTATTTTGTAATAAATAAATTTTTTAAAAAGTCAAAAAAGTGTTTCGTGATATAAAATATATATATATATATATACATATATATATATATATATATATATATATATATAATATATATATATATATATATATATATATAGTCTCTATATTAAAAATGTGTTACCTTATTATTTAAACTACAATGAAGTTTATAATTCTTCTCTAATGCAGCTAATACAGCAGTCTGTCTAAAAACACTTCCTAAAGTTTTATTTTTTCTTGTAAAAGCTATCCTAGTCAGCCCATCCCATTCTGTATAATTAATTGGTGGAGGAGGATTTCTTGGTTCTATTCTCACTACACATGATTCCACTTTCGGAGGAGGCCTAAAGTTATTTTTGCCTACCTAAAAAAAAACATTACTTATGATTGCTAGCACAAATAGTAAAAAGCTAAAAACAGTTTTAGTTAGTATTGAGAATCTCATGTAAACATTGTGCACACTTAAAATGTATCACTAATAAATATTTTGATAAAGACTAGCAAAAAAGACACTCTTCCAAATAAATCCCAGTTATGGGAACAGTTTCTGGTAATTCATTGAATTTTAATTTTCACTATGTACTTAAATAAGTAATTATTCTTGCAAATATGAAGTATTTACAAGCAGAGATTAAGATTACATTAAATATGTGTTCAAATAAGAAAACCGAGTATTTAAATATCAATAAAATGTTCGAAAAAATTGGTGACAAATTAGCAAGAGCACTAGATTTGTCACATATTTAGTGATAATGATTTCAATTTAGCCTTTTACAAAAAAAAAAAGGAAAGAAAAGACCTTTTTCAATTTAAAAAAAAAAAGTATCCCATTCTGGAAGGATAATTATCCCATTATCCCTCCAGAAACTGACAGAGAATGTAGCGTAGAAGTAATTTTAAACTGTTTGTCCTCGTTTTAGTGTAGTGTTTTGTATAATTTATGTTAGTTTTAATGTTTCCACATCCTACGCTTGCCGGATAGTTCTTATTTTGACGAAATGCCCCTGAAGATGCTATTTTAAGCGAAAGTACTTGGGCTAGATTTAATTAACTTGTGCTCGATAATAGCCTTATTTTCAAAGTTCATTTATTCGAGCATTCAACCTCATTTCATTTAAATTTGTAGTACTCTGAGTTTAGGTAAGATTGCAGTTGAGTATCTTAAAAAATATCTTAGAGGAATAGTTTTGTTCTTTTCTATGGATTTTAAGAAGTTTTTTTAAAACATAATTTAGCTTTTTTTAGTCCCATATGTGGGTACAAAAATAAGTTTTCTCTCTATATATACCAGTTACTAATTAAATTGCTTACCTTCATCAACATATCAACCCTTGACAATAACTGTGTGTTTACTGATAACCTACAATACAACTTATCACCAGCTTTTGCAACTAATCTTTGAGCAAATTCTAATTGAAACATAAGAACAGCGCATCTAAAGAATGGTCTATGTAGAAGTAATCTAAACACTAATGGTGAAGATATCTGATATGGTACATTAGCTACACACACATCAAAAAATGGAAGGTCACTTTTCAGGACATCTCCAACCTGAATCTGTAGTTTTGACTGCAGAGGTGTACCTAATAATTATAAATAATCAGAATCAATTATGTATTGAATAATAAATTATAAACTTACCTTGGACTCTCTTTTGTAATTCGGCAACTAATCTTGTATCTATTTCACATGCAATCACTCTTTTTACTTGCTCCAATAGTTTAACTGTCATGTTACCAGTACCTGGACCAACTTCAAGAACTACATCAGTGGGTCTTAGACCAGATTTTTCTAACATTGATGTTATTACCATGGGATTTTTTAAAATATGTTGACCAAAATCTTTATTGAAGAGAATCCCTTGCTTGACAACTCCATTTTGTGACTTTTTCTTTTTTTCTACTCTAACTTTAGGCATTTTAATTTGGTTTGTTTATTTTCTTTTAAGCTATTATAAGCACGTGGTTATTCGGTGACAATTTGAACTTGAAGTTGAAATATGATGTGACAGTCACTGACAGTGACATGATTAGCGTACTTCTTCTTTTTATTGGCTTGCATACAAGTGAATTTTCAGTGCGGTTGAGTACACTGTAGTGCATGCATCGAGCAAAAAGACAAAAGAGGGAATCTAATCTTTATCAAAAGGAGACCAAAAAAGTGGCCTCTGATGGCGGACTTATCCGGAAATGCGAAAGCGCCAAATTTAAATTTTCCGACACTTATTAACAGTAGCTATATAATATTTTTCAGAATGTGTCTTAGACGAGAAAGTTTTAATTAATTATTAACGGTAATATTTTAAAATGCGACACAATTGTTAAAAAACTTCAATATAAATAAGATTTCATGTGACATGTGGAACAAACAATAACCAGAATACCCACTATCCACGGAAAATTAAGTACACGCATCTCCTCCGCGCAGACGTTCCGCCATGTTTTAGGAGGATTTTAAAGAAATTAGTGTTGTTTATGTGGTGTGCATGGAAAAATTAACCAGGTTTATTTGACTTACGGCAATCATAGACATATTATACAATTATATTAACATTGTTAAATATAATAACATAAATAAAATATAATTAAACATAAATATAAACAATGACGTATAATATATAGACTACGCAGTCCCCTATTCTCGCTATAGAATCAAGTGTCCGAA